>CM047805.1:25228805-25828805 GCA_026214975.1 Gentiana macrophylla
ATGGTTATTCCTTAGATATGCAAATCCAAATTTTTCGTCGTAAACTAAGAAAAGATTCACGTCAGAGATGTAGATCATGCATGTGGTGGTTCGTTAATGATGAGTGAAGCTCAAATAGCTTTACGATGCTATAGAAAAGATTTCCAAAAATAACAGAATGTGGGAAACCGGTTCTAGCACTAGAAAAGTAGCTTTTGGCAGAGAGAATGTATGTCAAACACGGAAGTTCTAGCACACTTGGAGAATTTGAGTAGAAAGTTTGATGGATTACAACAAGGTAAGAATCAAAATTCAGAAAATAGTACTCCAACTGAATACTCAAGTCATGATAATGTGTCATTAGGGATAGAAGAACCAACAGGATATTCAAGAGAGGAGGTGAGTTTTCTTCAGCAACATAGGAATTTGAACAATGCATATTCAAACTCATTTAATGCTATTAGAAGAGATCACCCGACTTTTAGATGGTCCGAAAACCCTAGTAAGCCAGACAACCGCCTTATCCAGCTTCGAAGATAAGAATATGAATAATAATCAAGTTTATCAAGGAAATACATCTAATCGAAATTTACAATCATTACCTAGATCCTATCCTCAAAGATACCACTCAAAGTATACCAAGAACTCAAAGTTCAACTCAATCTGGAAGGGGGTTGAAAAATGGGAAAACTCGATGGAAAATATGATGGGTGTAGTATCTACTCAAGCTAAGAATATGGAAACAATGATGACTTCTATAGGTTCACCAAGAAGGATATGAGTTCAATGAAAACATCTATGAGTGGACATGATACCAGAATGAGAACGATAGAAGCTTCATTAAGGATTATGGAAGATCATTTGATAGGGAAGGTGAACGTAACAACAAGTAGACCTCCTGGAGGATTACCAAGTAATACTGAAAGAAACCCAAGAGAGGTAAATGTTGTGATTACGAGAAGTAGGAAACTCTACGGTAGTAGTGGAGTAGAAAACTTCGGGAATAATGAAGTAGAGAATGATTTAGATGGTAAGAAGGATGAAACTAAAGATGAACTTGACTTTACTGATGAGGAAGAAGAAATCATAGAGAATTTCTTAAAAAGGAATAGAAGTTTGGAACCTGAGAATGAAGGTGAAAAATGGGTAAAAATCCCTAGAATTTTGAAAGACCCCATGGATAAAGATTTAAGGAATCTATTTAAGGAACATGTTAGAGTAGAAGATAAAGAAAACAAGGATGAAAAACAGGAAGAACTGAAGGAATCTGAAGTAGAGAGTGATTCAGGGAACAAATTAAAAGAAAAAATTCAAGAACCTGAAACATGGCGATCAAGTAACACTCAAAAGATTAAGGATAAAGGAAAAGAGAGAATGACTTCGGAACCAAAGGTTATAGATTTAGAATCTTTACCTTTTCCTCCTAAAGATCAAATTAAAAAGATTAAGACTGATCAGAAGTATGCTCGTTTCCTTGATACTTTTCGTCATATTCATGTTAATATCCCTGTTATCGAAGCTCTGATAAATATGCCTGCCTATGGAAAGTTTTTGAAGGATATACTATCAAATAAGAAAAAATTGGAGGAATATGAGAATATATGCCTAAATGAAGAATGTTCTGCAATTCACAAAGATAAGTTACCACCTAAATCTGAAAAGATCCTGGAAGTTTTACCATTCCATGTGAAATTGGAGGATTTCTGCATTAAAGGTCTTATGTGATCTTGGAGCTAGTATAAATCTCATGTCTTATGAGGATTATAGAAAGCTAGGCATAGGAAAGCTTACTAAGATCAAATGACTCTGCAAATGGCAGATAGATCGATTAAGTACCCTAAAGGAATTATTGAGGACGTATTGGTTAAAGTAGACAAGTTCTATTTTCCATAGACTTTGTAGTTATGGAAATGGAAGAAGGATTTTCAGCGCCACTTATCTTAGGGCGTCCATTTCTAGCTACAGGAGAACTTTAATCGATGTTCAGAAAAGGAGAATTAATTTTGAGAGTCAATGAAGATGAAGTTGCTTTCAATATTTTCAAAGCCATGAATCATCCATATACATCACCAGAATCATGTTCTTTTATAGAAGATATTCATTCGGTCTATGATAATCAGTTACCAATTTTGGAAGACAGATTAGAAGAATGTTTAACTATGTCTATCTATAAAGAAGATGAGGAAGACATTGAAATGAAAGAGATAATCCTTTCTCTAGATAAAGGAAGTTTTACTTTTAAACCACCATGGCATAAGTATTTAGAGTTAGAACTAGAAGGACCAGTTCTTAAATCGTCAATAGAAGATCCACCGAAGAATCTGGAATTGAAACCGTTACCTTTAAATCTGAAATATGCTTTTCTTGAAATTGATAATCTATTACCGATTATTATTTCATCAACTTTAACTGAGCAACAAGAAGGTCAATTACTTAGAATGTTGAGAAAGCATAAGAAAGCTTTTGGATGGACAGTTGCCGATATTCGAGGTATTAGCCCTGAGATATGTGCTCATAAGATAATTCTAAAAGAAGATGCTAAACCTTGTATTCAACCGCAACGCCGCCTCAACCCGAATTTGCAGTTAATCGTTAAGAAAGAGGTTATTAAGCTATTAGAAATGGGAATAATTTTTCCTATATCGGATAGTGAATGGGTAAGTCCAACTCAAGTTGTACCAAAGAAAGGAGGTTTCACAAAGGAAAGAGAATGAAAGGAATTAATGGATCCCAACAAGGAAATTACAGGATATCGAATGTGCATTGATTTTAGAAAATCGAATGATCATACTACGAAAGATCATCATCCACTTCCATTCATAGTGCAAATGTTGGAGCGCTTAAGTGGACATAAGTATTACTGCTTTCTTAGATGGTTATTCGTGATATTTACGATTTTCATTGCAAGGAGAGATAGGGAAAAGACTACTTTCACTTGTCCTTATGGAACTTTTGCTTATAAAAGAATGCCGTTTGGTTTATGTAATGCTCCTGCTACGTTTCAAAGATGTATGATGTCTATATTTTCTGATATGGTTGAGAAATTCTTAGAAATTTTTATGGATGACTTTAGTGTTTACGGAGACTCTTTTAATGGCTGTTTGTTACACTTAGAACGAGTGTTACAACGCTGTGAGGATACCAATTTAGTGCTTAATTGGGAAAAATGTCATTTGATGGTATCAGAAGGAATTGTACTAGGTCATAGAATCTCTGAAGTAGGAATTGAAGTTGATAAAGCTAAAGTCGAGGTAATCGAAAAATTGCCTCCACCAGTTAATCTAAGGACGCTAAGAGGATTTCTTGGACATGCAGGATTTTATAGGAGATTTATTGCAGATTTTTCAAAGATAGCAAAGCCTCTAAGTCATTTGCTTGAAAAAGAAGTATCTTTTAATTTTGATAGTAAATGTATGGAAGCATTTAAGACCTCAAAGCGAAGTTGATTCTCGCACTGTGATTGGTAGCACCAAACCGGGATTTACCTTTTGAGATTATGTGTGATGCAAGCGATTTAGCCAGTAGGAGCTGCTTTAGGTCAAAGGTATAATAGAATTCTCAAAGCTATTTACTATGCATCTCATACGTTAAATGCAAATCAATCAACTATGCAACTACGTAGAAAAGAACTGTTGGCTGTGATTTTTGCCTTAGATAAGTTTAGATCATATATTGTTGGCTCTAAGGTAATAGTTTATACAGACCATTCAGCATTGAAATATTTACTGAGTAAGAAAGATGCGAAACCACGTCTTCTTAGATGGATTCTCCTACTTCAAGAATTTGATATTGAGATTAAAGATAAAAAAGGAGGTGAGAATGTAGTAGCAGATCATCTAAGTAGAATGGAAACTGAGGAAGAGATAGGGAATGAAATTAAGGATTCATTTCCTGATGAACAACTGTTTAGAATCGATATGCCTTCAACCATGCAGTTATTAAAGAAAAGAATTCCTTCTAAGGAAAATTCACCTTGGTTGGGAGATATCGTTAACTACTTAACCTGTGATTACATTCTGTCTCATTGGACTTGGAAACAGAAAAAGAAGTTCTTTTACGACTTAAAATTTTATTACTGGGAGGAACCAGATCTTTTCCGTAAATGTTCGGATGGAATAATCAGAAAATGTGTGCCTGATAATGAAATTTTAAGTGTCTTATCGCTTTTGTCATGATCGTGAGGCGGAGGTCATCATGGAGGTTGGAAAACGCTTTTAAAGTCTTGCAATGTGGTTTTTATTGGCCTACACTTTATAGAGATGCGATATACATATGTTAAATCTTGTGAGTCATGTCAAAAATGGGGAAATATCTCGAAAAAACATGAAATGCCTATGCAACCTATTTTAGAATGTGAGTTATTTGATGTTTGGGGTATAGATTTCATGGGACCTTTCCTATATCGTTTGGAAAAAGATTTATTCTTGTAATGGTAGATTATGTTTCAAATGGGTAGGTCGAAGCTCTTCCCACTAATGATACCAAGGTTGTTGTCACGATTCCTTAAAAAGAACATATTCACTAGATATGGCATTCGAGGGCGATCATTAGTGATAGAGGTTCACACTTTTGCAATCGACCATTTACTAAGTTAATTGAAAAATATGGTGTAACGCATAAGTTAGGAACGCCTTATCATCCGCAAACCAAAGGTCGCAGAGGTGTCGAATAGAGAGATTAAAAGAATCATAGAAAAACAAAGTGGATTCAAACCGTAAAATCAAGGCGCTTAGACTAGATGATGCGTTATGGGCATACTGTAATGCGACTTTTAAAACTCCAATTGGTTGTTCTCCTACAAATTAGTCTTTGGTAAATCTTGTCATCTCCCAAGAGTTTAGAACACCGAGCCTTCTCGGGCTATTAGATTTCTGAATTTCGATCCTAAGGTCATCGGTGATCATAGACTACTTCGATTAATGCAATTAGAAGAATTTCGCCTTGATTCATATGAAAATGCTCGAATCTACAAGGAACGCATACGAAATCTTTCCATGATAAGAGAATCTATAGTCGTGAGTTCCATGTCGGTGATCGAGTGTTATTGTACAATTCACGCTTAAAGTTGTTTCCAGAAAGCTTAAATCAAGATGGACAGGGACCATTTACTGACAGAATACGAGTTTATAAATCCTGAGTCGTTGAACTAATCACTGGGAATACAACTTTTATAGCCAATGGTCACGGTGAAACTATTTCGGAAGGTGAAGAAGTCTCTCTCATAAATGAAGTGATGTTGTTGATCGACCCTCCAAAAGACTAAAAAAGCAAAGCTCAAAAAAGTCGAAAGTATCACATTACTGTGTTTTATCTTTACTTTTATATGTCTAAACTAGTTTCGCTTTTTACCGGATAGACGTAAAAGAACCTGATGTCTTTTTTAGATAGATTAGGAATTTTGTTTTACTTTTAAATTTAGGTTTTGATAGGGATATTGCCTTTACTATGAAGCCTTAGTTTTTGGAAAGAACAAGCAATTGTTGAGAGAGAAAAATTGAAAGAAGTTTAATAATGGCACGTCGAGAAGCTCGATAAAGAGAAGGGCTAAGTTTTTAAGGAAGTGCAGAATCTGTGGAAAGATTGAACACAATGGGCAATGTGGGAAAAATATAACTCAATCTCGTAATGAGTGTTTGAATGTAATTAAGAAGGAACGATTAGGTGGTTAACCGAAAATCCCGATGGACTTCCAAGACTTAATTCAAACGCTACATTTCTAGGATATAGTTTGCTTGAAGGTATGTTAGAAATCTGGAGTTTGTAGAAATTGAAGAATTAGAAACCCCGTAAGTTCAAGTCTTTTATTGTTTTTAGTTTTATAAATTTTTTGCATAACTTTGAAAATTTTATAAAATTGGATCTTTATAAAATTAAGGAGTTTTATAAAAGTTTTATAAAAAGTTTTTTAAGTTTTTAGATATTTTATGAGAATTAATAGAAAATTATTGAATTTTTATAAACTTTTAAATAAGTTTTATAAAGATTTTATAAATTTTAAGAAATTGTTATAAAATTTATAAATTTTATTTTTATTAAGTTTTTATTAAGTTTTATATCAAAAATCCAAAAAAATAAAAAATTTCGAAAAATCATAAAAATTACACACGGACCGATCCGGCCCTTATCCAGGACCGATCCGGGTTCGATTTAACCTAAAAGTACGGGACCTTTCTTTCTTCTTCATTTCTCCTCTTTTCTTCAAACAACAGCCGCAGCACCACTTCCACCCCCAAAAAAATTTTCTTTTTCTCTTCAAAATACAAATTACACTAAACCATTACATACATTCTTCCTTCTTTACTCTCCTCTCTTCAACACAAGTGAAAAATTTGAAAAAGATCGAACACAAGCTCCATTTCATCCCGGTGGCTTATACGACTTTTCCGCCACTTTTCACCGCTTTGTTCATTATAAGGTATAATTTGTTTACTCTAGTTATTAATTTCATAATCTTTGTAATTTTTAGATTTATTTTTAACTATTTTGATTTTTACATGTGTTGTGACATTTTATTTGTGTTGTTTTTATTGTTGTTTGTCAATTCCAATATCGTAGAATGGCCTCATCCAGTCGAAAAATCTCTAAGAAACGAAAGCCTAATATTCCAATAAAGTACCAATGTGAGGTCTTAAAGATTTAACACCGGAAGAAGAATCATAGTTTTGTCGCTACACTTTCACCTCAAGCTAAGAATGCTTATAAGAATATCTATAGTAAATGTGGAATTGTATTGGAAAGAGGCTTAGATTTTGATGACTTAGGAGAGGAAGTTAGGCGTATTTTTGCAAGACGCCAATGGTTGGATTTTGCAGCTCAGAGGACAGGAGAGATCAATACTACCTTAGTGGCGAGTTTTATGCGCTTCTATCTACTTTGACACCCACCGAGGATAGTATGATAGAGTCTATTCCCCTTAGGTCTAGACATGTGTCTTTTAGTCCGGAACTTATTAATGCTGTTTTAGGGGTAGAAGTTTTTCCAGATGAAGAGGATTACAGAGCTGTTTATGGATTAGATGATCCTGCTATGTATGAGCAGATTGCCTCTAGAGCTCAGAGGGGAATTTGATGCTACAAAGAGAGTGGGTGGACAATGATTTAATTATGGGAAGTGTTTTAGAGATCTGAGGGCAATCAAAAGATTTTTGAGCCATACTCTCTATCCCACTACCAAACACACCGCCTTTGGTAAAGAAGATTTATGCATTACTTGGGCGATGATTCATGATATTAAGGTGGATGTGGGGAAAATTATGTATAGAAGGGTTTTCGAGTTTATTGTTACTGCCAAGGCAGGGAGTCACATGTACTTTCCTGGCTTTATTTCGGATTTATGTCGTAGATCAGGAGTTCCTTTCCTATCTAACGATAAGTTAACTATGGCGATTTGAGTCCCTGATAGGTTCTAGTCCGAGGAGGTCTCCGGAGGGTCTGATAGACTCGATAGTTAGACGTAGTGCACCTCCACCGATTCCACCCGCCAAGATTTTTCATCTTTTTCTGAGCAGCAGCAGTCTTCTTTTCCAAGCACCATTACATACGATATGTTTCAATCCTTAGTGTCAGATGTAGCCCGAGGACAGGCTAATATGGCTTTGTTTGCTGAGCAGAGTAGGCAGTGGAGTGATGATTTACGTAGAGGGATGTTGAGACATGAGCAGATGCATCTTAATCCTTCTTTCGATAAAACGCCTATCCGCCTCGTCAATCGACCCATATACTTTACCGTAATGGATAGCACCTATTCCACCATCTCAGAGCTTTCATCATATGCCAAATCCTTTTGGAAGCCAGTCTAGTGGTCAGGGTGTCTTTTATCTGAGTTCTCGTGGTGTCGTTACATCCACCGGGGAGAATTTTCGGATTTTGCAAGGATGACGTCAAGTATGAGTTCGATAGGTCTCGACAGTTCAGTTCGGACCACGACTACGTTTTCACAGCAAGTAACGTCATCGGTTCCAAGTTTGAATGATCCAGTTAACACTGCTGACGATGATGATGTTGACATTGTTTGATGTTGAACAACTTTATTATTTTTAAAACATTTTTATTTTATTTCCTGCATTTTAACTTTATTAGATGATAAGTTTGCTAGTTTAATAAATTTTCATAATCATTTTAAGTTGTAGTAGTAAATTTAATCATTTTTAATAGTATTTAAATATTTCATCAAAAATCTAAAAACTATTTATCATTCGTGATGTCATTTTTAAAAATATAAATCGTGTGTCGTTTTATCCGTATCATTTAGATAAACTTTAAATCACCTTTATAGCTTCTAAAATAGCCTTGAGTCTATTTTAGATAACAAAGCGAACTTGAATTTTACAACCTTTACAAGGTAAAACCATTTTGAAGCCGGACCGGTCCGGTCAGTTTCAGGACCGATCCGGGAGTTAAAAATTGCTGAGTCATGTTGAGAGTTTTAATATGCAGCCACGCACACTCTCCATACTTGTCCATTTAAGGCAAGAAAGCTCAAAGTAAAATTTGTAAATTCATCTGAATAACTTTCACCTTTCTATCTCATTAAATTGTTTTCATCTGTTTCAACTAAAATGTCAAACCGATCATCACCATCACCAATTCATACGATCCGAGGCGGTAGATGTTTTTGTCCCGAGTCTAGCGCTTCAAATGTTAATTTGTTGGTGAATGCGAGGTTTGCAAATTCTCCAATTTTAGTTGAGAAGGGTATCAACTATGAAAAATTGATCGATCAGAAAGGATTTAATTCGAGAATAGAGGTTGGAGAAAGTTTGTAAGGAATCCAAGAGGAAGGATTAATGTTTCTATCGTTAGGGAATTTTATTCCGCTCTCTCATCACATTATCGTCGATCCGTCACAACTTGTATCCGTTCGTGGTACACTTATTCACCTGTCACCTCATATTATCAATCATATTTACGAAATACCGATTTTCAATCAAATCCATAATCTTCATTTTGAATATCAATGGGCGTTAGGGAACTCCTTTAACGTTGTCAACTATGTCACGGAAGCTTTTCCGTATTTGTTTCCAGAGTTCGATCAAAATTACGACTCTACCACTTCCGCTCTACCTGCTCATCTGAGAGCATGGAAACACTTCATTAACTCACGAGTCTATCCGACTAGTGACTTTGCGTGGGTTAGTGATAGTGAGATACTTTTGTTGTTTGCGTTGATAAGCGGAGCTCATGTGGACTGGGGGATTTTGATTTTTAGGACAGCAGTAAACTTTGCAGTGGAACGGTATAATAATGGAAGGCCGATGCCTTTTGCCTGGTTGATTTCAAGATTGTGTGTTCATTTGAATGAAGTCCCTGAAATTGCTTCTGACGAGATATATCCGTCTCGTGATTATCGTAGAGGATTGCTACCAGTGGAGAATCCGGGTTGTTCGTCAACTATTTGAGATAGTTGTTAGTGGTTTTATTTAATTTAGTTTAAGGTTGGTTTGTTTTAATAAGTTAGTAAGTTGATTAAGGTTAGTAAGTTAGTTAGTAAGTTTGTTTTATTTTGAATTTTTTAGTGTGTAATAGTTTCTATTTGTTTAATATATATGTTGTTTGTTTTTAATATACGCGTGTTATCGATGTTTTTAACGATCATCTATAATTTTAATTTAATTTTCGAACCTACTTTTTCATACTCATTGAACATCGGACGATGCCACTTCGTAAGTGGGAGTAGAGTTAGGTTTGAAAATTTCATTAAAATTTTCGAAAAAATTAAAAATATTTATAAAATATAACCTTTTTCATATAAATTAGTACTTTAATTACTTATTTCTTAGTTTTAATTTTTCTTGAATAATTTAAGTTAGTTAATATATGAATAAAAATGATAAATTGAGAAGATTAATTTTTGATTTAGTAAAATATATTAGATATATTATGAATATGTTTTATATCTTTTATAAGATTTTTAAGATTGTGAGTATGTATAACTAAATAATTTTTGTCAAATATTTCTTTTATGGAATTATTCAAGTAATTTTTATATTTATAAATAAATTTTTAGATAATTTTCTTTTAAGATTAATTATGAATTTGGAATCAAAATTAGAACGATGATTTTGGCACCACAAAAATATAACTATAATAAATAAATTCACTGAATAAAATTTCCAATTTTGACCCCACCTCGATTTTTTAAGAGTGATCAAGACCTACTCGAATTTAGCCATTTTGATTAACTAGAAATTTCCGACCCTTAGCTTGTTTTGATCTACATTTCTTTGACATCCTTCGAGTTTGTACGTACTTATGAGAGGAGATGATGACAAAAGAGTTAAGAGTTGAGGAAAAAATGGTATATATTTGAGATTGGAATGAGTTCGAGATATGTTAGTATCATATGAAAAATTTATATTAGGAACAAAGCACCATTTTTACAATGAATTAATCAAATATCGTGTATCTTCCTATCTTTGATCGATAATATATAAATATTAATAATGCTCGATGATAGTAGTCCAAAATTAGGGTATTATCTCGAAATGTCCTATTGCTGGGAATGAAGGCATAAGTCGAATCATTAGATCTCAAGAATGATTACGGGTTTAAGGAAACCGGACTCGTAATTTTAGATCGAAAGAGTAGTACTCCGATCAATCTTGATGAAGCAATGCTTGTAAAATTTGATTTTTCTACACACACTCACGCTTTAGTTCTTAATATTAAAAAAAAAAAAAGAAAGAAGAAAAGGAAAAGAAAAAGAAGAGAGAAAATCTGAAAAATAGTTGGAATAAAAGGATGTTACTAATCGAAATTGTTTTTGATCAAGAATGTGAAGACGTAGGTACGTACGACTTGCCTCTTTCTCTTTTTGACTTCCTTTTCTATCTTTTCGATTAACCAATGTCCTATCCTAATATATTAAGCCAATGTGACTTCTATCTGACTTAGTTAATGATTCCAGAAATTCGTAATAATCGTGATAGAAAGTAATTCTAATATTTTATTTATATTTATGAATTATTGCATGCATGTTTCCATCTGATTAACATTTGATACTTAATTTATTTAAGTTATATAAACTTTCTCTCTTATTAAATTTCTATAAAAGTTATAAATTATATGTTTATAATATTGACGATATATATTACTTTTGAAATTTTAATCTGATCAATTATATTATCTGTTATTTATATATTACAGCTTATTTTTGCTCGAGGACGATCAAAAGCTAAGTGGGGAGTATTTGATGTATTATTTTTATATGATTAAATTTACGTGATTTTATTATGTTTTATTGACAAATTCTATGTAAAATATGTGAAATTATGATATAATTAGTATAAAATATTAATCTTTATAGTTTAGTATAGTTAGTAGTAAAAGTTAGTATTTATAGTATAAAGTTGTAGTTATTGTACCAGTTTTAGTAACCGGAATATTGTGTCTATTTTACACGGGTATTTTGTGTTTATTTCATTGCAGAATCTTAAGATAAACTAAAAACCCGAGTACAGACACTTTTTGAAGTCAATTCAAGTCGTTGGAAGGGAGTTTTAAAGCGTCACTCAATTTAAATGGTCAAGTGGGTATTCGTTTTTTAAATAACAAAATCCCGAAAACGACACGTATTGGAAATGGCTCATCGAGAATACGTTTTCTGAAGAAGTGATCTTGATAGAAGTTGTAGAGAATTCAACGAGCTTTTCAACAGAAGTTCGATTATGTCATTTTGATATCGAGAATTCAAGTTACGATTTTTAGAAGTTAACTGTGTAATTATATATAATTATATATATAAATACACAGCACAAGTAATGATTAGAGGGTAACATGGGGCACATGTCGATAACTAATCAGAATGATAGTCATCATTACACCGACCGATCCGGCATTTTCGGGACCGGTCCGGGAAGGGGAGTTCTTCTATAAAAGGGGATGCAGAGGCTTCATTTCCATTGTACCAATATATATATACCATATCCTATATATATTCTCTCCCTCCTCTTTCTCTTTTTCTTTTCTTTTCTTTAGTTTATAAATAGGCCTTATGCCAAAATAAATTAGTAATAGTAGTATCGTAGTAATGCTCGGGAAATTCTCGAAGGTTCGGTGTTGCTGAAATCGTTGAATACCTGGGAAAAGACGATTTCTGAGTCAGCAGTTGTAATCGGGTAATTTCTATAATATTCATGTTTATGTTTGTTATTTTCTTCTTTTTAGTTTTTATAATGTTATTAGGCTAAATCTAATAACTAGCCAAAGTTATGTAATCGTATTATTTCGATCTTTTCGGTAATGGAATGCTGTTAAAATAAAATTGACTAAAATTGAGTTAAAATGAATCTTTTTCTATTTCGCTACGTAACGATAATATATTCGGAATGACGTAATCAATCATGATGAATACCACATATAACCTGATGATGAACTGACCAGAGAAGTCAGGATATGAGTAAAAATAGAAAAACCGGAGGGTAAAAATGGCCGTCGATTAACGGAATCCTATTTCCTACCGAAAGCGATTTGTCCTAGTAAAACAAATCTTATTAAAAATTTTACTCGAGATCTTAATAATGTTAAAATCACAGCTTTAATTGAAACTACACCGTTTGTATTAAATCGATCCGCTTGACAACCGGAGCCTCTTGAATAACATCGCCATCCGACAAATGGAATCACCTCTTTTATCCGGGGTAGATTTGTGTACTGCACTGCTTTTGACTAACTAAGTTTAGCATGGGGCAGTTGTGGACATTGGACTGATGACAATTTGACATATGACAATTTCATACGCTCGTGTGAGGAGGAATTGTTGACATTAGGAGTACACCGTTTCATTTACTCAATTGGACCTAATAAAAAGGAAGATCGAACACATTCTATTAATTGAAAAGATCGAATAAATTGATTACATATACTTTGGCTAGTCTAGTTTATAAATTATATATTGGTATCTATATATTTATATATATATATATATATTTTACTATTTATGTACATCTATATATATTTATATATTTATATATATTATATTAGAATAACTTTTAAATTACGCATTTATTTTATGTTGGTTAGAGTAGTAGTAATCTGTGTTATAAAATTGCGGTTTAGATCGAGTTAATAGCAGCTCTTTGGTGTTTAACCACACTTAAAAGAATTACCACTTTTTTTCCCTGAGGATTCGACACCTGACTCACCACTTTATCACTACAATTTGACCCGGTACACTGCCGGTTAGGATCCGTCTAACCTAGAAAAGGTCTGTCCCTTTCTTGACGCCGTTTCTAAGGCTAGGTTTTGGTGACGTCACTGCTGTCGTTTGGAGGTAAACTTATATTGCTAAGGCATGTATTAACTTCTATTCCGATTTTTATCCTCCAAGTTTTGGTCCCTCCTAAAGAGGTTATTCATCGTTTACATCGTCTTTTTAATAAATTCCTTTGGGATGGCGGACCCAACGGTAACCATATTCATTGGACGTCGTGGGAAAGGGTTTGTAAGCCGACGGAGGAAGGGGGCTTAGGAGTGCGAAATCTTTTCGAAGTTATAGATTCCTTTGGGACCGAAATGGCCACCAGTGGGACCACTATGACATTGTTCCATTATGTCCCGTTGCTCAGATTCAGGGACACACCGGCGAAGCAACCCATCTTTACAGATTTTAAAAAGATATGGCTCTTCCCAGACATAATACTTGAGATCAGAGAGAAATTTCTTCTTCTCTTGATACGAAAACTCGGGATTCAGATACTGGGAATGGAGGTAATTAACGATTGAGGAATACCACGGAGGACCAGACGTGCAACTATTCACAGACATAACACTCTCAAAGGGGCAATATAAATCGATGTCTTGCGGATCTTCTTCTTCTACCGGTAGCACCCTTGATATATGGTCTGCTACTGTGTTTTCACTACCCTTGATATCTTTGATATGAACATCAAACTCCTGAAGGGTAAGAATCCAACGCAGTAGGCGCGGTTTCGTGTCCTTCTTATTCATCAAATAGCGCAGAGCCGCATGATCGGTCCAGACAATCACCTTGGCACCCAGCAAATAACTTCGGAACTTGTCCATAGAGAAACAACGGCTAAAAGTTCTTTTTCAGTGGTAGTGTAGTTTGCTTGTGCCGGATTTAAGGTATGGCTGGCGTAGTAGATAGGTTGGAATTTACCATTAAGTCTTTGCCCCAAAACCGCACCAACGGCGTAGTTGGACGCATCACACATTAATTCGAATGGTAAATTCCAATCCGGAGAGATAAGAATTGGAGCGGAGATTAGGCGATGTTTAAGCTCTTTGAAGGCACACTTGCAATCATTGTCGAAGTCGAAAATGACGTTGTCTTTAAGTAAAGTTGATAGGGGTTTTGAGATTTTAGAGAAATCTTGAATGAATCTCCTGTAGAAACCGACGTGACCAAGAAAACTCCTCACGTCTTTCACGTTCTTAGGGTAGTTCATCTTTTCTATGGCCTCTATTTTGGCCCTATCAACTTCTATGCCCTTAGCTGAAATTTTATGGCCGAGAACAATCCCTTCATCCACCATAAGGTGGCATTTTTCCCAATTGAGGATTAAGTTCTTCTCCACACATCTGTTAAGCACCTTGTCCAGATTAGCAAGACAATCATCGAACGATTGACCAAACACCGAGAAGTCGTCCATAAAGATCTCCATGCACTTCTCAACTAGCCCATCAAAAATTGCTAACATGCATCTTTGAAAAGTGGCCGGGGCATTACAAAGGCCGAACGGCATTCGCCTATAAGCGAAAGTACCATACGGGCGGTGAAGGTCATCTTTTCTGATCAAGCTGGATCTATAGGGATCTGGAAGTACCCGAGTATCCGTCCGAAGCGATAAAGGAGTGTCCCGCCAAACGCTCGAGCATTTGGTCAATGAAAGGAGAGAAGTGTGGTCCTTCATGGTTACTTCATTCAACTTTCTATAGTCGATACACACACGGTAACCGGTGACTAATCTCAAAGCGACTTCTTCTCCCTTGTCATTCTTTTCAACAGTGATACCACCTTTCTTAGGGACCACCTGCGTGGGGGACACCCAATCACTGTCAGCTATCGCATATATGATCCCCATATCTAGCAATTTGATGATTTCTTTCTTTACCACCTCCTCGCATGTGAGGTTTAACCGTCTTTGAGGTTGTCTAATTTGCTTGGCTCCTTCTTCTTCGGTTTTATCTTATGCATCTGAGACGTCGGAGATATACCTCGATCTCTCTACCGCCACCCAAAAGCTTTCTCATTTCTTCTCAAGACGGCTAACAACTTTGCTTCTTCTTCGTTTGTCGACTTAGCGAGAAATAATTAAAGGGAGCCGATCACCCTCTCTCGGAAAACATACTTTAAATGTTTGGGTAACGGTTTCAAGACTAAATCTTCGAGGCTCCTCTAAATGGACTTTAAAACTTTACTTTGCAAAGTTTCGAAGAGAGCAACATAGCTTCTAGCAAATCTACTTCTTCGGAAGGTGACAGGTTCGTATTTCCCACAATCTCATCGTCAGTCCCAACTCCAAGCTCGTTCAAGTCTATCCTACCATGTTGATTTAGCTTATCAATCAATTGCTCGTATTCATAATCTACCGCAAGGACTTGCTCTTCTAGAAAATCGGTGAAATCATCAACTGATTCCTCTATAGAATAGCCGGTTGGATATTCGGAAGGTCTTTTGATAGCTTTAGATACACTATAGCTCACTTCTTCATTTCCAACACGCAAAGTTACTTTAGCACCATCATCACAATCGATGAGGGCTCGGCGATGGATGTAAAAGGTCGCCCAAGAATCGAGGGTGTATTGGGTCATTGGATGTCTAAGACATACCAATCCACGGGAAAGGTAAATCGATCGACTTGAACCAACAAATCCTTTAAGATCCTGTTGCTTTCTTGGATGATCTATCGGCGAATTGAATATTCATAGTGGTAGGTTCTAGAAGATGGTCTAACCGGAGTTGTTGACAAACATATAACGGCATCGAGACTAATTGAAGCTCCTAAATCACATAGAGAATTGGGGAAAATAAGACCTCCGATTTGCAAAGTAAGGACGAATCGCCCAGATCATCTTTCTTAATTGGTAACTCGTCATAACTCATCATTGAACAATCCTCACTTTGTTACCTTTTCCATACCCTCTAGCTTCTTTTTTAGATGAGACCACATCCTTTATGAATTTGGTGTATTTGGGCATCTCAACCAACACATCGAGATAAAGGCAAATTAACTTGAGTGTTTTTCGGAGGTTAAGTACCTTTTCATACTTCTTATCCTCACATAAAGGAATGTTAGTCTTTCAAGGAGGAGGCGGAAGCTTCTTTAACTCTTCTTCGAAAAAGACTTTCTTACGAGGAACTCACAAATGGTCCTCGAGATCTTTCCATCTCACCGACTTTTCAATTCTCTTCCGAATGTGCTCATCTCGCCTCAATAGGCTTCTCCCCATTATCGATTCATCTTCAAGTTCCTTCCATCTCATCCTTCTTAAGATCGGTTTCTTGAGTGCTCTTTATAAAGTTGGGGGTATAGGTCTTATCTTACTCCCTCCCTTGCACTTCCACCGCGGGAGGGGGCTGAGTGGTTTCCACAGTTCAGTAGACCAGGGAGTTGAGTGCCAGATCTTAAACTGATTGCATTTGTATCTTCTTGACTATAAGAGGAGGATGGAACCGAGCATTGCCTTGATTCAGATTGGCTTGATTTACTCGACCACTTCCACGAGGATTTTTCTCGGTGAAACTTGGCAACCGCGTCCGGTGTGGTGCTCGGAAGCAAGTGTTCACCAATTGCCCCAATTGCCTCTCGAGGTTTTTAATCGTCTTATTTTGCTCTTCTAATCTCGTAACAATTTCATTTGGGAGAGAAAATCCAGGGGGATTTTGAGGATTTTGACTCAAAGATTGATTTGGCCTATTGTTGAAAGCAGAGGCAGAAATAGGATTGTTAGGCCAATTCTGGTTAAATCTTTGAGAAGAGACAGGGGAATTTGAAGATTGGCTCTGATGATTACTCGGATTCCGGTTGTAATTTTGATAACCAGGGTTGTATCCCTGGTTCTGGAGATTATTTTGACCGGAGTACTGGCTTGGAAACCTCTGACTCGATTGACCATAAAAAGCGTTTACCTCGGGGTTTTGTCCATTCATAGGCACGCAGGAGATGTGTGTCCTCAACAAAGACAAGTCCGACAAACTACCGGAGTATCTTGCCTCGTATGTTGGGCGCGTTGACTTGATAGTTAGGTGGAAACGGCATTGACCAAACATATGGCCAACTTGGTTACAGATTATCACAAAACAGCGATGTAACTCTGTTGAAGCCGATTGACTGATCAAGATTTGAATTTGAATTTGAATTTTGGAAATACTAGCTACACATTGTTGAAGCAACGAAATCAACTGATTCTGCATATTTACTTCTTCAATCTTCGGTGCAGGTGCTTGGATGGCTTGGTAGGATGGAGCATAATTATACTTCGCTATATCCTCGAACAACGCCCATCCTTCTTGTGGGGTCTTCTTCAGAAATGTCCCACCACTTGAGCTGTTGACCATACCTTTGGTCATCTCGGTTAAACCACTGTAGAAAGTATTAGCTTGCCTTTGCAAGTCTAATCCGTGATGAGGGCATCTCCTAAGCAAAGATTTAAACCTCTTAAAAGCTTCAAAGAAAGATTCAGTTTGTTGTTGAGTGAAAGTATAAATATCACTATGACATTGAGCAGTCTTAGATGGGGGAAAATATTGACTGAGAAATTCTCTTTCCAGTTCCTCCTATGTTGTGATCGATTCAATAGGCAAGGAATTATACCATTCCTTTGCTTCACCTTTCAAAGAGAAAGAAACAGTTTGAGCTTAATGACATCCTCGCCAACACCTTGTAACTTTGTAGTGCTCTGATTTCAAGAAAAGCACGAACATGGGAGTGAGGATTTTCATTTGATACCCATGAAAGATAGATGCATGTTGCATCATTTGAATCGAGCGAGTTTAAGCTCAAAAGTTGGAGCCGCAATGGTCGGTATATGATAACTCCGGGATTTCTAACCATGCCTGTGCGGCATAATCGGCTAGGGTCCTTGTATCGTCGACCATCTTGAAGACAAATTCTTCAATTTCTGTCCCGAATTTCTCTTCAAATTTTCTTCAAAAATTTGGATGCGAACGGATTCTTCGGCGATTAGGCGAACTATAGATCGTTCGAGCTCGGGATCAAAGATAAGAGTGCCTTGTTTGCTCCGAGTTAACATAAATCTGAGTCAAACGAGAGAGAGAACCCTAGAACGACAGAAAAAAAATGAAGCGAGCAATCAGCGAGCAGACAGAGCGGGCGTTAAAGCGAACGCCGATTCAAAAAGCGAAACGGGCGGCCTACGTCCAGAACGGGCGTTTTGCCTGAACAGAGAGCAAAAATAGCAGAACAGAGCAGGAAAAACCAGATTTTTAAAGCACAACACTTAGACTAAAGCTTTTATGATCATTTAAAACAACAAAAACACATCAAAACAAGAAATCCCGCAAGCGGCGCCATCTTGTTTGGAGATTTTTGCATCAATCATTCAAAACAAAAACAATTTATATAAAACCAATACTTATTATGCAAACTAACTCCTAACCGCCAAACACCGGGTAGTTGATAGTATAGCGAGATAAGTAAGGGTCGATCCACAAGGAATTGGGATGTTGAATCTAATTTTGTTAATCTTTCCAATTGTTACTACTAGTTATTACTAAAACTAAAATGCAGACAAGTAAAGCTGGACAGAGGACTATTAATCCAAAGCCGTGAAACAATAATTGCGAACCAAAATAAATAAAACTACAACTACGAAAAAACAAGAAACTAACGAACCCATGATAACGACTAAAGCAATATAACATAGAACAAACATGATCCACCATCCCGCAACCCTTAATTCTTCCCTAGATTATCTTATGATGATTTAATTCAAGTTGTGGTTCACCTCTCTTAAGTAATCTTCTATCTCTCGATTTTAAAGATTAACACATCATAAAACGAGGTGCAAGATCTCTCAATCTAACAACCTGAGATTCAACCTATCAACTTTCGTTATGTCAAGGTTAAAAATCTCATCTTTCCTATGGTGATCTAAGGTTTACACCGACTTTCGTCATAAGGTAAACATCAATAGCAATACAACTTTCGTTATCGATTGCATAACACATAATCAAAGGAAAGAAAACAACTTTAAAATTAAACTCACAAGATCATCCATGGACAAGAAATAGAAGTCTGCTGAAAAGTATTACATGATCGCTCCAAGTTCAAAGCTTCGAGAGATCATCATGGTGATCGAACAAGAAAAGGAAAACAAAAGAAGTAAAACCTAATCTAACCGGATCACCCAAGCACAAGGCTTGGGTGATCGGCCTTGAAACCAAGAAGGAGGCCGCTTTGCTCTGTTTTTTGGTGTGTGGAAGAAAATCGATCAATAATGTATATCCGAATGAATTGGGAGCTGCTGTAATTATAGGGAATTAGTGGCAGAGATCTTGAACGCCAGTTTCAGAGTTTGAACTCCAGTTCAGGCATGTAGAACGCCGATTAAGGCTGTGAAACGCCGATTCAAATATCTTCCGAGCTCTCGGCATTGATTTCCAAGCCTTGAACGCCAGTTTGATATTCAGGACGCCCGTTCAACCTTACGACGCCCGTTTGGAGTCTTCAAACGCCGCTTGTTTAAGCCGAATCCGATTCTTGCTTCTTTTATTTGATCTTATCTCTAACAACCCATCCTTATCCTCTTGTAACAAACCTTATCTCTTGGATATTCTAGATGATTCATGACTTGTCCTCCTTGATCTTATCCTTTTGCCACTTGTCACATCCAAACTTGAACACTTGTAGGCTCCTAAATAATGATCAAATGATACCAAAATGTAATATAATTCCAAAATGATATAAAATCATCATTTATGCACATAATTCATTACATTTTGGAATTAACCCATTTAAAAATATCATTTACTCAATATTTCAATATAAAGCTTGATTTCTATGAAAATCATAAGAATATGGGGAAAATTGATATAAAATATATCGTTAAAAATCGTATAATTTGACCCTGAACACTATCTATAATACTTATGTTGCGGATCAGTCGCCCCTGCAAGCCTCCCTCCCCAGAAATCCGACGCAGATGGTTAAGAAAGTTTGGCAATTGCGTGATACTGCTGAATATGCTATCACTTGGAAGGTCAATGACGGTAATATAGACTTTTGGAGAGATAAATGGCTGAACGTCGAGTTGAGCGATCCTCCGGACAACGAGTTTAGGAAGGTGAAGGATTTCCTAGTGAATGGGAGGTGGAATGTTCCCCTTTTACAAGAGTATCTTCCTTTACATGTTGTGGATGAGATTTTATGCATCCTTGCGACCGACCAAGATCTGACGAGTTGATATGGACCTTAAACTCAGATGGGCACTTCAGTACTAAGTCGGCTTGGAATATGCTTCGGTCTCACGACTCGGTTCGTCCTCTCTTCAAGTTAATTTGGAACAATATGTTGCCTCTCAAGATTTCTTTCTTCTGCTGGAGACTAATCAACAATGTTCTTCCTACTGATTTGAACATTCAACGGCGTGGTATTACTTTGGTTTCTAAGTGTTTTGCATGCCATCATGGGGAAGATCTTCGTCATATTTTCATTGAATGTCCTTTTGCCCAGTCTATCTGGATTCATTTTATGAATCAATTTGGCCTCCGTTTCACTCCTACTCTTTGGGATTGTTCCTATGTTTAATTTCTGGATTAACTCTTCGGCCCACATTTATAATCTGCGCCTTCTTGTACCGGTTATTGTGTGTTGGGGCATCTGGATGGAAAGGAACAAGTGTAGACATGAAGACTGTTGTCCGTCTGTTCAGCGTACCAACATTCTCATTGAGAGGATGATTAGACAGGTAGCTTTCCGCAAGGTTGTTGATAGGAAACATATTGGGATTGATTGGGATGTTCCCTTTTTCAAGCCTTTCAAGGTGAAAACTCGACCCAAACGTCGACTGATCTAATTACGGTGGAATCCCCCCCATGTCGGAAGGATGAAGCTCAATGTTGACGGTAGTGTCAGAAATGGAATTGCCTATGGAGGTGGAATTATACGGGATTCGCATGGCAACTTTGTCGTTGTGTTTCATGCTTGCTTCGGCCATGGGAATGTTCTTGATGCTGAAGTGAAGGCACTGCTTTTTGGTATTCGCTTGCGTCCACATGTTTTGCCTCTTGATATTGAGACCGACTCCATTTTTGTTTCTCGTGTGATATCCGGTAATCTTAATGGAGGCTGGCCCCTCTGCATCTCGATTAGTCGGATTTCGGCTTATCTTCGGGAAATACCACACAATATCTCTCATGTTTTCCGGGAATGTAATAGAGTGGCGGACAGCTTTGCAGCTATGGAAGGAGACGATATGACGTTTAACCATCTTAACGATATACCTTATCCTATTCAACAGCTTATTAGTGATGATTTACATGGCCCTCCTCTTATTCGACATGTTGCAGACATCTAGGGAAGTACTATTCACATATGGAGGGTTCAAGCCTAATTTGGGCACTTCTTCCAGGGACATGGCCGACGTCGCTATCTGGAAGCACCCCTATCATGATGTTAGGGGTGCAACTCAGGTGTTACTTGTTCTTTTATTGGATCCTGTTTATCATGGTCTATTTTATATGCCTATCTGATCTCTATGTTTTAACCAGCGTTTGCATTTTGAGGATTCAAGTCCGTCTAGCTTGGACCGGCCTTTTTATTTGGAGGAGACGCATACAAGCAGAATTCTGGCGGAAGACAGCACGGGTTCAATGCATAGGACCTGGATTGGCATTCAACTTTGGAGGCACCCCTATCATCCTGTTAGGGGTGCAATCCAGGTGTCCTTGTTCCTTTTTTGGTTTATTATCTTCTTTAGCTATTTTTGGGGTTATCATCTTCCTCCTATGCCAGGTGTCACCATTCGTTGGGTTGCAGTAGCAAGGACAAGGTGGAGAAGGAGTGTTGCAGTTTTCATACCTCATGCGCTTGATTGGAGGCTCTGGCTCATACCTTGGTCGGATACACGGGCTATCTTTTCCTCGGATTTACTTCTGATGTATATGATTGTAATATTTTTGGTGTCGGGATTTTGGGGGTGCATAGAGCGAGTACTCTTCCCTATGTGTTGGATTTTCCTACACTGGGTTTGCCACGCATAGGGTTTAAGGAGGCCATGCTATGCACTCTATCACATACTTGGGGCGGGCCAGGATATGGCATTGACTTTGTAGCACTTTATTCTTTCTTTTTAATAAAATAAAGTTGTTTTTAAAAAAAAAAAATATATATGTATTTTCTTTATAAAAAAAAATGTTAAAAAAAATCATATGCAGGACCGTGAGTTTTTAGCACAGCCGCATAAAATAAATCGCTCAGGACGTGTCCTCAATGAATAATAGCTCGGCCACATGAAAAAATAACCCGTCCCTTTGAAAAAATAGTCCGGTCTACTGAGTTTTTGACAGGTTATGGTTGTAAGAAACAAAAATAAAGGTATATAACGAAAACTATTTTTAACGAAAGATATATATTTTATATGGGAAAGACAAACATCACCAATCATTTATATGGCTAATTATATATGTATCTACTACGTTTACCACCTGAGAAACATGATACATTGTAATTTGTGTGACATGTAAGGTTTGATTTGACAATTTTTCTTTTTCAGAAACGACAGATTTCATTAAAACAATAAACAGATTACACCGAACTAACGCTGAAAAATAATTGGACATTTTTCAGACCAAAGACCAGCCAACAAGCTGGACATGCAACACCGCCACCAGCAATGAAATAAAAAAACATGGGGTAAACACATGTAAACCAATTCGGCCTCATTAGAGAGACTTGATTTGGTACCAGAAACGAAATTGATCTTACTCTAGGCATAAACGCCTTAAACAAAACAAATAACCTAAACGAGGTCTACAAAACCAACTATTACCGACCTGTCCAATTTACGAGAAAAACAAAAGAACATAAAACCAACTAATACGGACATGCACAAACAATCTGCGCCAAAATCCAACCTCCTCCCCACGAAGCGGGGCCACGAACCGAGCCACCAAAGAAACACCACCCTATCCGGCTTCATCAAGTTTCTTCCTCATCGAGCACGACGAATGCAATCAGTCCACAAGCCAAACAGGCAACGAGATGCATGCAACCGAAATTAACCAAGATCTTCTTCTTTATAGCTCCGGCGAAGTCAAAACTTGAAGCTCCGGTGACCAAAACCCAAAACCTTCGCCGCGCGAAATCAAAACAATCTTCACTTAATATACGCACAATGACAAATATGTATACTATAATACGAGGGCTTATGATTGTTAAATAATCCAACCAGTCACATTTTTGAATTCACCAAAAATTACACCACAATTTTATGTAAACAAAAAACTATTATGCAAAAATATATTTTGGATTGTCTATTGATATTTATTAGACAATAATTTAGATAATTTAGACAAATAGTCTATTTGTATTTATTTTGTATTTAATATAGGTAGACCGCATTAATATCACATATTCTAGAATCTCTTGTAATTGTATATATATAATCTCATACAATGCAATACACATGATTTGCAAACATCAAACACTTATCATGATATCAGAACAAAATATTCTTGCGTAGAACTCTACACCATTTTTTTTCCTCCTATTATCACTCTCTCTCTCTCAAATCTCAAGCTTACGTTTCCTTTTCTTTTTCTTCAATTATTCACCAAAATCAAATTTCCTTCGTACGTTTCCTTTTCCTTTTCTTCAATTATTCACCAAAAATCAAATTTCTTTCTCCCTGCCTTCACGCCTCTGTTCCTTTTTTTTTCCCAGAAAACAGCCATGGCATCTGAAGCCTCTTCCACCATCCCCACTCAAATCATCCCTCTCAATCCTGCAACCAAACTCTCAATCAAACTAGATTCTTCCAATTACGCTGCTTGGCATATGCAATTTGAGACCCTTCTTTCTGGCTACGACTTATACGGGTTTGTCAATGGCACTAATATATGTCCGCCGCCAACAATCACTGCTGATGGAAAAACTGAATCCAACCCCGCCTGCAACCTTATGGAAACGGCAGGATAAACTTATTACCAATGCTATCATGGCCTCCCTCTCTACAAACGCCACTCCCGTCATCATTGGGGTCAAAAAAGTGCAGCTGAAGCGTGGACACGCCTGGCTGAAACGTACAACAAATCATCTCGGGGTCGCATTCTGCTTATTAAAGAATCTCTCAAAAAGATAAAAAAAAAGGTGACCGTTCGATGTCTGATTTTCTCTACGAGATTAAAAGCAAAACTGATGCATTGGCAATGCTTGGTGCTAAAATGTCCGATGATGACATAATGGATTTAGTGTTCGAGCAACTGGGTGATGAATACCTCGAATTAGCCAGAGCATTTCACGTTCGGGACAAAAGTGTTCCTTTCAAAGAACTACATGAGAAGCTGTTAAATTATGCACCCGTTGCTCGAGTTGATCGTGTCTCAATTTTTGGCCAACCATCTGCCCACGCCGCATTTCAACCCCAAAATGCAAATTTTCGAACCCCAGCTGCTTCAAATCAGTTCTTACCCCAATCTATGGTCAACTCCACCAATTCCAATCCTGCTGGACGTGGCAATTATAAAGGTACATGTCAATTGTGTAAAATTAAAGGACACTCAGCTCGTTTCTGTCCTCAATTTCAGGTACAAGTGTCACGGATTTTATTAAAACAAACAAGTAATAATCCGGTTAACCTCAAGTATAAGGATCGTAGTAATAGTGGTTAACGCCGGGTCGATCTTACGAGAATCGGCGATTGCTAACCCTAGTTTTTGTCTAACCTAAACTATGTCACGAAACTAAACTAAACAGCAAATAGAACAAACTGGAAATAAAACTAGACAGAGGATATAATCCAAAGCTAGGAAGGATACGGGTTGCGAACCTCCAACTAAACTAATCTAAGATGCAAATAAAAGTAAGCTAACTAAACAAATTCAAGTTTTTAAGGATTAAAATCAAGTGTGTAACGAACAAACGAGGATTGATCCACCTATCCAACAAGCATTGATTTCCTATCTCGACTATATTGTGGTTTTTATCTAAGTTGTGATTCACCTTATCTAAATATGAACCCTAATTCCTTAGAAAGTTCATCTATTAATCTATTATCTTCCAATGCAAGATTAACGCGTTTTCTAACCAAAGGTGCAAACTTTACGTTTATAATCTAGCAATTAAACCTATTAACTTCCGTTATGATAGATTCAAATTACTATTCTTATTCATGGTAACCTAGGTTTATTAAGATTTCCATCGACAATAAACAATCAACACATGCATATCTTCCGACATAAGAGCAATTTAAAACATAATAAACATGAACAAGAAACAACCTTTAATAAAAACTCACAGTATAATCGATGAAAACGAAATCAACAATTGTTGGATGGCTTCACAATACTCATTTGATGAAGCTTTTAGCCTCTGAACATCCTCAGCAACTCAAATTTGCAGAAACAGTGCATAAAAAGGTAACTAATTTTAATCTAAACTAAAGTGCATAAAAACTGGAATAAAAGGAAGAAAAACGCAGCCTAAAGCCGCCCCTAGGTTTAGGGTTTTGAATAATGAGTGTATCGTATCTTTAGGGTTGAGAAACAGCCGCCTATATATAGATTTCTAAGTCGGTTCTGCTAAGTCGGCTACCGGACGCCCGTCTGGATAGGGTGAACGCCCGTCCACTCTTCAATAGAACTTCGAATCGGGCCGAGTCATGACCAGACGCTCGTCCATCCAGCGTCCACTCCAGCGTCCAAACTTCCTGAATCAACTTCCCATCCCTGGACGCTCGTTCACTTCATCTGACGCCCGACAAGCGGGCGGAGATTACGGGCGCTTGACCCAAACGATCGAATCTTGATTTCTTTGATCTTTATCTCTTTTCTTCTCATCAATTCCTTCATTATCTCTTTTATCATCCTATATTTCGACTCTTATCTTTTTTTGATCATCATTTGAGCCTTGAAAAATGTATCTATATCATATAAAAACATCGCAAAATGTAATATCGCTCAAATAATCGTAAAAACATAATTAAAGCACATAAATCAACATATTTTGCGGTTAACTCTTTTAAAGTATCATTTACTCAATATTTTCATTAAACACACGTTTCTTATGCAAATTTATACAAATATGGGGGAAAATACCATAGAATATAGCGTTATAAATGGTATAAATTCACCCTTAACAACTCCCCCATACTTAAGCTTTTGCTCGTCCCGAGCAAAACAAAACGAGAATTAGGGCTCGGAAAAAGATAGACATCCCAGATAATATAACATAGATCCAATAAACCAGAGGTTCACCATTGTGTGTGTGCAAAGCCATAGAAAACTTCCACTAAATCCAAACTTGAGAAACTCGAAGCAAAACTAGCTAATACCCCCTCGTAAACTAGCGATAAATGACACTCATAAGGTGTACCCGACAAACGTGACATATCCCGAAAAGGATGATAGAACATATCTAGGGCATTTAAAATACTCGAGAGGATAATCCTACAACATATCTATCGATTTCTCTTTGGGGATAAGATAGAGCGATAACTTAGTCTTATATTCATTTCATAACAATTCATTTGTTGATTTAACTTTTTCACTTTTAAGCACACATCAGAATGAGCTGTTGCCCTGTCATAGCAGAATAGGATATTCGAGATATACCCTACCTTACTCCAAATATAAGGCAGCTTTTTCTGACCGTCGTGAGCTTTTAGTCATCATAGTGGTATAGGACATACGTGGTATACCCTATCGCACTCAAATCATCGACCAGCTTCCGACACACACAATTAATTCACTTTAACTCAACTTTTTCATTTGAAAATAAGTTACGTGTTACTTATCACATTCAAACATTCAGATATTCACAATATAACATACTTCGGATCTAAATACAAACTATCATAAGTCTCAAGATATATACGTAGCACTAAGCACAAGACTTACAAGATAATCAAAAATCACTAATCGAAAAGGGGTATAACTATATAAATTAGCTCATCATTTACTATGGCTCGTGAAAAGTAGATCTCAGGTGAAACAACTAACTTATCAAACATAACGAACATTGAATCGAATTGCCTATTCGGGATAGAACAAAAACAAAAGTGTCGAAAAATTTCGAAAAATGTAGCTCATTTTGCATAGAAACATTACGTATTGAGCAAATGTGTAGATACATATCGAACATTCCCCTCCCCCACACTTAAAAATCAACATGTCCTCATGTTGTGCAGAACGAAAGAAAAAGGAAAAGACTTAGCTGATTTAAATCGAAACTCGAATCGTCGGTCAGGCCGGAGCCTACATAGTGACACTGGAAACCCGTAACCTTACAATGTAGCTCGACAAAACCGGTAAAATGATACCTACACGACTTGACAAACACGGAACCATCTCGGGGAAAACGGGGAATTATACCAGAATGGAAAGAGATAATAAAAACGAAGAATACCAATAGATAAAACATGCAATACATCCCAAAAGTATAAACAAAATAGAAATGAAAGTACGAGTGCCCTACGGCTTACATGATCCATCGGGAATAATAAATAGTAGCAATATCAAGAAGTACAACGAACCATATAAGTAAAAAGTAGCAAAAATATACAATGAAAGTATCCAGGGCAAATCAAATCGAAAAATAGTCAAATAAAATCAAGATGGTCCCGGAGCCGGAGTATCATCAGCCGGAGGATCAGAAGAGGGTCCAGATGGTGGTGCCGCAGTCCTATCTACTGAATTAGGCTGCTCCTCATCAGACGACTCAGACTCGTGAAGGACATCTGCGATGGCCTGCTCAATCTCCGAAGAAAAATTGTAATCAATGGCGCTCGGACTGAAGATCCTGTCATCCTTTGGCTGCCGGCCTTCACTCATACACTTCAGAATTGTCAAAATGTTGTTCTGAGATGTCCTAATGTCCTCCAAACCAGTCCCCCTGCACTGTTGGCCATACTTAGCCGCATCGGACCGGGCGCGATAAAAGCGAGGAAGTGTAGATGCTCGGGCGGTCTTGAGGAAGAGCCAGGCTCTGCGGGGCCCTGTCTCGCATCGACCGAAGGCTTACCCTTCTCTCTCTGTATAGGCCTCGGATTCTTCGGTTTGTGATCGGCTCCATACTCAGGCACAACCGGCATCGCTACACAACCTGTGGATAAGGTGGGGGCGATCAAGCTCCGTGTGTAAACCTTCTGATTGATAGATATCTCGTCATACAAAGCTTGTCCCACATCCACATTCAAGCCAAACGTCAATGCATACAACATGCCTAGGTCACCAATATGAAAGTGTGTCAGGTTGTTCTTAGGCAACAACCGACTCTGAATAAACCGACACTGGACCTTCCAGTCCTCCGTCCAGGGTCGTGGTAACCAACTCCTTCCGGTCTCCTCCCGGCCTTAACGTCCAAGTCACATCTGGGCAAACTCGCAACCTCAACTCCTCCAAGGGATCCTGCCCCAAACTCTGCCTATGTGCAATCTCTTCCTTATAATCTCGACCCTCAAAAACTGCCAACCCATACTTCGCATTGATCACCTCCGGTGCAAACGGAACTTGGACCCCTCGAACCACAACTACCTTCGTTTCCAAGTCGGTTTCTGAACAATTGGCATAAAATTCCCGAACCAAGGAACTATTGACCGGGGTAGTTGGAATCGTCATCAAGGCTTCCCATTTCCGATCCCTTAAAAGCTTGACAAACCCGGGATCAACCTTAGCTTCCAATGTAGCCCTCTCTATCAACATAGTCCTCGAGAAATAGTGTTGGTTGTACACATCGTGAGCCCTAGGATTCACGAATCTACGAGGCAGAGGCATAGGAGGTACGGTTTTGGCTTTCTTCCTAGGTTGGGCAGCCCTAGTGTCAACCGGTTCATCTTCCCGTGGAGCTTCCACAACCTCCTCAACCCTAGATGAGGCTCCTCCTCTTTGAGCTCGAGGCATCCTCACCAAAGGAACATCGTCATCCGTCTCCGATCCCGAGGTTGGTTCATCCCTCAAAGTAGTCCTAGTCTGGGTGGCTCTATGAGGTTGTTCTCGGATACTCACACCCCGGTTAGGATCAACTAAGGTAGGATCAAACTCTTTGCGTTTCTTTCCAGCCTCCCTAGCCACTTCCTTCCCGTGTCTCTTCACAACTCCCTTCTTATGAACCATATTCAAAGCCTAAACTAAACCAAACAATCCCAATTTGCACAAAAGATACCCGTTTAACATCCAAAGCGGGATTTCAAATCAACCAAACCACAAACCACAACCATCCATCATCAATAACCAACCCATTAATCACCCACATCATCATCACAGCACCAATCAACAAAAATCAAGAACAAAAACGAAAGAAAGAAAACAAATAAGGTGCATTTCGAGCGAATGAGCCGACCCAAAGATCGAACTCAGAAAAATGTGAACCAAATCGAGAAAAGTTGTTATGAACTTACCGAGTAAGGTGAGGAGATGTTGATCGATGTGAAAACGAGTCCAAACAACACAAATATGGGCTCCAAAATCGAATTTTTTCTCCAAAATGTCGGATTGCAATGGGTCCTGATTCTCCAAAAATACTGTGTGTTGGGGAATTTGGTTATGAAAATCAAAGAGAGGGGATCAAGAGCGGCCTGTAGCACTTTGAATCGCCCAAAATGGTTTAGAATTGAAGATTTTAGGGCAAAAGGAAGGAGGAGAACCGTTTTTGCGATTTGAAACTCAGAAAAGTGAAGGTTCATGCGTTGAGGGAGTATATATAGACAGACGATGGACGGGCGTCCACTGAGGAACTAGATGAACTGGACGGGCGTCCAGTTATTCAGACGCTCGTCCAAGAGTTTAAATCACATACATGATTGGAGGGAAAATATCAGACGGGCGTCCAGGCTTAGTGGACGTTCGTCCAATAATTGGTCAAGGCGGACGGGCGTCCAGACTTCTGGACGGGCGTCCAAGCAGGAAAAGTGCAAAAATTATAAAATTTCCATACAAATCAAATTCAAAATTGCATCTCTTATTAAACTCAAATAAAACTTCAAAAATACAAATAAAAAAATCTAATGAAGTACATAAAATGACTAGAAAATAAATAAAAACAAAAGAGAAACAAGGTTGCCTCCCACTCAACAATGTTTGTTTTTCGTCGTTTGCTCGACAAACACAACCTAAAACGCTAGTCCTCGTAAATGGCCGACCAATCTATCACTCGAATGAGACGGCGGAGCATGTCAATCGCCGGAGGAAAATCATATTCGTCTTGCAAACCCCAATCCTCACCAGCTACATCAACACCTCGAAAATGCTCAGCTTGCAGCACTAGCGCTAAATCTGTCAGCATCGGATCATTTAGGATTGTGTATGGACGTCCTAGAGCTGCCTGTAACTCCTCAGTATTAAAGTCTCCACCTCCCGAACAGCGGGGAACAATGAGAACATAGGTGACCGTCTTGACGCGGGTACTAATGTCGAAGTCTACGTGCAAAACAATGGTTCCTCCCGGTCCGTCATCTACAGTGATTAGTGGGATCTTCCTAAGGAAAGGTAACTCTTCTGGCTGAACACCGAAATCCATACCTAGAAAGCACAACTAACTGACAGATAAAACAAAAACTTAGTAAGGCTAAAACTTAATAAACTAAACTTAAATACTAAAGCATAAAACAAGAAAATCTAAAAGAACGATATCTAGGTTGCCCCTAGTGGCGCTTTTGGTTAATGTCGTTAGCTCGACACACCGTTCTGACTCGGCTGGATCGAGGCCATTTGACTTTTCTCGCCAGCCACTACCTCGTGTAAGCTCTGATCAGTAGTGTGGCTGCAAAAACAGCACTTAACACATGGGGTTAAATCCGTGATGGCTTTCCAAATACGTTTAAACTTCCCCATGGTTGACTTCTTCCTCTTCTGATTCTTCTGATGATGCTTCAGTTGACGCTCTCTCTAATACTCTTCCATATCCCAACTACCAGCTAGAACTTCTTGATTGACTATTACCGTCATCCTCTCGAAAATAGGTCGGTGAAAACACGTCAAATTCATCGACTTGCGTGCTTTCACACCCGAGGATATCGAGGCAACGAACGATCAAAGGCTTTTCCTTAGGTTCACCAATGTAGTGCTTACACCTTTGACCATTTACTCGAAACGGTTTACCGCTATAACCGTGAAGTTCTAGAACGCCTCCAGGAATGATTTGGAGAATCTCGAAGGGACCGGACCAACGTGTCCTCAACTTTCCAGGAAACAGATGTAACCTAGAATTGTATAGAAGAACTTGTTCTCCGACTTGAAATTCTCTCTTCTTAATCTTAGCATCGTGGAGTAGTTTTGTTAAGGCCATATTTATATGATTATTAAGGGTTTATTTCATTATTATTTTCCCCACATTTGCGTAATTTACATGAGAATTAAAGGTTTAAGTGTAATTATTTAATAAAGATGATTTTAAGAGGGTTGTATGCAAAATTGATGATTTTAAGTGTTGATTTAATGGAATTATTATTATTTGGATTTTATTACATTTTTGCATTGTTTATTTATCATGTAGGTGTTGATTTTCGAGTGCTATAAGTGGATAAATGAAGCTCAAGTCGAATTATAAGAGATAGAGTTGGAATTGGCTTGAAGAAATTGGATAAAGATGAAGAGATCCGATCCTCAGCAGTTCAAACGGGCGTCTCATCGATCTTGAACGAAGGCCCGTATGAATCGGCGTCCATGCAAAGGCGTCGAATCGTATTTTACATTCGAGAGAGTTTAGACGGAGGATGAACGAGCGGCGTTTACTCAGCGTCGAGGCATTACGGGCGGGCGCGCCCACAAGACCAGGCGGCGTCCGTTGCCGACTTAGTCATAACCGACTTAAAACTCTATATATAGCAGCAGCCTCTCAACCCTAATTCATACCACATAATTGAGATCGCAATTTTACACCAAAAAGCTGCGGCCAGAACCCTAATTCCATAGAGATGAATTTCTCCAACCCAACAATCATCTTCAACATGATTGTTGGCTAAAAGCCTTGCTGCGTGAGTCGACGGAGGAAGCCTATCAACAACACAAACCAACTAGAGAGTTCGATGCTTAAGTTTAGTGAGTTTATTTCATAGTTTTTCATTACTTTGGATCTGTTTTGTATTGTTTAAGTTTTATTGAATTAAGATTTGATGAAACGATCTATGTTTAATTTATGCTTGAATAAATTTATGAAAGTATGTTTATTTAAGTTCTCGTTTATTCAAAGTAATGCATCTAATCATGTTATAAGAGATTAGGCATGTTTAGTTGAGTAAGAGTTTGGAAACGATCTCGTGATTTCGTGTTGATTGCATGTTTAGTTTGTTTGAAAAGATAAACGAAACCCTAGAATTTGATTGAAGATATTTAATTGAATTCGTGAATAAATCACTACTAAAAACTATGTCTTTTTAATCACCATCTAGTTGGGATTGTTGGTTGATAGGTGGAATCTAGTCGCCTTTGCTGTTTTCCTTTAATTGTTTTAATCAAATCGTTTAGATTAAGTTTAGTTTAAGTTTTAGTTTTATAAACCCTAGTTTCTGCTTTTTTACGCAATTTTACGCTTGATTCATAATCGAGGCGCTCGTCATAATAGCGAACGCCCGTCCATTAGGTTTAGTTTTGAGGCTTTCGTTCACTTTAGTGAGCGTTAGTCGCTTTTTCTGTTTTCTTATTTTTCAGCTTGTTTTTATTTCTTGTTTTAGTTTTAATTCTTAGGTTTAGGTTTTAGTTAGTTTCAGCTTTAGTTTAGATAGATAATTGTGACATAATCGATATAGATTTATATTTGAATCCGATAAACATTCCACTCCTTAGATCGACCCGTTAACACCCTATACTACGATCCTTATACTTGGGGTGTTTCGTTTATAAATTATAAAACTAGTTTTTACCGAACAAGTTTTTGGCGCCGTTGCGGGGAGTCGGTAACGGTTGTCGATTCTATTTAGGACAATTTTACGAGTCAAAGGATCGCTTTTAGCACGCAGAGTATTTTGGCCGTAACTTTCGCTCGAGTGTCCGTTTGGAACGCAGGACCCCAATTCGGAAAGCTTCGTTCCGACGCCGACGACGTGGTGAACGCCGTGGAGCCGTTCGATCGCGTTTTCGGTCAAAATCCACTGTTTTCCCCTCCTTTTGGCCCTAGAAGATTTCAACACGTTTTTTTTTTCCGTCTTAGTGTTTTCTTGTTTTTAAACTTTTCGTAGGTAGGTTTCTTTTCCAGCTTTCTGTTTTTCTTGTTTTTAAACTTACTGTTTTATTTTATTTGATTTTCTTTCAATTATTTTCCTTACTTTTTTATAGCTTAGATCGGTTTCGTAATTATAGATTTGTTTGATTTTATTTCCATAAGTCTTTTACGCTTTTATTTTTATCTCGCTTTTAATTTCTCGTAACCTTAGTTTTTAGGTTTTCGTGATCTGAACGAGCGTTCAACAACTTGAACGCCCGTCCACCTCAATTCGCATCCTCACGAATCGAGCGTTCATTCAAGCTCAACGAGCGTTCGATTCAACGAACGTCCACTAACACCGGGCGCCAGATTCGATCTGTTCAATCATCACTTCTTTTCTCTCTTCTCTTTTCTTCTCTTTTCTTTTCTCCTCTAAACCATCTAATCTTTTCTAAACATGTTCTAATCAACCCCAAAGAAGGGTTGATTTCTTCCTTTCCTTTCTTACGGTTTATGCAAACGAAGTAAGAAGGACTTCGATCTTTGATCCACGAGCACGAACGATCTATCCTTAGAAGAAGGCTTCTCCTCGATTTGGACAAAATGGCGGATCAAGATCCACCAATTCCAAATCCTCGACCCCCAAGCTCGCTTAAATTTACTCCTTCAACAAATGCAAGCTCTGCGACAATGAGAATCGGCAAGTCGGGCATAAATCAACAACTTCAACAATTCCGCCAAAACCAAACAATCGGTTGAACCAGGACCCCTACACTCCATATCTTAATCAAGATTTTCTCGAGGGCATAGACCTATTCGTCCTCCCGACATGGGAGGAGCGAACTTTGATCTAAAGAACGGAGTAGTTTGTCTAGTTCGAGAATAGCTCTTTCCATGGCATTGCTCAAGAAGACCATACGACTTCTTGTCCACATTCGTACAAATCGCGAAGCGTGCCATTATCCTGGTGTTGATTACGAGATCGTAAAGTTAAAGCTATTTCCTTTTGCTTTGAAAGGTGAAGCAAGTCGGTGGTTTAAATCGTTAGCACATCATTCCCTCCATACATGGAATGATGTCAAAAGAGCCTTCGCTCTTAAGTGGGTTTCACCAGGCAAGATTATGGAGATGAAACGGGAAATAGCTACGTTTGAGCGGTTGGAGGATGAGATCATTGGCAAAGCTTGGGAGAGATTGAATCTCTTGATGAGAAATGCCCCAATCACGGATATGACGACATGAGTTCTTTGGAATCGTTTCTATAGAGGTGTCTCTCAACCTAATAGAGACTATCTTGACTCCACGACTCATGGATCCTTCTTAGGGGGAGGTGATGAGGCGCGCTCTGAGTGGGTGAGACCATCGCCAAGAACAATATGTGGTCGACTCCTAAGAAGACCAATATTGTTAAGAAAGAAGGTCTTGCAAGCAATCCCGATACACAACCGTTGGTTGCTCGGATGGAATTGATAAGCAAGCGGTGGCCAATCTTCGACGCAAATTTTCCTTATCCGATGCAAATGCGGTAGGAACCGAGATGACGGAGGAGGTAAACTTAATGGATAATCGAACCAACCCTTCCGAAACTTCAACGAGAGCAACTAACTATTCGAGATTTCAAAGACAAAACTTCAATCAAGCCAAGTTACCACCGGCCCTTCAAATTCAATTCTTTCAACTCGAACTATCAAAGGCCGCCTCGAACTCCCCAAGGCCTCAAGGTGGATGGAATCAAACTCAGAACAATAATCATACCACCTCATGTGTCCCTCAACACAAATTCGATGAGCTGGTGGACATGGTGAAGACTCTGTCCACTAGTGTTAAAGCAATTGAGAGACAAGTTGGTCAAATGGCAGACCAGCAAGCAAGCAGACCTCAAGGTAAACTTCCGAGTTATACCGAGAGAAATCCGAAAGTCGATGTGAATGTCTCGCACCGCCATTACACCTCATTGGGAATATGGACAAGAAGAGGAGTTGAACGAAGTAACTCTGAGAAGTGGTAAGAAGGCTGGACCCGGCAAGATGTCGGGAAACGAGTAGCCCCTCCTGACGCCATGAGTTCAGGAGGGGGAAATCAGAAACCACATGCCGAAGAAAGCAACGATGAGGAGCTTAGTGACAATTCTTCGGAGGATGAAAATAATTCTGATGACGAGGAAAGAAAGGAAAGTCAAGGGGCGGTACTCCTGACTAAGAAAAAGAAAGCAAAGTTTGTAAGATGGAAGGATAAGGAGGATGAGGCGATAAAGAATCAAGCTACAGGGAATGATAAAGCCCTTCCTTATCCACCAAAAAGGAAAGAGAAAGCCCTCACTAACGACAAGCGGTATCTTTGGAGTGAGGAGGATGCTTAGAGACACTCAAGTTAGTATGCCCTTAGCCGAGGTATTAACCGAAATGCCTAAATGTACTAAGTATCTTAAAGAATTCAGGGAGCAAGAGAAAGCTTGAGGATGGTGAAGAAGTGTTTCGAGAAGATTGCGCAATGGTTTCACAAAAATTGCTGTTAAGCGAGGTGACCCTGGCAGACCTTCAATCTCCTGTGAGATCGAAGGCCATTTGTTCGAAAATGTATTATGCGACTCAGGGGCCTCTATTAATGTGATGCCATTAAACGTATGCAAAAGCTCGGGTTAGATAAAGGATGCGAGACGCCCGATTTCTCTTCGATGGTAGACAAATCTAGTCGATCTTTGCGGCCGGTTGTGTAGCTAATGTTCTTCTTCAAATTGAACATTTAGTCTTCCCTACCGATCGGGTTATTCTAGACTATCCACCTGATAAGAGAGATGCCTCTAATTCTAGGCCGAACCTTTTTAGACACTTCTAACGCTCTCATCGACTTCGCAAAGGGATGATTACTCTTAGAGTCGGTGACACATCTGTCACCTTCACACGAGGGACACATCCTGAAAGAGCCGTAATTGATGAAATATCGTTTGTCGAAGCCATATATGAGGACGGAGGGGATGCCTATTATGAAGATGCAATGGAACTTACAGAGATAGGTGTTTAAGTCATGGACGTTGAGGATCCGGCTGACTGCGGACCATCTTCTAATTCATTTCAAGCCGTAGGCATTGACGAGTCATCTTCACTCGCTCACACTGGGCCTGTTATTGAGTTAGAAGCATGGAGATGCCCAGCAACAAACGATGATTTCAAAGAATCGAGTCGGGAAGACTTCATCCCTGGTGAAGAAGAAGCTCGATGGGTAGTTGGGACGAGGTAGAGTTTTGAGAGAAGCTACTCATTGGGAAGTAGATGATTGGGAAGAGTCGGCGTAAGAGCTTAAAGATGAAGAGTTAAGAAAAATGATCGATCACAAGAAAAAGGAAACAAGTGTTGACCGGAGGATTCCGATGGATGATTTAATCCAGCACTTTCTCGGGTTGAGCCTCGGGAAGATGAGGTGTTCTCATCACAACCACTTCAAGCTCATAAGGAGAAAGGTGGCCCGTTAAAGTCTAGTATTGAGCAACCACCTACCGATTTAGAGCTTAAACCGCTTCCAAAACACCTTAAGTATATCTTTCTTAAGGATGAAGATAAATTGCCTTTGATCGCTTTCTTGAAACTCGACCAAGAGCAAGAAGCACAAATGACGAAGTGCTTAAGAAAAACATCCTCGCGTTCGGTTGGCAAGTGGGTGATATCCGAGGATCACCCCGGACATATGCATGCATAAAATCCGAACGGAGGAGGAGCTAAAAAGGTTAGACAACCTCGGAGAAGACTGAATCCGCATATGCGGGAGGTTGTCAAGAAAGAAGTGATAAAGTGGCTCGACATGGGAATCATCTATGCAATCGCCGATAGCGAGTGGGTCACCCTACTCAAGTTGTGCCAAAGAAGGCGGAATCACAAATAAAAGAATGAAAAAGGGAGGAAGTTGCCTTACGACTCGTGACAGGCTACAGAGTCTGTATTGACTATCATAGACTTAATGAGGTTACTGCCAAGGATCACTTCCCCTTACCCTTCATTGACCAACTAATTGAAAGACTGAGTGGTCACAAGTATTATTGTTTTCTCGATGGATACTCTGGTTACTTCCAGATAGCCATCGACCCCAATGACCAAGAAAAGACAACGCGTTTACGTGTCCATCCGGTACTTTTGCTTTTAAGTAGAATGCCATTCGGTCTATGCAATGCACCGCGACTTTTCAACGGTGTATGTTGGCCATTTTTGATGGACTTGTTGAGCAATGCATGTAAGTCTTCATGGACGACTTCTCAGTCTACGGCGATAGTTTTGATGAAATTTTAGAGAACCTAGATATGGTACTCCAACGTTGTGTTGAGAAAAATCTGGTGCTTAACTGGGAGAAATGCCATTTTCTAGTTGATGAAGGAATAGTTTTGGGACATAAGGTGTCCGATGCTGGTATTCAAGTTGATAAGGCTAAGGTTGAAGCCATTGAACGGATGACGTACCCTAAGACAGTGAAGGAGGTACGAGGTTTTCTAGGTCATGTTGGCTTCTACCGGCGTTTCATTAGAGACTTTTCTACGATTGCCAAGCCTTTATCAAATCTCTTGAAAGAAGATGTAGATTTCTTGTTCGATGCGAAGTGCAAAGAAGCTTTCAATTGTCTGAAAGACAAGCTTATCAGTGCCCCTATTTTAGTAGCACCTGACTGGACCAAGCCTTTCGAGTTGATGTGCGATGCCTCTAATTACGCCGTAGGCGCAGTTTTGGGTCAAAGAGTTGATAAAAGGTTCAGGCCCATTTATTATGCGAGTCGTACCTTGAACCCGGCTCAATGCAATTACACCACAACTGAGAAGGAATTCTTAGCTGTTGTTTTTGCCATTGACAAGTTTAGAAGTTATCTTCTAGGATCTCAAGTTGTTGTATGGACAGATCATGCAGCTTTACGCTACCTTATGGATAAAGCAGATGCCAAACCAAGGTTACTTAGATGGATTTTAATTCTACAAGAGTTTGACCTTGTGATTAAAGATAAGAAAGGTAGTGAGAATATTGTGGCTGATCATTTATCTCGCCTAGTAAATGCGAGTGCAGAGAATCACAATGATATAGGCATTGATTTCCCGACTGAGCAATTGATGAAGCTTGAAACGGTTAGGCCGTGGTATGCTGACTACGTCAACTATTTAGCGAGTGGTCATTTAGAGGATATGACGTATCAGGAGAAGAAAAGTTCTTTTACGATCTCAAATATCTCGTATGGGAAGATCCTTATTTGTTCCAGGTCTGTAAGGATGGTTTGCTTCGAAGGTGTGTTCCTGAGCATGATCAGTGGGATATCTTAGAACAATGCCATAGCGGTCCTACCGGAGGTCACTATGGAACACCAAAGACGGTTGCAAAGATTCTTCAAGCCGATTCTCTTGGCCGACTCTGTTTAAAGATGCGTGCCTTTTGTAAAGGTTGTGATAGGTGCCGAGAACTGGACGGCAGAGTAGTCGGATGGAAATGCCACTTAAGCCCATTCTTGAATGCGAAGTTTTCGATGTATGGGGCATAGATTTTATGGGACCCTTTCCATCTTCATGTGGTAATAAGTATATCCTCGTCTGTGTGGATTATGTTTCAAAGTGGGTCGAGGCCATAGCTACTCAAACTAATGATCACAAGGTTGTAAAGAAATTCTTGCAAAAGAATATCTTTACTAGATTCGGCTGTCCGAGAGCACTCATTAGTGATGAAGGTACTCATTTTTGCAATGCGCCGCTTGACAAGATCCTTGAGAAGTATGGTGTCAAACATAAGATTGGTACACCATATCATCCCCGCACCGATGGCCAAGTCGAGGTAAGCAACCAGAGCTTGAAAAGAATTTTAGAGAGGACCGTGAACAATAATCGATCTAATTGGAGTCTTAAAATTTGGATGACGCGTTGTGGGCTTATCGTCTCGCATTCAAAACCCCGATGGGCACGCCACCCTTCCAAATGGTCTATGGCAAAGCTTGTCATTTACTGTCGAACTTGAACACAGAGCTTTACGGGCAATTAAATTCTTAAATTTTGATAGCCAACTCGTGGGGAGAAAAGGTTGTTACTGATTGAACGAGCTCGGCAATTCGGACTCCGTGCATACGAGAATGCTAAGCTTAGCAAGGAAAGAACGAAGATGCTCCATGACGCTAAGATCAAGGACCGAGAATTCAAAGTTGGTGAAATGGCTTTACTCTATAATACTAGACTTCACCAAGTTTCCGGTAAACTCAAGTCTAGGTGGTCAGTCCATTTGAGATTCTCGAGGTTAATCCAAGTGGAGTAATTACTTTGAACGGGTATGGTAATCAAGCTTTTAAAGTGAATGGCCATCGACTTAAGAAATATTTTGGGCAACCAAAGGAAAAGCTGAGATTCTTTATTTCCAAAGAAGAGATGAGAGTACAGATGTCCCGATTTGTGAGGAGATTCCATCTTATTTCTTTGAGTCGATGATGATGACGTTCCTATATCCACCCGTAAGGTACCTTCATTGAGACTTCCGATCATACCACTATGTCTATGCCTATCATCCGCAAGAACAAGAAGAAGAGAGTCGAGTAGTAGTTTGGAGAGAAAAGTTTAATGAACTTATTGCACACTTGACTTGTTGTTGTGGTGAAAATCATTTCCGCCCCAATACTCCTCGATTACGATCATCGAGGTGGCGGTAGTCAAACCAAAGTGGCCCGATCCGGGTTGATTTTGAACTTTGTGTCAAGCTATTGACATTAAAAGAGCGCTCCTAGGAGGCAACCTAGTTTTCTTTGTTCGTTTCCTTTTCTTAGGTTGTTTTGTTTTATTGTTTTAGAAATAATACTTTAGTTGATTTTGTGTTGATGGTTATTCCTCTTACGTTCATTGTGAGTGTTTTGTGTTATGTGTCGCTCATATACCCCGTGTACCCCGAGATTATATGGTATGTCGAGTGTTGTAGATACTTTTGAGCAGGTTCACCAGCTTTTATGTCCAGTGTTGTCTATTCGAGTTGTTGCGGTATGTTCATGCTCCGGCCTGACCTCTGCCAACTTTCATCCGACAACCACTTCATAACCAGCTAAGTTTTCTTTTTTCTTCTATTCTGCACATTCTGAGGACATAATGTGATTTAAGTGTGGGGGGGTGTAAATTGGGTATGTTTTTATGCTATATCCTTTGAAATATGAGTGAATGTTAAATTTCTGCGAAATTTAAAATTTTTTGTGAGTCTCGAGCATATAATTGGAACTAGATGCTTGCTAGTTGTAGTTTTCTAACGATGATAGTATGTGACTTAGTGAGATAATTATAGCATGTTTTACTTTTATGGAGATAGTTTCGTTTTTTTTCACTCACGAAAGCCTTTGATTTTGAAGCATGACTTTTGAATTATATCCTTTCATTATTTTTAGTGATTTATCTTAGGAAGGTCAAGATAGTTACACCGTAGTTAGACCGTGTCTTGTGAATATCATAAAGTTTGAATGTGATAAGTGAGATGTAACTTATGACTTTGAATAGTGAATGAATAAAGTGAGTGAGCAATTATTAATAAATACGTTTGTCGGGGTCGGTCGATGATTGGAGTGAGGTAGGGCGTTATCTCGAAATGTCCTATACCACTATGATGACCAATAGCTCACGACAGGTTGAAGAAGCTACCTTATGATTTGAGTAGGTAGGGATTATCTTGAAATGTCCTATTCTCGCTATGATGGGTAAGAGCTTGTTCGATATCGTCAAATTTGAAAATTTTGAAAAATGATGAATAAGAATAAAGTTAAGTCTTTGTTATCATGGATCTTATACCCAGTATAAACCGCATGATATCTTTGTAGGATTATCCTACCGAGTGCGGGGAAGGCTTTGAGTGGAGCTATTATTTGCCTCAGTACTTAGGATAGTCATTGGAATTTTTGAGAGGATATTTCTTTGAAAGGCTTGTTAAGATTGAGAACGGCTTGTCACACATACACTGAATCTATCTCTGTGAAGGTATTGTTTGCTATAGTTGTTGTATCTTTTGTTACGTGAGTTAGAGATCTATGTGGATTATTTATAAAGTTGAGCTATAGTTTTGATTGTTTTGTCCGAGGACGTACAAAAGTTAAGTGTGGGGAGTTGTTAAGGCCATATTTATATGATTATTAAGGGTTTATTTCATTATTATTTTCCCCACATTTGCGTAATTTACATGAGAATTAAGGGTTTAAGTGTAATTATTTAATAAAGATGATTTTAAGAGGGTTGTATGCAAAATTGATGATTTTAAGTGTTGATTTAATGGAATTATTATTATTTGGATTTTATTACATTTTTGCATTGTTTATTTATCATGTAGGTGTTGATTTTGAGTGCTATAAGTGGATAAATGAAGCTCAAGTCGAATTATAAGAGATAGAGTTGGAATTGGCTTGAAGAAATTGGATAAAGATGAAGAGATCCGATCCTCGGCCAGCTTCAAGCGGGCGCCTCATCGATCTTGAATGAGCGTCCCGTATGAATCAAGGCCCATGCAAAGCGTCGTAATCGTATTTTACATTCAGAGAGTTCAGACGGAGGATGAACGAGCGTTTACTCAGCGTCCAGGCATTCTGGACGGGCGTCCACAAGACCAGACGAGCGTCCGTTGCCGACTTAGTCATAACCGACTTAAAACTCTATATATAGCAGCAGCCTCTCAACCCTAATTCATACCACATAATTGAGATCGCAATTTTACACCAAAAAGCTGCGGCCAGAACCCTAATTCCATAGAGATGAATTTCTCCAACCCAACAATCATCTTCAACATGATTGTTGGCTAAAAGCCTTGCAGTGAGTCGACGGAGGAAGCCTATCAACAACACAAACCAACTAGAGAGTTCGATGCTTAAGTTTAGTGAGTTTATTTCATAGTTTTTCATTACTTTGGATCTGTTTTGTATTGTTTAAGTTTTATTGAATTAAGATTTGATGAAACGATCTATGTTTAATTTATGCTTGAATAAATTTATGAAAGTATGTTTATTTAAGTTCTCGTTTATTCAAAGTAATGCATCTAATCATGTTATAAGAGATTAGGCATGTTTAGTTGAGTAAGAGTTTGGAAACGATCTCATGATTTCGTGTTGATTGCATGTTTAGTTTGTTTGAAAAGATAAACGAAACCCTAGAATTTGATTGAAGATATTTAATTGAATTCGTGAATAAATCACTACTAAAAACTATGTCTTTTTAATCACCATCTAGTTGGGATTGTTGGTTGATAGGTGGAATCTAGTCGCCTTGCTGTGTTTTCCTTTAATTGTTTTAATCAAATCGTTTAGATTAAGTTTAGTTTAAGTTTTAGTTTTATAAACCCTAGTTTCTGCTTTTTTTTTACGCAATTTTCGCTTGATTCATAATCGACGCCGTCCGCAATAGCGAACGCCCGTCCATTAGGTTTAGTTTTCAGACGCTGCTCACTTTAGTGAACGTCATCCGCTTTTTCTGCTTTTCTTATTTTTCAGCTTGTTTTTATTTCTTGTTTTAGTTTTAATTCTTAGGTTTAGGTTTTAGTTAGTTTCAGCTTTAGTTTAGATAGATAATTGTGACATAATCGATATAGATTTATATTTGAATCCGATAAACATTCCACTCCCTTAGGACGACCCGTTAACACCCTATACTACGATCCTTATACTTGGGGTGTTTCGGTTTATAAATTATAAAACTAGTTTTTACCGAACAAGTTTCATCTTATCTTTACTAATCCTGGCACTTTCATAGGCCTGGAGTCTGAATTCGTCTAACTCATGTAACTGCTGCAGTCGATGTTTTCCACAAGATTGGGAATCAAAGTTCAGAAACTTTGTTGCCCAATAAGCTTTATGCTCTAACTCGACAGGCAGATGACATGGCTTTCCATAGACCATTTGATATGGAGATGTACCCATAGGGGTTTTATAGGCAGTTCTGTATGCCCAAAGTACATCATCCAACTTCAAACTCCAGTCCTTTCTATGACTGTTGACAGTTTTCTCCAGGATCTTCTTAATGCTTTGGTTGCTTATTTCAACCTGACCACTAGTCATCGGATGATATGGTGTGCCGGTTTTGTGACGAACACCATACTTTTCAAGGACTTTCTCCAGAGGTCGGTTGCAGAAATGCATCCCTTCATCACTGATCAAGGCACGTGGACATCCAAACCTCACAAAGATGTTCTTCTTTAAGAATTTCATGACCGTCTTATGATCATTGTGAGGAGTGGCTTGAGCCTCTACCCATTTTGACACGTAATCCACGCAGACTAAGATGTATTTGTTACCACAAGATGATGGGAATGGTCCCATAAAATCGATACCCCATACATCAAAGACCTCGCATTCTAGGATGGGTTTCAAAGGCATGTCAAAACGCCTTGTCAGAGTACCGGTTCTTTGGCATCTATCACAAGCTTTACAGAAAGCTTCTGTGTCCTTAAAGATTGTAGGCCAATAGAAACCAGATTGGAAGATCTTAGCAACGGTTTTCCATGGACCAAAGTGACCTCCAGTGGGTCCACTGTGGCATTGCTCAATGATAGCACGTTGCTCAGATTCCGGAACACATCTTCTAAGCAAACCATCTTTACAGATCTTAAAAAGATAAGGTTCATCCCAAACGAAAGATTTCAAATCAGAGAAGAACTTTTTCTTCTCCCGATAAGACATTTCGGATCGAGATATCGGGCGTGAAGGTAATTTACAATGGAAGAATACCATGGAACATCGGAGGACAACCGTCGATAAGCATAATGTTCTCTGAGAGAAAGTAAAGATCTATATCATCCGGATCATCCTTTTCCTCACTCAACATTCTAGAAACATGATCAGCTACTACGTTTTCACTGCCCTTTTGTCCTTAATTTGAACGTCAAACTCTTGTAGGTCTGTATCCAACGCAGTAGGCACGGTTTAGCTTCTTTCTTAGTCATCAGATACCACAAAGCAGCGTGATCACTCCACACGATCACTTGAGCTCCTAGCAAGTAACTACGGAACTTGCCCATTGCAAAGACTACGCCGATGGTTCCTTTTGATAGTAGTATAGTTAACTTGAGAGGGGTTCAATGTGTGATCAAGGTAATAGATAGGTTGGAACTTCCTTTGATCTTTTGTCCTAGAAACAAAGCACCAACGGCATAGTTCGATCGTCGCACATAAGCTCAAAAGGTAGATTCCATCAGCGATATAAGAATTGGGCGAGATTAAACGATCCTTAAGCTCCTCAAACGCTTGCTTGCAGCTCTCATCAAAATTGAACTCAACGTCTTCCTTCAGTAAAGTAGACAGGGGCTTGGCTATCTTGTAGAAGTCTTGAATGAATCTTCTGTAGAAACCGACATGTCCAAGAAAGCCTCTCACTTCACGCACATTCTTAGGGTAGCTCATCTTCTTGATAGCTTCTACTTTTGCCCTGTCGACTTCTATACCTTTGGCGGAGATTTTGTGGCCAAGAACTATTCCCTCATCTACCATAAAATGGCATTTTTCCCAATTGAGTACTAAGTTCTTTTCCACACATCTGGATAACACTTGATCAAGATTGTCAAGGCAATCATCAAAAGACTGACCAAAAACCGAAAAATCGTCCATAAAGATCTCCATACACTTTTCTACAAGCCCGTCAAAGATAGCTAACATACATCTTTGAAATGTAGTTGGGGCATTGCAGAGACCAAATGGCATCCGCCTGTAAGCGAATGTACCATATGGGCAGGTAAAAGTGGTCTTTTCTTGGTCAGCTGGATCTATGGGTATTTGGAAGTATCCTGAATATCCATCCAGGAAACAGTAGAACGCGTGCCCCGCCAGACGCTCAAGCATCTGATCAATGAATGGAAGGGGAAAGTGATCTTTCATGGTTACCTCATTGAGCTTTCTATAATCGATGCAGACTCGGTAACCAGTGACAAGCCTCAATGCTATTTCCTCTCCCTTCTCATTCTTCTCAATCGTAATTCCACCTTTCTTGGGAACTACTTGAGTCGGGGAAACCCATTCACTCTCCGCGATGGCATAAATGATTCCCATGTCCAGAAGTTTAATGATTTCCTTTTTAACAACTTCTTGCATATGAGGGTTGAGCCTCCTCTGGGTTGCCTCGACACATTTCGCACCCTCATTTGTCTTGATCTTGTGCATACTGAGATATCCGGAGATATCCCTCTGATATCTCCCACTTGCCATCCAAAGGCTTTTTCATTTTTCTTCAAGACGTTGATTAGCTTCATTTCTTCTAGCCGAGACAGTTTGGCAGATATAATCAATGGAAGCTTGTCGCCTTCTCGTAAAAACACATACTTTAGATGTTTGGGCAACGGCTTCAGAACCAAATCAGCAGGGGGGTCTTCCAAACTCGACTTGAGATCTCCACTTTTCAACTCAATATCACCGAGTTTACTCTGTGGTCCCACTTTATAAAGCTTCTCCTTCCAACAACTCTTCCTCAAAATCACCGCTAATTGATCTAGATTGACCATACCATGAGTATTTAGATTATCAACCAATCGCTCGTATTCGCTTCTACAACCCATGACTTGCTTATCCATATAATCGGTGAAATCATCCGTCATATAATCAATGGAAAAGCCGGTTGGAGGGTCGAGGGTACTTGAATGGACTTTAAGACATTGTAACTCACCTCTTGGTCACCAACTCGGATAGTCACTTGCCCACCATCGCAATCGATGAGGGCTCTAGGTCAGAGATAAGAAAGCTCTTCCAAGAATCGTGGGGCGTTTTTCATCTTTCTCCATATCTAGAGCATACCAATCAACCGGAAAGGTAAATCTATCAATCAACCAAAACGCCTTTCGGGATCCCCTGAAGCTTTCTTAGAAGATCTATCAATGAATTTGTAAACTCATAGTAGTGGGTTCTAGAAGGCTTTGTAAACCGAAGCCGCTTGCATACTGAGACATTGGCATAAGACTTATAGAGGCACCTAGATCACACAAAGAATTAAGGAAGACTAGACCTCCCATTAACACTGTAAGTACGAACTTGCTGTGGTCACCTCTTTTAATTGGTAAGTTTTCATAATTAATCATGGAGCAATCCTCACCAATTTGCCTTTCCATGCCTGCTAACTTCTTTTTTTCAAGACACAACATCCTTAATGAATTTTGTATACTTAGGCATCTCGACCAAGACTTCGATAATGGAAGATTTACTCGAGTATTTTTCAAAAGGTTCAAGACCTTTCGCACTTTTGTCCTCAATCAAGGGAATGTTGCTCTTTCTCGGTGGAAATGGAAGCTTCTTAAGGTCACTCTCGTAAAAACTTTCTTTGAGGATGCACTTACCGCTTTGTCTTCCGAGATCCTTCCAACGAACACTTTCTCAGATTTCTTGTAGTCGTGGATCACCCTCCGACTTTCACTTGCTTTTTTCGTCCTCGAGGATCAGCCACTTGAGGATCTCTAACTTTTTCACCTCTCGGGGTTCAGCCACACCGAGTCTTTTCTTCTGCAATCGAGGGGTGTGTAGGTGCTCGGCTTCCCTCCCGCCTTATCAATGGCAGGAGGGGCTAGTGGTTTCCCTGATAGGAAGGACCACAAACTTGAGTACCGCTTCTCAGATTCATTGCACTGGCCTCCTCTTTACCGTATTGAATTGATGGTATGAGGTCAGTACATGGGCCTTTGTTCAAGTCAGCTTGATCAACTTGACCACCTTTTGGATTCTTTTTTCGTTGAAACTGGCAAACGCCTGGGGTCTGTGGCTAAGCTGTTCCGCCAATGCTATCTCAACGTCGCTATGCTTCTGAACTGCTTAACAAGCTCAACTTTCAAGAAGCCAATGCTACTCCAACGCCTCTAGCATCGGATATATCCACACTCACATCCAAGTCGGGTGTCCCACTAGATGATCCCAAGCAATACCGCATGGTCCTTGGCAGTCTACAATATTTACTTCTTACCCGTCCGGGTCTTGCCATTGCGGTCAACAAACTTTCACAATTCATGCACCAACCGACGGATACACACTGGTCCCATGTTAAACGTATCCTTCGCTATCTTGCTGGCACCACTCATTACGGTCTTCAATTCTTCCGCACTCCATCGTTTTCTTTACATGCTTATGCGGATGCGGATTGGGGTGGTGACAAAGAAAATTATGCCTCCACAAGTGCATATATCGTTTATCTTGGTCGCAATCCGATATCTTGGAGTTCCAAGAAGCAAACCACTGTAGCCCGTTCGTCCACTGAAGCTGAATATCGAGCTGTTGCTGCTGCCACTACTGAATTACAATGGGTTGCCTTCCTTCTCCACGAACTGGGTTTCTCCCCAACTCAAACTCCCATTATTTATTGTGACAACTTGGGCACTACTCAATTTTGTGCTAACCCTGTATTTCACTCACGTATGAAACACGTGGCGATCGATTATCATTATATCCGGGACAATGTTCTATCCGGTCGTCTACGCGTTGCCCATGTTAATTCCCATGATCAACTTGCGGACTCACTTACCAAATCCCTTCCTCGCCCAAGCTTTCTAGAACAACGTGACAAGTTGGGTCTCCGTCCGCGCCCAACTTGAGGGGTGGTATTAGACAATAATTTAGATAATTTAGACACATAGTCCATTTGTATTTATTTTGTATTTAATATAGGTGGACCGCATTAATATCGCATATTCTAGAATCTCTTGTAATCGTATATATATACAATCTCATACAATGCAATACACATGATTTGCAAACATCAACACTTATCAATATTGATTGATTCTGATTGATATTTTGTAATATTCGATTCTATTCATTTATTATATTCACACCCTAGAATGTACTATAAATACTCCTTATACCATTGAAATAATACGTAAGCATTATTGGCCTTCTTCTCCATCTTTGTTTTCCTCTTGTTCTTTCTCTTTTATTTTTTAGGTTTATAACACGTTATCAAAGACAAGATTCTACCAATGATTTTACACCATTAGCTTTTCCCGATAAACACTCAAGTATAAACCCAGTGAAGCAATGCAACAGAGTCATCCAAAAATAAGTGATAAGATCATTGAAAGTTGAGCTAAAATGTGATCATTTTATTTATTTTAAAATTTGTACATATGATGTCAATTGTGTAATGCGATTATATTATAATATATCATACGTTATATGAGTATAATATTGATGGTAATTATATTGAAGACATCAATATAATGATGGATGAATTCAAAATCATGATAATTGATATCTATCACTCATACGAAGCCTTGAAGGCTAAATACCTGGACAAAAGAATTTGTCTTTTATGCAATTTGGAAAATAAGATATGATCACATGGAGTTGATCAATATTTGAAATGAACATATAATGAACCAGAGATCCATATAAAAATATAAAGCTCGTAAAAGTGAATATAAAATTCACATAAGTGGGCATGTCAAAAACTAACGAAAGCTAATATTGATAAATTTCAGACATGTCGAAATTTTGTGAAAGTGAAATTGAAATTCACAGAAAAAAGGGCGGACGTGTCATCCATATAAATAAATTAGGACCCGAAGTCCATAAAAAAAAGAAATGTTCCACGAGTGATCTGGAGTTCAGAGATAAGAAATCTCATTAATATATCATTAGACTTTTTGATCACCGATAAAGAATACTTTACTTTTTATTGTTATGATATGCTCTTGAAGTAACAATAACGTTCGAAATGATTTATGATTTCAACGAAATTGATTATGATTGTTATATCATAAATGAAAATAATCCAACAAATGTTGGATATGAAAACAAATAATGAGTTATCGTTGATGTGACTCATTAGTCCCGACTAGTTGATGACAAATTGCTCTTTGCAAAGTGAATGTGGCATAATTTTTAATATTTGATTTTGTCGTAGACATGGACATTGTTGATACAGATCCTTACAAAATTATTTTTATATGATTAAGACAATAATCATGATAAGAAACAAAGTAATATTTTAGACGATCACGCCACATTTCAGAGTTAGTGGCGATTTCCAGAAATTGTTTATACGATGCATTTAAAATTTAAGCATCGTTTATTAATAAATAAATCGCTTCTTGTATTGGCCTTATTTTGATAAAGCTAAAGTTTTTTGTGATATATGTATATAGTAGCTACATAATTTTTTTTTATCGATTGTGTATAATGGATACGTGTTTCTAGTTTTCTTTAAAAGGAAAAAAAAAAAAAATAAATGAATTGTCATGTATTTTTGGTAAGTAGATCGTGATATTGGCCACAATAATAATATATGATTCTCAATCGGTGGATTTGTTAATGTATATATTACTTTTGGAAATCATATTCGTACAAATGTAAGTAAATAATATCATTTTAAAATTTTAAAATTAAATAGATTATATTTTAAATGATTGTGTAGTTATGTTAATCACTTACGTGGTGTTTGATACTGCGTGAATTTTTTTTTATACGTTGCTTTATAACATAGCAATATATTTTCCCACTAAAAGTTGACATTGTATGAAAAAGAAAACACATGATATTGCCATATCATTTAGTTAATTGGATTGATATTAACCATAACTTTTGCAAGATCATTGTAGTAATTGATGCATTCATTTTATTTTTGGCAATCGTATTTGCATTAAATTTAATAAATAAAATCATATTTGTTCATTCAATAAAAGATATTATATTTCATGATTAATTGTCGAATAATTATAATCGATAATGTGATTATTTTTACAATACATCTTTGAGTGTGAGGCGATTTGATCTATATTGTTATTAAATTCAAAATCATTGCCTAGTTGTGATAAGAATGAATATGACAACAGATTATAATGCATCATTGTGTGTGAAAATTTATACTGTCATAAATAATAGAATTATGATTCACTAATTGTAATCTTGAATAATTGTCTCTCGATTCACTAGCATTTATAATACCATTTTTTTGCTTGAATTGATACATAATATAATTTGATATTCAAATAATTAATTATTGTAATTCATTTATATTATGTGACAATTGTCATTTTTTGAACAATTATTGCTCATTTTGTTTTGAAGAAGAAATGGAGCCGAAACGTGAGATCAATTAATTTGTCTCATCGATAGTGCGACACGCACATTATATTGAGAAACAAGTTCTCAAAAGAATATATGGGATCGAGATGCAAATGTTAATGCAATATGCAAGTGCTATATTGAAACAAAATTGTTCGAAATAAAGTACTATTCTCTCCCAAATCTCGAAAATATCTTTTTGAGTAATATGGGTATCATACCGAGATTGAGACAAATAAAACCAATATGCTCGAAAATGACGAGACATGTCCATTACTAGAGGAGATTGTGACATACAATATGCATTTATTCAGCAATTATATTGTACAAGTCCATTCCGTGAAGTGAATGCGACCAAATTATAATGCATCGAGTGGATCCATGAACGAATGTGGCTAGATTACATTCTTCTAGTGATATCTATTGCCGTGGTACGTTGTTAATATTTTGTTATGAGAAATTCATCATGAAAAATCCCACCAAAAGTGGTTGGTGATTATTGAATATTGGCATAACCCGGCGTATTATGATCATTTTATATATTCTATTGCTTGTGATACATGATATAAAATCTACATAAGAGATTATCTAAATCCCGCGCTCGAAAAATATCAAAGAAGTTTGTTGATACACGCATAAGAGGATTTCACATTAAAATGTTGTATCCGTCACGGGTTATTGTATTTCTAGATATTGATAAAACCTATGAAGGGTAGATTTTATTCACATTTTGCATATATCAAATATTTTCTAAGAAAATGGAGAAATGAACCAAAAGTTCAATGTCTCATTCTAGTGATTTCTCTACATATGATGTATAATTTAAACGATTTTTGAAGAATCTGAAATCACATAGTGGTATACAAAAGAGATAATGTTTTCAAAAGAGACATTGAACTTTTGGTTAATGAAACCAATATTTTTAAATGTGTAAATCGCTTGAAGCGAATTAAAGAGAATCAAGGCATAGCTCGGTGCAACATGTTTGATGAAGATCGATTCTCGGCATTAGGGGGAGAGAAAGAAAACCTCATGTTAAAATAAAACAATGCCGAGAAATTTTAACAACATAAACGATCTTTCACGCATCGCTTTAATCGAATCATGAAAATAATCTTACTTGTAGTATTTAGCAAGTAATTTGCCAGGAAACGAAATTCAGCCTTACTCGAGGCATAAACTGACTTAAATAAGACAAATAACCTAGTTGGGTGGGTTTGGAAAGTAGGTTAAAATTCATAATAATAATAAAATGAAACGTTTGATAGATATATATATATATATAGCATGCGCAACTTGTTTTGTGACGACAAACATATATAATGACACAGACAATGATCCGATGCACACATAAACTCTTAGCTCGGACAACGGTGAGTTATTTATTTTAATATAAAGCAAAAGTGTGTTTTTTTAAAAAAAAATTATTTTTAATATTTTCTCCATATAAAATGATGTGTTAAACTCGGTAGTCAATTTCAAATTATTTTTAAAATTAATAAACGACTTGATTTGAGCTAGTGCATATTTTTTTAACAATAAATAAAACTGATACTTGAAATTGACGGATAATACCTCTCGCCGCCGCTCGCGGGTACGAAAGTGTCAAAACTCTGGTGGCTAGGGGAATTAGAGTTATTGCTCTAGGAGAACGGTTAGTCACCGGTCTCGGGGCCTCTTGACTCGAAGTCTTTCCGACAGTAGCTAGAGTGCTCGCTCGTAAGAGTGGGGACGGTACCTAGTTGCGTTCTTCAGATCTGCGACGGTCTATATCGCTAGATCTGAATACCTAGTAAATTACTAATTCATGATAATCGGCGCCAGCTACGTTGATCGATAGATTTAATTTACATGTTAGTAGCCTGATCAACTATTTGCATGTCATCGTAAACTAGCATGAAATACGAATAGTGAAGTGCTATATATGGACATTATCTTGAATGGACCCTAGGAAAGTGCTGATCAATGTCGACAGCTGTCTAGGCGGGTTTGCGGTATGAGTTAGCGCTCAATATCGACAGCTCTAGTTCTTTATGCGTGTGGGCTATTACGGATCAATTAAGGAGGGTAGCTTGCGTATAGATTGTCTACTACCATTGTCGGAGTAGATAGGGTTAGGAGTTGTACCCGTAGCTGAACAATGAATAAATTCATCAATGGGGAGGACTGTTGCATGTGTGGGGGAAATAACTAATTGCTCATAATTGAACTAATACATTGCTAGTAAGTGCTTCGCACGCGATCACTTGTGCCGGTAACTATAACCAGCTTATCAATGAATTAACGAGTTATATGTGCATCATTGATCAGTTGAGTAAATCGACGTGCATATAATTAATTTAACTGTAATCTTTGTTTTACTTATTTTCATCTTTTTAGTTTTTATTAGTTACTAGTTTTTTTTTTTTCCGAAAGGAAAGATTTTACACACGCACACATTTGCCCCTAGCGGGGCCCGAATCCTGGTCTCCTTGCCGGGTTATTAGTTTATAATCTCAAAATCTGGTATTTAGTCGATTTTAGAAGAAATAAATCCACTATTCCCTGTGGAGGCGATCCCGCTCACTGTATCCTCGTTAAACAAAGTAGGTAAATTTATCTTTGGCGGTTTGACACCCACCAAAAACATAAAAGGAATACATTTTAAAAAAATAATAAAAGGAATAGATTATGCGTTGTAGTTAGCTCTTTGAAAAACAAACGAAGTATACGGTTAATTCAATAGATACTTGAGATGAGTCACACGCTGCATACAATGCTCAAGTAGATCAAAAGGAAAAAGAGATTTATGTGAGGGAACAAAAAATAACAAAGATCAGTTTGGGAGCTTTGACTCTCGATTGGAGGCCTTTTTCTTTAAGTTGACTCAACACTTAACATCCGTACTCTTTCCTCGATCTTATAAGATTATTCTCTTTGGGTTTTGCTGCTAAGAGATTTTAACGAGGCGTGGATAGGTACCGAGGTTTCCTAAACTTTAGTAAGGAGGGTTCCTTTTTTTAGGACTAAAAATAAAAAGTTTAAAAAAAAAAAAATAGTATAGTAAAAAAAAAAAAAGGAGGAAAACTCCTCACTTAAACATTGAGCACGCGATAGAGTTGCTACCTAAATTCTATTTTAGGTCTACACTATTATCATGTCACGCAAATTTTTCTTTTGCAAATAAGAATAAAAATATAAAAATACCCACAACCATAACATAATGTTGAGTGTAGACTTAATGTAGATTTCCGGGAATAATTGTACAGTTGTCCAAAAAAAATAGAAATGATTAATGGTGAAAAATACAATTATAGCTATAAATCGCTGGTGGATCTACATTAACAAGGGTGGGGTCATGTCACCCCAATGAGATCTGGGAACCTTTTTTTTTAGTATTAAAGCAATATAGTCTTGTTGTTAAAAGAATTCGTTTTGTCGTTGAAAAGTACGGTTTTAGGCTTCGATGACCCCAATGGAATATTTTTTGGATAAGAAATATAGTTTTAGAATCTGGTGACACCACTGAAACAAATTCCTGGATCAGCCTATGCTATAAATTATCTTGTATAAATATTTCACTCCAACTGGTATTTGTTGTGGTCAAAATCAGTAGTCCCACTTCTTACTACCATGCCAAAGTCGATGGATCCCACGGTTTGTTAAACCTAAATTCAAAGACAATATAAATACCCCTTAGACATATATGGTGTTCACTCAAACATTTCCTTTTGTTAGTTCTATCTTCAACAAAGTCACCCTAAAAAAATGGCGCTCAACATCCAGCCCCTTACATTAATGCTCTTAACAATCCTACTGACTTTCTTTTACTTTGAGCTTTCTATGGCAGTAAGCCCAAATGATCCCCAAGTGCAAGATATAGCAAGGTATGCCCTTGTTGAAGGCAGAAAGTTCCAATTCCAAAAAGTTATGGATCTGAAGTATCATGAAGGACCTGAAGGGCGTAGCTATTATCTTACTATTGAGATAATGGATAGGCAAAGGATTCTGCATTACACTGCTAGAGTTTTGGTGAAGAAAAATGATGTAAGAGAACTTAAAATGTTTAAACTAATACCCGACGACTTATCTGCAGGTATAGGCCCAAACAAAGATAAACATCTTAAGGATCCCTTCGTGGTAGATGTAGCAAAGTGGGCTGTTGAACATGGCGCATTGTTGCATTTCGAGAGAGTTAGTCATGTAAGTGTTCGCCAGGAATGGGTCATGCCCAAGAATATATACTTGAAATCGTGGCAAGGGATTATAAGGGTGAGGTTCATAAATACGCTGGGCTGAAGTTGCTGCGCATGGGAATTTAAAACATCTTGTATCGTTTATGCAAAGGAATTGAATCAGAATGAATGACTTATCCTGAATTACAGTTGACAAACATAATGAAAGTTGTAATTCTATATTCTCAACAAATGAATCTTATAATGAAAAATTAGTTTAAAATGTCTTTCAGCAATCAATATTATTGTGTTTTCTTCATCTTTGTTTATATAATTTCCCTCAACTTAAAAACAGCATTAATTTAGACATTTCTTGATAATACCTGAGCCATTGTGTGTATTTTACTTTTATCTTGTTATAAAATGGCTCTGGCAATACCAAAATATTTCCAAACCTTTAAAGGTTTTCCAGATATTTCTCTATGAAATATATCCTTCTGGAATTTACATCTTTTGCTAAGGAAACTAATCCTTGCTTCTTTCCAGAGCTTCTGGAAACAAATAGGTTTTTTAATAACCTCCATTTATCCACAAAGCTTCTTAAGCGTTTGGGCGGCGTTATCTACTCTTTCAGATATTATTTGCAATTGTTAATTTTATAATATTGGGTGCATTTTCCCAATGCTCGTTTGGTATAACAAACTTTGATGCTAGACAAAGACTAGCTCCAGAATCTACATAGCAGTGTAGATTTATCTGTTTATATCCAGAAAACTTTAATTGTCCTTTGATATAAATGGAATTTGGATTAGTAATATTTCTAGCAATTACTAATTCTTCATTATCCCAAGGTTCTTCCTGAATAGTCAAAATTTTGATAATTTACTTTGATCTTTGAGTCATCGTTGATGCAGAGAATTTTATCAATGATGATCTTAAATCTATTGACATTGAGATGATCAATATCATAATGGGAGAAACTGGAGTCCATAACCTTTGACGGTCGATAACTTGTTTCTGCACTTGAGATTCCAATCTCTATAAAATGATATGGTAGTTGAGACATACCATCATTCCATGCCGGTAGGCTGCTGTATATCTTTAAGAATATAGCCCGATCAGCTTCTTTGACAACCTTTGTTCTGTGATTTTTGATTGCCTTTTTGATATCTTTTGGGAACTTATTGATTTCCAAAAGATTTCTGCCAGGATAAATCATCCTAACTAAACCATATGAAAACACTTCATATACTTTTATAGGATCTGCGCCTTCACTAAAATTGAACAAACTAATTTGCTCATTATCTATTGTGAAGAACTGTTCATTAACAAATTGTTCCTCATCTGCTGCTCTTGCTTTCTGAAAATAGAAGGATAATCCTTCAAAGTCCAGCTCAATAACACACTACAAGAAAAAGGGTTTTTAGTGACGAAAACTTAATGACGGACATAAATCCCATCATTAAATGACACATATAATGACGGGACACAAATTACTTTCCTAGTTGATGACCAAATCTTAAATCCCGTCATTATCAATCACATTTCCTATCATTAGAGGTACATTAAAAAAGATCCCGTCATTATTTAAACAAAAACAAACCATTAAAAAAAACATTTTCTTATCAAAAGAAAAAATCATTATTCCAAACATCATTCTAACCCTAATCCTTCCCATATCAACCGTCACCCCCTTTCCTCTTCCACCCTCGTCCGTCCTCCCTGTTTCCTCCTCCCCCCCTCCCCCTTCCACCCCATTCCCTCCTCTAGAGCCTCCAATTACCCCATCTGTTACAGTCCAAGAATGAACCCAAGCAATATTACTCTTCGGGTCGGATTCTTCGGCAATGACCGTGGATCTTAATGCATCAACGAAATGAGGTGTAAATTCAAGAGATGTTTGTGGCCGTCGTCGTATGAGGTTGTAGTACCAGTCCGGTCAGAGCCGATCGTAAATCGGTGAGAAGGCGGTATCGTTGAACCACCACTCGATATCTGATTCTAAAAGGCTCTAGACCTTGTCAACGCCAAATGATCTCAAGGCTTCATACAGGCAATCACGACCCTCTTGTTTGCAATTTCCTCCGTTTCTTCTCCCGACGAGTTTACCGGTGTTCGATTTCCCAAATATAACAAAATCAAAGAAGTTGTTCTCCAGGTTTGATTACTCACGTTGTATAGCATTTTTCTCAAGAAATTTAGTAGTTTCCAAATTTGTGAAACAGTGTTTTTGCAGATATTGTGTTGCAGCGATTTTTTTGGATGTAGCTTGGCTGGTATAATGCTTCGCCTTTGTGTCTTAAGTGAAAGGTTCGTACCTTGTTGTTATGAATTTTTTGTTAAATTTCCTGCTTGAAAAATAATAATTTGGAAGGGATTGTTTGTACCGAGAATGGATTGTTGATTCATGTTTTTTATTTCATTGAATCACCCTTTATGAAAATTCTGTCATTAGCATGCTTACAATGTTTGATGCTCAATGTGCACTACAACCTGCTATATGAACTCATGTTTTAGTACTTGAAAATGTGCTCGAGTGTTTTCAATAGATAATCTGATTGGTATGCCTAGAACTAATCTTATGGTCGCTAGAAATCTTCTTATTCTCGTGATGAATAGTTAGTTTTCTCGATTATGTGTTTTAAATACATAGCTAATAACTGCTTTCTTAAAATCGAGTTAATCCTACTAGAACCTTTAAGCATGTTTAGGACTCTATTTTACTCCAAGTTTGTCTGTTTTTCGTCCATCTTAGACATTGGTTTGCTAGTCTGGTCCTTTTTCATATCTAGCTGTTTACCATCATTATTAATTAGCTATAAGAAAGTATAAACATGTAACGGTTCTGTTCTGATGTGTTCAAAGATCTTCTTATTTGATATGCATTCTAATTTATTGAGTTTTCATGACTTAACCAAACTGAAAGATGGAAACTAAATTGCATTAGGTTCTTGTCTTAGTTTAGGTCCCAGTCTGCCTTGATTGTAGAGATTGTTTCAAAGCTAATCTATGACTGCTTTGATTAATTAATAATATGATTTTTATGCAATCGCTTGCTAATCGATCTTGTTCTAAGTTAATACTCATATTTCTCCGTTGTCTTCTTGTTATTTCGGTTTTTATATGTTGTCTGTCAACCTTTTGTTCAGTTTTGGTTAGCATCTTGTGAGCTGAAAACATTGTTGGTGTCCCTGTAGTCTACCGTTATTGGCTTATCGGATAAAAGTTTTTTATGCATTTATGTGATCTGTATTTTCTTCGTGTCAATTGGGTTGAGTTCTAGGTCTTATGACTCTCTTTTGAGTCTTATATGCTTGCTAAAGTGCATGATTAAGTCTTATAATCTGATTTGCAATATGTCTCTGTCAGCATTCTTAGGAGTTTAATCTAGCTTGTTTTCCGCTCAAGTCTTGATAATTTGCCTGAACCAGCTTGTCAGCAATCTGGTTTTGTTTGCTTCTGTTTTAATAGATTATTCAGCATCCTGAATGCATCACTCATGTTTGTATGACCATCTTTGGATATGGTATGTTGTATGTGAAGTCTTGCTTTAAATCTGCCTTGAACCTGAGTTTGTGTTGTGAAGTCATGCATGTCTTGTATGAGCATGCAGCCTGTAAGCTTTGTCTATGAGTAGCCTGTAAGCTTCAAATAATATCTTTATAAATAAACATATGTTATTCTATTTGATCTTCTTTAGTGCTCCTGACATTCTTATTGTAGAATGGTATTGTTTATAGGCAAAAACTAAACAGTCAACATATAAAAGCCAAAAAAAGTTTGGCGACATCGGACTATCGGAAAGAAGTTCCTCCGTTATTGACCATGAAATGGTAAGTATAACCATAATAAGTTTCAAGGTTTTGATTGAACTTTAAGTATTTTTATTTCCTTGTTGCACAATCTGTATACTAATTGGTTGTTAATTTTTGCTTTTATGCGTGTCTTTGAGTTTGTGTGTTTAGATGCAAATCAGTTCATGATTGAATTGAATTTTTGAATCTAAATTATAGTGATACTAATTTAGTAATCCTGCTTCTTGAACTTGCTAATCTGAGTGGTCTCTTAGTTCTTGAATGTATCGACTAAATATTGTTGAACACTCGGTTGATATTTGAGCCATGTATAGGAACCAAGTCAACTTTAAAAAAATATATTGTTTAAATCTGTCGAGTTGATAATTTGAAGTTGCATTAATTTTTCCATATACATGTTTGCATTTGAGTCATAGTAACTAATTGACCTCATATATGTGAGTTGCACAATATTAATCTTTGTCTGAAATCATTGTTATGTATAGTGAAAATGAATGTATGCAAACTTTTTATTCTAACCACAAGTTTTTATATTACACAAATATGTTTGATTGAGTTTATGGACTTAAAATTTATTTGCATAGCGGCACTTAAACTTTGGTTACTTAAAGTGATTCATATGTCTTAGTTGACAATACATTTCGGACCTGTTTTTTTGTAAGAATTTGTTTGGCTAAAACTATATTTGTGAGTCGTATAGCATAGTTCTTAAATCTCGCTAATACATGTTCAGGTACTCTATAAATTATTGAATCAGAATTTGTGAACCTGATTTTAGTTATTTGTAGATCATACAAGTGCTATACTGTTTTACTTCGATATTCAATTTAAACTTGATCAATTTAAGGTGTTTTATGTGTGTTAAAATTAGGGCTGCAATACAACAACTTATAAAGTGGTAATAAATGATTTTTGGTGATATTATCAATAAGTACTATTATTCACCCCTTTAGTAGTACTGTGCGCATTTGGATCCAACATGTATGTATTGCTTCATGTGTTTTCTGTTCATTCTAGACTTAAGATTTTGAGAGATGATAATTTGACAGAGTATCAAAGCAGGAGCACATAAAATCAAACATCTCTGTAATATCGCAACCTATATGTGTATTGCCAACATATTTGGTGTCTTTATGTGTTTTGTTTAGTCGGGCTCTTTCTTCCTATGAGTTTAAGCTTTCAAGGTATATGGTATCTTATGTTAATGCTTGTCTAAATTCTCTTTTTCTGCGACGGCATTGTACGATAAGTCTTATTGAAAATCCATTGGTTTTGGATCTTAATGGTGATGTTGCTTGTTGGTTTTCTTCACCGTTAGTAACTAATTCTATATAAAATGGGGTGAAGCTGATATCTTTGAACCTCGCTACAGGCTAATGGTAAGTTGGTTGGTTACTTGATTCACTTTTGACATATTCTCAAAAGTTAAAGAGTGATGCCTCATGCTTCATTTGTCTGTGATAGATAAAGAGGATTATGGAAGGAAATTGGCAAATGGGAATGGTAGCTGACCATTAATATGCTCTATTTTTTTCTTTAGTTTTTTTTGGAGAATGAACATACGTTAAATGATCAATATATTTCAATTGTCTGTTAATTTGTGTAGGTTGTTATCGATTCTACAACTGGTTTAATAGTTGATTATGCCTGTGAAATGAAGATTACTGAGTAGGAGTTAGTCATCCAAAGCTCAACACCTTAAAGTTCATTACCATATCCATTTTTTATGTTCACTAAAAAGCCGTACATGCTGTTACAAGGTAAAACATGGAAAAATGTAGCACATGCTCTGTGGCAGTAAACTTTTCATTCAAATTCTTTTCTTTCCATTAAACTAGACAAATTCTTTGAAATTTGGATTTTTAATATCGTCCTCGAACATGAGAGGCGTCTGTTTCAATGTGTTTTCTTACAACTTTCTAGTATGCTTGCTATTGTTTGATGCTTTTGGTTATTGCACCACTTATATTAGGTTCATGAACTTAATGTAATTATTCCTCATTTATTTTGGTGAATAAACTTATTTATTGAATAGATTCATGATCATTTTTTTAAGATTAGTCCTTCAACTAATCAGGGTTTCTTAATACTGTCATTGTATGTCATATATTCACTTGGTAGAGTCCTATTATTTTTTTTACGGAAAAGTTCAATGTTGTCTTCCTTCAATCCTTGATGTTCGTTCTGCCATTCTGGGGAAATGATTTGTCATTGCTTATTTGCAGGATTTCTGGTGTCCTCCATTGGTTCATTCTCATAGATTGGGTGGTCTTTATTGTTCATACTGCCGCCTTTCAAAATCTATTTATCTCTTGGTATGATTGGAATTACTACTATAAGACATGTCATGACATTCTTCTACTATGAGTTGCATATTTCTTGTATTATATCCCTTTGGAATTTTCCTTTCCTTTCTCTATCTATTGAATAGGTTATCCACAAGTACACAACTTGAGCCTTTTTTTCACATGGATTTCGCGTGTCTTGACGACTTGTTGCTATTTGACATATGATGATAAGATGTGGTTAAAATCATGTAAGATACAAATGCTTATGCTCTATGAATGAATTTATTACCTTTAGAGATCGGGCATTTGATCCCTTGTTTTAGTGCATGGATCAGCTTGATGTTGATGACTTTATGTGGGGAAAGTGATCTTCTAATGAGGGTATAATTCATCATTAAATCATTATTTAATGAGGGGAAATCAATTTATAACGACGGTATATGCCGTCAATAAACCATTATTTAATGAGGGGATAATGAGCGTATAATGTGGGGATGTATCATCGTTAAATCATCATATACAATGAGGGAAAATGACCAAATAATGAGGGGATGATCCGTTATTAAAACAAAGTTTAATGACGGGAATATTCTGTCATTGATTGTGTTATACCATTAATGACGGAAAATGAATCCTGTCATTATTTATCTTTAACGGCGGAGGCGGCAATGAAAGGAAATTTCCCGTCATTGAAAGCCTTTAATGACGGGAATCGGGCTTATAATGACGGGAATTCCCCTCATTAAAAGCCGATTTTCTTGTAGTGACAGTTTGTTTTTCAATCTGCTTAGGGACTGAAAATCTTCCCAATGAAACCAGTTTGGGGTTTCTTTTCTCTTTTCAGAATTTCCTTGAAGGTTGTGACTCTTAGGAAATCTGCGTTGGAGATCAACTTTGGTGGAGGTGTATTGTTTGCCTTAGCATAAATGTCACCTGCAACCTTCGCCGCTAAAAGCGATTTAAAATTCTTGTGTCTCACACCAAAGATTCTTTTTGTTGCTCTTTCTGCAACCTCCCATGTTGTATAGATACCTGCATGAGGACCATTATAAACAACATAATAATTATTATTAGTTGGCATTAGAATTGCCTCATCAGTTTGCACTGAAGTTGTACCAAGACTAGATATGTCCTGAGTATTTAGTCTAAAACCAGAGATCAAATCTGTAGGTTTAACCAATTTTGTAGATGTCTGTACATCTGCTACATCTTTTTCCAAGATGCTAGGAATCAACGGATTTGATGACTCTTTACAGGTTACCGTTTGACCCGGAGTAGCTGATATTTCACCACTATTGCTAGTGCAAGGAATATCAATTTCCTTTTGTTGTTTACTTGATGCCTTAATTTGTAGATATACTTCTGGCGGATTCAAAAATGCGGAAAGAAATTATCATAGTAATGAGAAAGAATTACTAGCTATAATTCGAGTCATTAAGAAGTTTAGTGCTTATCTTACTCCTGTTAAATTTTTAATTAGGACAGATAACAAAAACTTTACATACTTTTTAAATACTAATTTAAAAAGTGATAACAAACAAGGTAGACTTGTAAGATGACAGATGTGGCTGTCAAGATATTGCTTCGATATAGAACATATTGCAGGTAGTAAAAATATATTTGCTGATTTCTTAACACGTGAATTTGCAGGTTAAGAAGCAAAAATAATCTCCATCAGGAGATAAAAATGGGTAAAACCCAGGGACTATTTGTCCTTACAGAACTTTCAATTATGGAAGAATTACAAAAATTAAAGCTAGAAGAAGCAGCTATGAATATAGAACTGCAAGTTCTAAGATTGCGAATTCATTTACTTGAATAGGCATCAAGTAAACAACAAAAGGAAATTGATATTCCTTGCACTAGCAATAGTGGCGAAATATCAGCTACTCCGGGTCAAACGGTATACGGTAAAGAGTCATCAAATCCGTTAATTCCTAGCATCTTGGAGAAAGATGTAACAGATGTACATACATCTACAAAATTGGTTAAACCTACAGATTTGATCTCTGGTTTTAGACCAAATACTCAGGACATATCAAGTCTTGGTACAACTTCAGTGCAAACTGATGAGGCAATTTCAATGCCAACTAATAATAATTATTATGTTGTTTGTAATGGTCCTCATGCAGAGTATTGGGGAGGAATCCTCAAAGAAAAAAACTCTGAACAAGTTTTAATTTGTAGATATACTTCTGGCGGATTCAAAAACGCTAAAAGAAATTATCATAGTAATGAGAAAAAATTACTAGTTATAATTCGAGTCATTAAGAAGTTTAGTGCTTATCTTACTCCTGTTAAAATTTTAATTAGGACAGATAACAAAAACTTTACATACTTTTTAAATACTAATTTAAAAGGTGATAACAAACAAGGTAGACTTGTAAGATGGCAGATGTGGCTGTCAAGATACTGCTTCGATATAGAACATATTGCGTGTAGTAAAATATATTTGCTTGATTTCTTAACACGTGAATTTGCAAAGTTAAGAAGCAAAAATAATCTCCATCGAGAGATAAAAATGGGTAAAACCCAGGGACTATTTGTCCTTACAGAACTTTCAATTATGGAAGAATTACAAAAATTAAAGCTGGAAGAAGCAGCTATGAATATAGAACTGCAAGTTCTAAGATTGCGAATTCATTTACTTGAACAGGCATCAAGTAAACAACAAAAGGAAATTGATATTCCTTGCACTAGCAATAGTGGCGAAATATCAGCTACTCCGGGTCAAACGGTAACCGGTAAAGAGTCATCAAATCCGTTGATTCCTAGCATCTTGGAAAAAGATGTAACAGATGTACAGACATCTACAAAATTGGTTAAACCTACAGATTTGATCTCTGGTTTTAGACCAAATACTCAGGACATATCAAGTCTTGGTACAACTTCAGTGCAAACTGATGAGGCAATTCCAATGCCAACTAATAATAATTATTATGTTGTTTATAATGGTCCTCATGCAGGTATCTATACAACATGGGAAGTTGCAGAAAGAGCAACAAAAAGAATCTTTGGTGTGAGACACAAGAGTTTTAAATCGCTTTTAGCGGCGAAGGTTGCAGGTGACATTTATGCTAAGGCAAACAATACACCTCCACCAAAGTTGATCTCCAACGTAGATTTCCTAAGAGTCACAACCTTCTAGGAAATTCTGAAAAGAGAAAAGAAACCCCAAACTATGGTTTCATTGGGAAGATTTTCAGTCCCTAAGCAGATTGAAAAACAACCTGTTATTGAGCTGGACTTTGAAGGATTATCCTTCTATTTTCAGAAAGCAAGAGCAGCAGATGAGGAAGAATTTGTTAATGAACAGTTCTTCACAACAGATAATGAGCAAATTAGTTTGTTCAATTTTACTGAAGGCGCAGATCCTATAAAAGTATATGAAGCGTTTTCATATGGTTTAGTTAGGATGATTTAGTCTGGGAACATCTTGCTTAAGAGAAAAAAAACCAATCTTACAACCATAATCTGATAGAGATATAAAATAATGGTGTTGTTATTCACACTTTGCAAAGAATGATTTACATGTGTTTATATAGGTATAATGAAAGGTTCTAGTCCTCCTTAATCAATGCTATGACTAGACTATGAGTAGATTATGACTAGACTATGATTGGGCAATAATTACAATAATAAATGACAAATATACAATAATAAATGTATTTATTGCTAATACCACCCCTCAAGTTGGACGAGGGACGAGACCTAACTTGCTACGTTGATGATGAAACGCCAACGAGGAAGCGATTTAGTAAGACAGTCAGCAAGTTGATCTTGGGCATTAACATGAGCAACACGCAAGGACCCACGTTGCACTTGGTCATGAATAAAATGATAGTCAATGGCAATGTGCTTCATTCGGGAGTGAAAAATAGGATTACGACAAAATTGCGTGGTGCCCAAATTGTCGCAATAAATAACGGGAGCTTGACTGGGAGGAACCAAGATCGCGAAGAAGAAATGTAACCCAATTAAGATCCGCAATAGTGGAGGCCACTAAAAGATATTCAGCTTTAGTGGAAGAACAAGCAATGGTCGATCGTTTCTTGGAACTCCATGATATGGCATTCCGGCCAAGATAAACAATATAGGCACCGGTAGAAGCATAGTCGTCCTTATTACCTCCCCAATCGGCATTAGAAAATGCATGAAGAACCAGTGGAGAATCACGATAAATCTGAAGCCCAAGGTCCACTGTCCCAGCAAGATACCGTAACATGCGCTTAGCATGAATCCAATGCACATCCGTGGGAGCATGCATAAACTGAGAGAGTTTATTGACAGCAAAGGCAAGATCCGGTCTAGTAAACAATAAATATTGTAGGCTGCCAATAACCATACGATATTCCGAGGCATCATCAAGAGGTGTTCCAGACTTAGAAGTGAGTCCAGAAATATCAGCAGGCAGGAGTAGTAACGGAGTTTGCCTGATCCATATGAAGACGAGCCAATAACTCAGTGGCATACCGCTTTTGAGATAAAATACAACCACGGGCGTTGTAAATGATCTCAATGCCAAGAAAATACGAAAGGGACCCCAAGTCTTTGAGTGAGAATCTGCGCCCCAAAAGAGAGATAAAAGTCTCAAGAGCCTTGGAGTCATTCCCTGTAATAATCAGATCATCCACATATACCAAGATAAAAATAATTGTGCCACCAGAGTTATAAATAAATAAGGAGGAATCAGCATCCGCATTCCTAAAATTGCCGTTGAGGAGAAAAACATTGAGCTCATCATATAAAGCCCTAGGTGCCTGTTTTAAACCATAAATCACCTTATGCAATTTGCACACGTGAGTAGGATGATCAGAACTTACAAAACCAGCAGGTTGTGCCAAATAAACATCTTCTGACAAGTGACCCTGTAGAAACGCATTATTAATATCAAGCTGAAGCAGAGACCACCCCTGCGATAGAGCTAGAGTCAGAAATATTCGCACTATGGTGGGTTTAACTACCGGACTAAAAGTCTCATAATAATCCACACCAGGACGCTGAGCAAACCCCTTAGCCACAAGGAGAGCCTAGTAGCGATCAACAGAACCATCCGGATGATGCTTAATACGAAAAATCCACTTAGATCCAATGACATTATAGTGAGGATGAGAGGGAACAAGTTCCCAGGTCTCATTACGGAGCAGAGCGTTATATTCCTCATGCATAGGAGTTCTCCACTTATTATTTTTAAGGGCTTGAGCGACTGTGGTAGGTTCAGTCTCAGAGGAAGAAGTAAGCTGGGTGTTGAGATTGAGTTTTTGTATAGGTTTGTGGATGTTGTTTTGAGATCTAGTGCGCATAGGATGTGTGGGTGGAGGAGGCGGGCCAGGGGAGGTGGAGGTGGAGAGGGTGGAGGAGAAGGTGGTGGGGAAGGAGGGGGTGAGGGAGGTGCTGGGGTAACAGGAAACTGAACAGGAGGTGGAGTAGGAAGCAAGTCAGAGATAGGCACTGAGGGGGATGGAGCAGGGGTGGCCGGATTGGCAAAGCGAAAAACGGACTCCACAAATTTCACGTGGCGAGAAACATATAGGTGAGACTCAGTAAGGTCATAGCAGTCTCAAGGGGTCGGGAGGAACGTAAAGTAGTATTTCCAAAGGGAAGTTTATGGCTTTTGCTTTCCAAGCACGCAGAACAATGTGTAAAAGAGGAGACCGTAGTATGTAAATCATGATTCTTAAATAGAAGACAAAATGGGAGGGGCCGGATGGCCCAAACGATGATGCCACTCTAGGGACGTGGCTTTAGTGGATGCAAAGGCAACAAGAGGTGGGTTAGGCCATTCATAAAGACCATTCTTAACCGGACCACGAAGTAGGATGTTATGATTCCATAGGTCATTTACAATAAATTCAGAGGGTAAGAATTCAATAGAAAGATTATTGGCATGACATAATTGATAAATAGAAAGTAAGTTACGAGACATGTCGGGAACACATAAGACATTACGTAATTGAATGGATGTATCATGGGAGAGGGGTTGTGAAGCACGCCAAAGCAGAGAAATAGAGAGACCCTTACCATCACCAACTAGAATGTCATCGGTTCCAGTGTACTGAGAGTGTGATGAGAGAATCCGAAGATCTGAAGTAACATGATGCGTAGCACCACTGTCAAGGAGCCAGTTAGAAGTGGATGAGTCAAGTCGAGCCGAGTTACCATGTGATGAAGCTAAATGAGCCTGTGGCCTATCCAAACGAGTCGAGCTTTGCCCAACCAAGGTAACCTGAAATAAAGGACAAAAACGAGCCCAGTGTCCCTGTGTAGAACATAATTGACATTTACCAAAAGGACGACATCGAGTAATAGAGTTATTTCTTGAATCTGATTGGTGTTGCATATGCCATGGCTGCTGCTGTTGTTGGCGTGATGAGTGGTGGTGCGGCAGCTGGGTAGGCACGGTGGTTGAACCAGCACTGGAAGAGGGCGGGTAGGGCTGATTTTTGGCTCCCCATGGTTGTTGATGCGGCGGCTGTGAGTAGGAGAAGAAAGGGGCTGTTCCTGATGCATGGTTCACCGGAGAAGAAGCAACCCGCCTGAAATCATGGCAGGTTGTGGCTGAGTTGTTGCGGATTAGCGGATTAGCTGAGATGAAGCTATTGCTGTTGCTAGCGGCCATTGTTTTCAGCAGCGAGAGATCAAGATTGATGAAGAAGAGGAGATAGTGGTGGCGCTGGGCTATTGGTGGCTACCGGAATTTTTTTTTTTTTAATTTTTTTTTAGGGTTTTAGGATCGAGTGCTCTGCTACCATGATAGAGATATAAAATAATGGTGTTGTTATTCACACATTGCAAAGAATGATTTACGTGTGTTTATATAGGTATAATGGAAGGTTCTAGTCCTCCTTAATCAATGCTATGACTAAACTATGAGTAGATTATGACTAGGAAATAATTACAATAATAAATTATAAATATACAATAATAAATGTATTTATTGCTTATATAATCGCTCCAATTTTCCCACATTTCCATGTTATTTTTCATTGGGCCGTGCAAAATTCTAATGAGGCCGGACTATTTTTCTGTCTGTCCTTTACATGAATTTACAGACCAATCCGTGCATACTTGCCTTCTCATTTCCATTTACTCATTGCCATTTTAATCTTAATCTATTTGTTCTCCGGTAAATATCAATTTACAGCTTCCTAGCTCTTAATCTGTTTACAACTCCCTATTCCATTTGTTCTCCACCAAAACGCCTAGAAAAAGCGGGCCGCTCCCAAAGAACAGTGAGCTTTGGCCGCCAATGAGACCAGTCTGATCTAGAAATTGCCCAGATTTGTTTTACGACACTAACAGGTTAATTCTATGCTACGAAAACTAATTAAACAGACACGATTCACAATATTTACGAATTTACTTTTAATAAAATAAGCTATACTTGATCAATGACATGAGTCCCCGGCAACGGCGCCAAAAACATGATGTCGGTTCAAGTAATAAAAATACTCGATACCTAAATAACACACTAGCAAGAGAACTAGGTTCAATCATAGTATAGTTAGATAGAGTCGAGGTCGATCCCACAGAGACTCGGCTTAAACAAAATATAACTTATTAAACTAAAAGCAAATTAAAGGCGGTCTACGACCAACAATAACGTAGAATTAAAATTGACAAAATAGAAACACAAAACCAACAAAAGACACAACGACACTTATTTTTATAGGTTTTATAAATAATTAACAAACGGTATTGATAACGCTAGTAGTAATTACTCCCCCATGCTATGTAGATTGACGACGAGAAAAAATAAGACATTTAAGATTAATTATTCTGACTACGGGAGTCATCCCCTAAAATAGATCTAGCTCCGGGTAGGCCATCTAGATCATCGTTTCTCCGTTACGTGACTTTGCTTCATAGGCCTCCATCTCATATAACTTCTGACACAATTACAAAGCTAGGGATGCCGGTATAAACCGTAACCTCATCTAAGCAACATTCCTATGGTTAGGCGTACTTTTTAGACACCGATTCAATCTCTGTCCTAAGTAACAATCATTTCTTGAGTCTCATGTTAAATTACGATGACAAATAATTAAGTTGATCAGGTTTAATTACTCGTTTTAATTACAAAGCAGAGAACCTGACGTAGTCGAAGCCGTTCACAGACAAATCAAGAACATCATAGATCTCGGTCCCAGCGAGACATAGGCTCGCTGCCAGCGAGCTCAGATCTGAACCAGATTTGCTCGTGAAACGTCTTTTACGTCTCAGATCTACATAAACAAGGGTTCGTTAATTAACTACATCACGAAATCAATACACAAAACGACTACTCCATCACGAAATAAATTAGATCTATGAATAAAGATTGCATAATTGAGTAGACATTACCCTCGAAGACGAGCGTGATTCCCACTCCTCGATACGATCTCTAACCGGCAATTCTAACGGCTCTGTAACGAAAGAGCATAAAATAAAGAAAACTTGTATTGAAAATAGAACCAATGTTGTGAATTGTATTTTTCTAAGGTGTGTCAAATAAAATTCGTGGCTGCTCTTTTATATAGAGACTTAGACCGACTTAAAGATATATTTGAAAACCCTAAAACGCATAGAGATAACTCCCAACCGATCCTCGAGATTTCACGAACTCGCCCCGAGCGAATCCTCAGCTCGCTGCCAGCGAGCTCACTGCCAGCGAGCTCACTGCCTTCTGATTGGCTCGCTGGCTTTTCTTGTTCCTTACTCCACATAACATTAAATAATCAATATAAACATGTGATTTAATATAAAATATATATTATTAAGCTCGATTTAAGGATAACGTTGATGGCTTCTACGGGTATAATTTGACCGTCATCACCGACCTGCGTCGAGCCTCTCCAGACCGACTCAGCCCGTACTATGTAGATCCGAGCTCCCCAGCAACCTAGCCGACCTGCGGTGGTGCTGTTCAGAAGAATGGGTAAGTCCTCCTGCCTGGGATTTAGGTCTACCCTTAGGCATAAAGAGGGCTCTTGGCCCTTAATGTTGCATCTTCTCTGTCTTCATTTATTGTTTGATCAATTAGGATATGACACTTGGAGAGGCTCGGTTCAAACCTCGTCAGGTATTTATTCATCTTTTGATTTGATTGTCTCTATGGTTAATGGTTAGGTTGGTTATTTTTGCGAGATAAGTAATTTAATAAATCAATTGTTTGCAAGTTGGACTAGGGAATACGTAATCGCTCGTGATTTTCATAAAAGTAGCATATGATATGAGTTTTTCGATTCACGGCCGGGAAAATCTGCTATCATGAAGATGAATAATTTGAATTAAAGTTAACTCGCGTGTGTGTTAATATTCTGAATTCGGGTCTCTCAAATTACAGTGTTTTCGGAACACCAAACTCCTACGACCGTGTCAAGAGGTGTCTTTCGGTTAGACGGTAATTAGTGACCGTGTCCTGATTATAATAATTAGGAGAGATTTGTTACTTGGCATGTGCCGGTAACTATAACCAGTTTATCAATGAATTAACGATTTATCCGTGCATCAATGATCAGTTGAGTAAATCGACGTGGATATAATTAATTTAACTGTAATCTTTGTTTTACTTATTTTCACCTTTTTAGTTTTTATTAGTTACTAGTTTTTTTTTTCAGAAACGAAAGATTTTACACACGCACAAATTTGCCCCTAGCGGGGCCCGAATCCTGGTCTCCTTGCCGGGTTATTAGTTTATAATCTCAAAATCTGGTATTTAGTCGATTTTAGAAGAAATAAATCCACTGGTCCCTGTGGAGGCGATCCTGCTCAATGTATCCTGGTTATACAAAGTAGGTAAATTTATCTTTGGCGGTTTGACATCCACCAAAAACATAAAAGGAATACATTTAAAAAAAACAATAAAAGGAATAAATTATGCGATGTAGTTAGCTCTTTGAAAAACAAACGAAGTGTACGGTTAATTCAATAGATCTTGAGATGAGTCACACGCTTTTAGTACAATGCTCAAGTAGATCAAAAGGAAAAGAGATTTATGTGAGGAGCAAAAATAACAAAGATCAGTTTGGGAGCTTTGACTCGATATGAGGCTTTTTCTTTAAGTTGACTCAAAGACTTAACATCCGTACTTTTCCTCTTATAAGATTATTCTCTTTGGGTTTTGTTTGCTAAGAGATTTTAACGAGGCGTGGATAGGTACCGAGGTTTCCTAAACTTTATTAAGGAGGGTTCCTTTTTAGGACTAAAAATAAAAAGTTTTTAAAATAAAAATAGTATAGTAAAAAAAAGGGAGGAAAACTCCTCACTAAAACATTGAGCGCGCGGACTAATTAGCTTTTTTTTTTTTTTCTTTTTGACAAAAGTGATGGCCTTATTACCGGGCTACCAACAAAATGTTAACGATAGAGTTGCTACCTAAATTCTATTTTAGGTATACACTAAGATCATGTCCCGCAAATTTTTCTTTTTCAAATAAGAACAAAAATATAAAAATACCCAAAACCATAACATAATGTTGAGTGTAGACTTAATGTAGATTTCGGGGAATAATTGTATAGTTGTCCAAAAAAAAAAATAGAAATGATTAATGGTGAAAAATACAATTATAGCTATAAATCACTGGTGGATCTACATTAACAAGGGTGGGGGTCATGTGACCCGATGAGATCTAGGAACCTATTTTTTAGTATTATAAAGATATAGTTTTGTTGTTAAAAATTCATTTTTATCGTTGAAAAGTACAGTTTTAGCTTCATGATCCCAATGGAATATTTTTGGATAAGAAATATAGTTTTAGAATCTGGTGTGTATCAAAACAAGTTCTTGATCCGCCTATGCTATAAATTATCTTGTATAAATATTTCACTCCAACTGGTATTTGTTGTGGTCAAAATCAGTAGTCCCACTTCTTACTACCATGCCAAAGTCGATGGATCCCACGGTTTGTTAAACCTAAATTCAAGACAATATAAATACCCCTTAGACATATATGGTGTTCACTCAAACATTTCCTTTTGTTAGTTCTATCTTCAACAAAGTCTCCCTAAAAAAATGGCGCTCAACATCCAATCCCTTACATTAATGCTCTTAACAATCCTACTGACTTTCTTTTGCTTTGAGCTTTCTATGGCAGTAAGCCCAAATGATCCCCAAGTGCAAGATATAGCAAGGTATGCCCTTGTTGAAGGCAGAAAGTTCCAATTCCAAAACGTTATGGATCTGAAGTATCACGAAGGACCTGAAGGGCGTAGCTATTATCTTACTATTGAGATAATGGATAGGCAAAGGATTCTGCATTACACTGCTAGAGTTTTGGTGAAGAAAAATGATGTAAGAGAACTTAAAATGTTTAAACTAATACCCGACGACTTATCTGCAGGTATAGGCCCAAACAAAGATAAACATCTTAAGGATCCCTTCGTGGTAGATGTAGCAAAGTGGGCTGTTGAACATGGCGCATTGTTGCATTTCGAGAGAGTTAGTCATGTAAGTGTTCGGCCAGGAATGGGTCATGCCCAAGAATATATACTTGAAATCGTGGCAAGGGATTATAAGGGTGAGGTTCATAAATACGCGGCTGAAGTTGCTGCGCATGGGAATTTAAAACATCTTGTATCGTTTGCGCAGAGGAATTGAATCAGAATGAATAACTTATCCTGAATTACAGTTGACAAACATAATGAAAGTTGTAATTCAATATTCTCAACAAATGAATCTTATAATGAAAAATTAGTTTAAAATGTCTTTCAGCAATCAATATTATTGTGTTTTCTTCATCTTTTGTGTATATAATTTCCCTCAACTTAAAAACAGCATTAATTTAGACATTTCTTGATAATACCTGAGCCATTGTGTGTATTTTACTTTTATCTTGTTATAAAATGGCTCTGGCAATACCAAAATATTTCCAAACCTTTAAAGGTTTTCCAGATATTTCTCTATGAAATATATCCTTCTGGAATTTACATCTTTTGCTAAGGAAACTAATCCTTGCTTCTTTCTAGAGCTTCTGGAAACAAATAGGTTTTTTAATAACCTCCGTTTATCCACAAAGCTTCTTAAGCGTTTGGGTGGTGTTATCTACTCTTTCAGATATTATTTGCAATTGTTAATTTTATAATAATGGGTGCATTTTCCCAATGCTCGTTTGGTATAACAAACTTTGATGCTAGACAAAGACTAGCTCCAGTATCTACATAGCAGTGTAGATTTATCTGTTTATACTTTATATCCAGAGAACTTTAATTGTCCTTTGATATAAATGGAATTTGGATTAGTAATACTTCTAGCAATTACTAATTCTTCAATATCCCAGGGTTCTTCCTGAATAGTCAAAATTTTGATAATTTACTTTGATCTTTGAGTCATCGTTGATGCAGAGAATTTTATCAATGATGATCTTAAATCTATTGACATTGAGATGATCAATATCATAATGGGAGAAACTGGAGTCCATAACTTTTGATGGACGATAACTTGTTTCTTCACTTGAGTTTCCAATCTCTATAAAATGATATGGTAGTTGAGACATACCATCATTCCATGCCGGTAGGCTGCTGTATATCTTTAAGAATATAGCCCGATCAGCTTCTTTGACACCCTTTGTTCTGTAATTTTTGATTGCCTTTTTGATATCTTCTGGGAACTTATTGATTTCCAAAAGATTTCTGCCAGGATAAATCATCCTAACTAAACCATATGAAAACGCTTCATATACTTTTATAGGATCTGCGCCTTCACTAAAATTGAACAAACTAATTTGCTCATTATCTCATTGTAGAATCGTTCATTAACAAATTGTTCATCATCTCCGCTTGCTTTGCTTTCAAAATAGAAGGATAATCCTTGAAAGTCCAAATCAATAACAGTTGGTTTTTCAATGCAGCTAGTGGATCAAAATCTTCCCAATGAAACCATAGTTTGGGGTTTCTTTTCTCTATTCAGAATTTCCTTGAAGTTTGTGACTCTTAGGAAATCTGCGTTGCAGATCAACTTTGGTGGAGGTGTATTGTTTGCCTTCGCATAAATGTCACCTGCAACCTTCGCCGCTAAAAGCGATTTAAAATTCTTGTGTCTCACACCAAAGATTCCTTTTGTTGCTTTTTCTGCAACCTCCCATGTTGTATAGATATCTGCATGAGGACCATTATAAACAACATAATAATTATTATTAGTTGGCATTGGAATTGCCTCATCAGTTTGCACTGAAGTTGTACCAAGACTTGATATGTCCTGAGTATTTGGTTTAAAACCAGAGATCAAATCTGTAGGTTTAACCAATTTTGTAGATGTCTGTACATCTGTTACATCTTTTTCCAAGATGCTAGGAATCAACGGAATTGGCGACTCTTTACCGGTTACCGTCTGACCTGGAGTAGCTGATATTTCACCACTATTGCTAGTGCAAGGAATATCAATTTCCTTTTGTTGTTTACTTGATGCCTTAATTTGTAGATATACTTCATGGATTCAAAACGCCAAAGAAATTATCATAGTAATGAGAAAGAATTACTAGCTATAATTCGAGTCATTAAGAAGTTTAGTGCTTATGTTACTCCTGTTAAATTTTTAATTAGGACAGATAACAAAAAATTTACATACTTTTTAAATACTAATTTAAAAGGTGATAACAAACAAGGTAGACTTGTAAGATGGCAGATGTGGCTGTCAAGATACTGCTTCGATATAGAACATATTGCAGATAGTAAAAATATATTTGTTGATTTCTTAACACGTGAATTTGACTGTTAAGAAGCAAAAATAATCTCCATCAGGAGATAAAAAGGGGTAAAACCCAGGGACTATTTGTCCTTACAGAACTTCCAATTATGGAAGAATTACAAAAATTAAAGCTGGAAGAAGCAGCTATGAATATAGAACTGCAAGTTCTAAGATTGCGAATTCATTTACTTGAACAGGTATCAAGTAAACAACAAAAGGAAATTGATATTCCTTGCACTAGCAATATATAGTGGCGAAATATCAGCTACTCCGGGTCAAATGGTAACCGGTAAAGAGTCATCAAATCCGTTGATTCCTAGCATCTTGGAAAAAGATGTAATGTATGTCTGAGACATCTACAAAATTGGTTAAACCTACAGATTTGATCTCTGTATTAGACCAAATACTCAGGACATATCAAGTCTTGGTACAACTTCAGTGCAAACTGATGAGGCAATTCCAATGCCAACTAATAATAATTATTATGTTGTTTATAATGGTCCTCATGCAGAGTATTGGGGAGGAATCCTCAAAGCAAAAAACTCTGAACAAGAGTTAATTTGTAGATATACTTCTGGCGGATTCAAAAACACTAAAAGAAATTATCATAGTAATGAGAAAGAATTACTAGCTATAATTCGAGTCATTAAGAAGTTTAGTGCTTATCTTACTCCTGTTAAAATTTTAATTAGGACAGATAACAAAAACCTTACATACTTTTTAAATACTAATTTAAAAGGTGATAACAAACAAGGTAGACTTGTAAGATGGCAGATGTGGCTCACAAGATATCGCTTGATATAGAACATATTGCAGGTAGTAAAAATATATTTACTGATTTCTTAACACGTGAATTTCCAGGTTAAGAAGCAAAAATAATCTCCATCAGGAGACAAAAATGGGTAAAACCCAGGGACTATTTGTCCTTACAGAACTTCCAATTATGGAAGAATTACAAAAATTAAAGTTGGAAGAAGCAGCTATGAATATAGAACTGCAAGTTCTAAGATTGCGAATTCATTTACTTGAACAGGCATCAAGTAAACAACAAAAGGAAATTGATATTCCTTGCACTAGCAATAGTGGCGAAATATCAGCTACTCCGGGTCAAATGGTAACCGGTAAAGAATCATCAAATCCGTTGATTCCTAGCATCTTGGAAAAAGATGTAACAGATGTACATACATCTACAAAATTGGTTAAACCTACAGATTTGATCTCTGGTTTTAGACCAAATACTCAGGACATATCAAGTCTTGGTACAACTTCAGTGCAAACTGATGAGGCAATTACAATGCCAACTAATAATTATTATTATGTTGTTTATAATGGTCCTCATGCAGGTATCTATACAACATGAGAAGTTGCAGAAAGAGCAACAAAAGGAATCTCTGGTGTGAGACACAAGAGTTTTAAATCGCTTTTAGCAGCGAAGGTTGCAGGTGACATTTATGCTAAGGCAAACAATACACCTCCACCAAAGTTGATCTCCAACGCAGATTTCCTAAGAGTCACAACCTTCAAGGAAATTCTGAAAAGAGAAAAGAAACCCCAAACTATGGTTTCATTCGGAAGATTTTCAGTCCCTAAGTAGATTAAAAAACCAACTGTTATTGAGCTGGACATTGAAGGATTATCCTTCTATTTTCAGAAAGCAAGAGCAGCAGATGAGGAACAATTTGTTAATGAACAGTTCTTCACAACAGATAATGAGCAAATTATTTTGTTCAATTTTACTGAAGGCGCAGATCCTATAAAAGTATATGAAACATTTTCATATGGTTTAGTTAGGATGATTTAGTCAGGGAACATCTTGCTTAAGAGAAAAAAAAAACCCATCTTACAACCATACTCTCATAGAGATATAAAATAATGGGGTTGTTATTCACACTTTGCAAAGAATGATTTACATGTGTTTATATAGGTATAATGGAAGGTTCTAGTCCTCCTTAATCAATGTTATGGCTAGACTACGAGTAGATTATGACTAGACTATGACTGGGCAATAATTACAATAATAAATGATAAATATACAATAATAAATGTATTTATTGCTAATACCACTCCTCAAGTTGGACGAGGGACGAGACCTACCTTGCTACGTTGATGATGAATCACCAACGAGGAAGCGATTTAGTAAGACAGTCAGCAAGTTGATCTTGGGCATTAACATGAGCAACACGCAAGGACCAATGTTGCACTTGGTCACGAATAAAATAATAGTCAATGGCAATGTGCTTCATTCGGAAGTGAAAAACAGGATTGTGACAAAATTGCGTGGTGCCCAAATTGTCGCAATAAATAATGGGAGCTTGACTGAGAGGAACCAAGATCGCGAAGAAGAAATGTAACCCAATTAAGCTCCGCAGTAGTGGAGGCCACTGAACGATATTCAGCTTCAGTGGAAGAATGAGCAATGGTCGATCGTTTCTTGGAACTCCATGATAAGGCATTCCGGCCAAGATAAACAATATAGGCACCGGTAGAAGCATAGTCGTCCTTATTACCTCCCTAATCGGCATTAGAAAATGCATGAAGAACCAGTGGAGAATCACAATAAATATGAAGCCCAAGGTCCACTGTCCCAGCAAGATACCGTAACATGCGCTTAGCATGACTCCAATGCACATCCGTGGGAGCATGCATAAACTAAGAGAGTTTATTGATAGCAAAGGCAAGATCCGGTCTAGTAAACAATAAGTATTATAAGCTGCCAATAACCATACAATATTCCGAGGCATCATCAAGCGGTGTTCCAGACTTAGCAGTGAGTCCAGAAATATCAGCAGGCAGGAGTAGTAACAGAGTTCGCCTGATCCATATGAAGACGAGCCAATAACTCAGTGGCATACCGCTTTTGAGATAAAATACAACCGCGGGCGTTGTAAATGATCTCAATGCCAAGAAAATACGAAAGGGACCCCAAGTCTTTGAGTGAGAATCTGCGCCCCAAAAGAGAGATCAAAGTCTCAAGAGCCTTGGAGTCATTCCCTGTAATAATCAGATCATCCACATATACCAAGATAAAAATAATTGTGCCACCAGAGTTATAAATAAATAAGCAGTAATCAGCATCCGCATTCCTAAAATTTCCAGTGAGGAGAAAACCCTTGAGCTCATCATACCAAGCCCTAGGTGCCTGTTTTAAACCATAAATCGCCTTACGCAATTTGCACACGTGAGTAGGATGATCAGAACTTACAAAACCAGCAGGTTGTGCAAAATAAACATCTTCTGACAAGTGACCCTGTAGAAACGCATTATTAATATCAAGCTGACGCAGATACCACCCCTGCAATAGAGCTAGAGACATAAATATTCGTACTGTGGTGGGTTTAACTACCGGACTGAAAGTCTCATAATAATCCTCACCAGGACGCTGAGCAAACCCCTTAGCCACAAGGCGAGCCTTGTAGCGATCAACAGAACCATCCGGATGATGCTTAATACGAAAAATCCACTTAGAGCCAATGACATTATAGTGAGGATGAGAGGGAACAAGTTCCCAGGTCTCATTACGGAGCAGAGCGTCATATTCCTCATGCATAGCAGTTCTCCACTTAGGATTTTTGAGGGCTTGAGCGATCGTGGTAGTTCGACCTCGAGGAAAAAGTAAGTCGGGTGTTGAGATTGAGTTTTTTTTATAGGTTTGTGGATGTTGTTTTGTGATCTAGTGTGCATAGGATGTGTGGGTGGAGGAGGCGGGGGAGGTGAGGGTGGAGAGGGTGGAGGAGAAGGTGGTGGGGAAGGAGGGGGTGAGGGAGGTGCTGGGGTAACAGGAAACTGAACATGAGGTGGAGTAGGAAGCCAGTCAGAGATAGGCATTGAGGGGGATGGAGCAGGGGTGGCCGGATTGGCAAAGGGAAAAACGGACTCCACAAATTTCACGTGGCGAGAAACATAAAGGCGAGACTCAGTAAGGTCATAGTAGTAATAGGCATGTTGTTGTAGGGCATAGCCCAAGAAAACACAGGGTTTTGAGCGAGGTTGAAGTTTGTGCTAGGTATAGGGGTGGAGCCCGGGATAACAGAGACAGCAAAAAACCCGAAGCTTAGAGTAGTTGGGAGAGGTATGATAGATGGACTCATATAGGGAATGCATTTGCGGAGTAGGAGTAGGCATGCAATTAATCAGATATACAGCATTGGAAAAAGCGAAAGGCCAGTAAGAGTCGGGTATAGATGCATGAGTGAGCAGGGACATGCAGTTTCTACAATATGTATGTGTCGACGTTCGGAAATGCCATTATGTTCTGGGGTATGAGGAGGAGTAGTGAAAAAAGAGATGCCATTGGTTGAAAAGTAATCATGAAGGGAGATAAATTCACCTCCATTATCAGAATACAGCACTTTAAGGTTTTGTTCAAAAAACTTTTCAACAATGGAGCGGAAGAGAATAAAGGTGGAATGAACATCAGATTTGCGGGACAAAGGATAGAACCAGACATAGCGTGTGAAATGGTCAACAAAAATCACATAATATTTGAATCCGTCCACAGAAAGAACGGGAGAAGTCCAGAGATCACTAAAAACAATCTCATGGGGTCGGGAGGAATGTAAAGTAGTATTTCCAAAGGGAAGTTTATGGCTTTTGCTTTCTAAGCACGCAGAACAATATGTAAAAGAGGAGACCTTAGTATGTAAATCGTGATTCTTAAATAGAAGACAAAATGGGAGGGGCCGGATGGCCCAAACGATGATGCCAGTCTAGGGATGTGGCTTTAGTGGATGCAAAGGCAACAAGAGGTGGGTTAGGCCATTCATAAAGACCATTCTTAACCGGACCACGAAGTAGGATTTTATGATTCCGTAGGTCTTTTACAATAAATTCAGAGGGCAAGAATTCAATAGAAAGATTATTGGCATGACATAACTGATAAATAGAAAGTAATTTACGAGACATGTCGGGAACACATAAGACATTACGTAATTGAATGGATGTATAATGGGAGAGGGGTAGTGAAGTACTGCCAGTGTGAGAAATAGAGAGACCCTTACCATCACCAACTAAAATGTCATCGGTTCCAGTGTACTGAGAGTGTGACGAGAGAATCCGAAGATCTGAAGTAACATGATGCGTAGCACCACTGTCAAGGAGCCAGTTAGAAGTGGATGACTCGAGTAGAGCCGAGTTACCATGTGATGAAGCTAAATGAGCCTGTGGCTGATCCAAACGAGTCGAGCTTTGCCCAACCGAGGTAACCTGAAATAAAGGACAAAAACGAGCCAAGTGTCCCTGTGTAGAACATAATTGACATTTACCAGAAGGACGACATCGAGTACTAGAGTTATTTCTTGAATCTGATTTGTGTTGCGTATGCCATGGCTGCTGCTGTTGTTGGAGTGATAAGTGGTGGTGCGGCAGCTGGGTAGGCATGGTGGTTGAACCAGCACTGGAAGAGGGCGGGTGGGGCTGATTTTTGGCTCCCCATGGTTGTTGATGTGGCGGCTGTGAGTAGGAGAAGAAAGGGGATGTTCCTGATGCATGGTTCACCGGAGAAGAAGCAACCCGCCGGAAATCATGGCAGGTTGTGGCTGAGTTGTTGCGGATTGGCGGATTAGCTGAGATGAAGCAATTGCTATTGCTAGCGGCGCCGGGCTATTGGTGGCTACCGGAGTATTTTTTTTTTTTAGGTTTTTAGGATCGAGTGCTCTGCTACCATTATAGAGATATAAAATAATGGTGTTGTTATTCACACTTTGCAAAGAATGATTTACATGTGTTTATATAGGTATAATGGAAGGTTCTAGTCCTCCTTAATCAATACTATGACTAGACTATGAGTAGATTATGACTAGGCAATAATTACAATAATAAATGATAAATATACAATAATAAATGTATTTATTGCTTATATAATCGCTCCAATTTTCCCTCATTTCCATCTTATTTTTCATTGGGCCGTGCAAAATTCTAACGAGGCCGGGCTATTTTTCTGTCTGTCCTTTACATGAATTTACAGACCAATCCGTGCATAATTGCCTCCTCATTTACATTTCCTCATTGCCATTTTATTTTTAATCTGTTTGTTCACCGGTAAATATCAATTTACAGCTTCCTAGCTCTTAATCTATTTACAACTCCCTATTCCATTTGTTTTCCACTAAAAGCGCCTGAAAAAGCGGGCGGCTCCCAAATGACAGGAGCTTCACCGCCAATGAGACCAATCTGCAATCCGGGAAATTGCCCATTTGTTTTACGACACTAACAGGTTAATTCTATGCTACGAAAACTAATTAAACAGACACGATTCATAATATTTACGAATTTACTTTTAATAAAATAAGTTGTACTTGATCAATGACACGAGTCCCCGGCAACGGTGCCAAAAACTTGATGTCGGTTCAAGTAATAAAAATACTCGATACCTAAATAACACACTAGCAAGAGAACTAGGTTCAATTGTAGTATAGTTAGATAGAGTCGAGGTCGATCCCACAGAGACTCGGCTTAAACAAAATATAACTTATTAAACTAAAAGCAAATTAAAGGCGGTCTCCGACCAACAATAACGTAGAATTAAAGTTGACACAATAGAAACACAAAACCAACAAAAGACACAACGACACTAAGACACTTATTTTTATAGGTTTTATAAATAATTAACAAACGGTATTGATAACGCTAGTAGTAATTACTCCCCCATGCTATGTAGATTGACGACGAGACAAAATAAGACATTTAAGATTAATTATTCTGACTACGGAAGTCATCCCCTAAAATAGATCTAGCTCCGGGTAGGCCATCTAGATCATCGTGTCTCCGTTACGTGACTTTGCTTCATAGGCCTCCATCTCATATAACTTCTGACACAATTACAAAGCTAGGGATGCCGGTATAAACCGTAACCTCATCTAAGCAACATTCCTATGGTTGGTTCAATCTCTGTCCTAAGTAACAATCACTTTTTGTGTCTCATGTTAAATTATGATGACAAATAATTAAGTTGATCAGGTTTGATTACTCGTTTTAATTACAAAGCAGAGAACCTGACGTAGTCGAAGCCGTTCACAGACAAATCAAGAACATCACAGATCTCGCTCCCAGCGAGACATAGGCTCGCTGCCAGCGAGCTCAAATCTAAACCAGATTTGCTCGTGAAATGTCTTTTACGTCTCAGATCTACATAAACATGGGTTCGTTAATTAACTACATCATGAAATCAATACACAAAATGACTACTCCATCACGAAATAAATTAGATCTACGAATAAAGATTGCATAATTGAGTAGACATTACCCTCGAAGACGAGCGTGATTCCCACTCCTCGATATGATATCTAACCGGCGATTCTAACGACTCCGTAACGAAAGAACATAAAATAAAGAAAACTTGTATTGAAAATAGAACCAATACTGTGAATTGTATTTTTCTAAGGTGTGTCTAATAAAATTTGTGGCTGCTCCTTTTTATAGAGACTTAGACCTACTTAAAGATATATTTGAAAACCCTAAAACGCGTAGAGACAACTCCCAACCGATCCTCGAGATTTCGCGAACTCGCCCCAGCAAATAATCTCACTCATTGCCCGTAGCTCACCGCTTTCCGATTGGCTTGTCGGGCTTTCTTGTTCCTTACTCCACTTTTCGTGCTGCTTCGGTATTTATCTTTAATGTAATCCGATTCTGCCTTGATTTCTCTTGAGATTTACTTCCTCCGTTGGTAGATATCCTCCGATTCATCGCAATCTATTAAATCTATATTTATCGCACAGTAAATAATATTTAAATAATAGAAATAGGTAAATACCAAATTATATCTTATAAATCACATAACATTAAATAATCAATATAAAAATGTGATTTAATATAAAATATATATTATTAAGCTCGATTTAAGGACAACGTTGATGACTTTTACGGGTATAATTTGACCGTCATCACCGACCTGCGTCGAGCCTCTCCAGACCGACTCAGCCCGTACTACGTAGACCCGAGCTCCCCATCAACCTAGCCGACCTGCGGTGATGCTGCTCGGAAGAATAGGTAAGTCCTCCTGCCTGGGGTTTAGGTCTACCCTTTGGCATAAAGAGGGCTGTTGGCCCTTAACGTTGCATCTTCTCTGTCTTCATTTATTGTTTGATCAATTAGGATATGACACGTGGAGAGGCTCGGTTCAACCCTCGTCAGGTATTTATTCATCTTTTGATTTGATTGTCTCTACGGTTAATGGTTAGGTTGGTTATTTTTACGAGATAAGTAATTTAATAAATCAATTGTTTGCTAGTTGGAATAGGGAATACGTAATCGCTCGTGATTTTCATAAAAGTAGCATATGATATGAGTTTTTCGATTCACGGCCGGGAAAATCTGCTATCATTAAGATGAATAATCTGAATTAAAGTTAACTAGCGTGTGTGTTAATATTCTGAATTCGGGTCTCTCAAATTACAGTGTTGTCGGAACACCAAACTCCTACGACCGTGTCAAGAGGTGTCTTTCGGTTAGATGGTAATTAGTTACTGTGTCCTGATTATAATAATTAGGAGAGATTTGTTACTTGGAATGTGCCGGTAACTATAACCAGTTTATCAATGAATTAACGAGTTATCCGTGCATCAATGATCAGTTGAGTAAATCGACGTGTATATAACTAATTTAACTATAATCTTTGTTTTACTTATTTTCATCCTTTTAGTTTTTATTAGTTACTAGTTTTTTTTTCAGAAACGAAAGATTTTACACACGCACACATTTGCCCCTAGCGGGACCCGAATCCTGGTCTCCTTGCCGGGTTATTAGTTTATAATCTCAAAATCTGGTATTTAGTCGATTTTAGAAGAAATAAATTCACTGTTCCCTGTGGAGGCGATCCTGCTCACTGCATCCTCGTTAAACAAAGTAGGTAAATTTATCTTTGGCGGTTTGACATCCACCAAAAACATAAAAGGAATACATTTTAAAAAAACAATAAAAGGAATAGATTATGCGTTGTAGTTACCTCTTTGAAAAACAAACGAAGTGTAACATCCCGACTTTTCAGAAAGGGTAAAATAGTAATTGGTCATACCCACTACGACCTAATTATTATTTATCCTATTTATTTAATTAAAAAGGAATTAATTAAAGGGATTTAGTTATTTAATTAAGGATTTAATTAAATGGCTATAAAAACAAAATAATCCCCAAAATCCCCATTTATGTTTCACGGCGTAATTCGGAAAAAAGAAAAGAAGAGGTACGCCGCAACAAAGTGAAGAAGAAAGCGAAATAAAAGGGAGAACCGTGTGATCAATCCGTTCATCTGCTCAAGATGCCGCAGAGAGAAAAAGTGATCGAGGCGAGGAGACGCAACTTTGGAAAATAACATCTCTCAATTTAAGTAAGTTTTCGAGTTTAGCCTTAGTTTTCGGTATTCGTAGAGTTTGATTCTTGAAAAATTCGTATCTTTCAATCCGTAACTCTGTTTTCAGCCATGAGTAGTCGAAACGATCGTCTTGGAGCATAGATCATTCTAAAAATAGTTTTACAGAAGTTAATCCAGGTAATCTGCAGTTTTGATCACTTTTCAGTTTCGGTTTTCTGCAAAGAAATATGATTTTAGGGTTTCTCGTTGATCAAATAGGTTTTGGGGTTGAGGATCAACTGTTGTTGCAGTTGCTTGACGTTTTGCTTTCGGTTTTGCTGGAAATTAAGGTAAGAGGCTCTTCCTAATGAGTAATTATAGTTTTATAATGATAGGTTGAGTTTTGGTGTTGTTCGGTGATAGAATTCATGCTAAGTTGTAATTAATGAGTTGTGATATGTTTTGGTATATTTGTGTTGAGTTTTAAATTTCTATTTTTTTGGTTCAATAACATTAATTAAATATGAACAAGCTTCGATTGAACTTCTGATTCGTTCAGTTAAAACACCGAATGTACTCTTAAAGGGAGTTGAAGTTCGGATCCGTCAGAAGGGCATGAAAGGGCTTGTGCTTTGATGAACTAGAGTTCATCAATGTCTGTGTATTTACTAGGACTTGTCCGTGTCTAGTGGTCTAGGAAAGAGAGTAGTGTATGTGAGGGAGCTTACCTGAAAACACTTAGGTGGCTAGTTAATTCACAATAATAAATACATATGTGTAGATAAAAGCCAAAACGTCATTTATTCTCGGTTAGGCACTCTTTCATATCGGCGATGTGATACGTTCATAAAAGGTGAACAACGCTACTGGCCTTAAACGGCTGAAGGGTAGTGGAGGAAATTCATCGGACGTATATGCATACCGGGGAGACCCCGGAGCTAATCGGTGCTAATCACCGTTAGTTAGCAAGTATATCTTCAGGCTGATGAACGCCATGCGTAGTGTCCTTGAGTGATGACGTAACCAAGATAAGCTAAGCTAGAAACGTTTAGTCATGACATGTCGATGGGCATGGATTGAACCTTAGATTGAGTCGGTCTCATAAAGATAATTTAATAATCATAATAATAACCTTTCGTTGTATAACTTAGTTATTCATTAGCTTCTCACTTTTACTAAGTACTTTGTACTTACCTCCTTTGCATTTTCTTTTGTATGCATTGTGGGGTGAGAAGACGAACAGGTTGATCAGGTAGATGACGACTTTTGAAGGCTTTGAAGTATTGACGAAGTTTCTAGTTCATTTTCTTTGTAAAGTTTGTACTAGACTAGTTGTATTTTTTTCTTAGACGTGTCGTACTTTTCCTGTTAAGACATCGTATTGTATAAGTCTTCGGTTTTAAATCGTTGTAATTTAACTATCCATCTTTAGTATGGTTAATTTCTATTCTTAGTAGCATTTATGTTTTACCCGAGTCTTTTTAGCTTCCGTTTGCTTTTATTTGATACTGACGACGTAAGAGGCTTACGTATAATGTTAGATTTATTTAATGCTATACGCGCCGAATGTTTTCTCTTCCGGATAAGGGCTCGGTATCCGGGAGCGGGGCGTATAGATTGGTATCGGAGAGAAATCGTCCTTTCTTTCCTATGCTTCTTCCCTCGAAGATTGGATTTCTTTAGACCTTTTAGAACCTTTCTGATCTCTCTTGATCTTGGTGGTAAATTCTCGTAGGATTAGGAATCCTTAGAACGTGGTTAAGTTGCACTAGGACCAAGTGAAAAGTCTCATTAGGTGAAGGTTGAGTTTTAAGCTCATACCTCTTATGTGATCCTCTTAAGTTTTGTTCCTTTCGAGAACCCTTACTAGGATCCCTCTTTCCTTTTGGAATCTTCGAATCTTTCTCTATTTTTCTTTCTTTTTGAGGTTTTAATGCTTTCGTAATGCTACATTTGGTTCAAATCACTTCCTTGTATCTTGGTGTTATGCAAAATGAGTAAACGATTTTGTTCACGTTTCTACATGTTATGTTATATCATTTTTTTGTTCCAAGAATTCTGTAAATTTTCAGCCACTTAGAATGTTGTCTTATCTACAATTTCTCTCTTTACATCAATTTAGATTTCAATATGGATTGTTCACAAATTGTTTAAGAAGGAGGGGTACTGCTGTTCAGAAAATTCTGCAGCGGTACTCTTACTTATCATTCTGTTTTGAATAAGATAAACACCTCCAAATGACTTGAATTTTTGATATGTTGTAGAAAACATCCTGATCTATAATTTTGTTTTGGAACCAAGTGCAAATTCGTTTTGGTCTTAGCACAATCTGCAACACACGACAGTTGATGAAATCCTGAAAATTTTTGACAGCTTATTGCAAAGAGATGAAAAGAATTATTTTGACCGAACTATGGCTTCCCAAAATTTTTGATTTTTGAGCATCATATGTAAAACTTATATACTCACAGATTTTCTCTTTGCCTCATGTTCAAAATCAGTTCGGTTTGTTTTGTGCAAATCAATTATTTCGTGGCTTATGTATGCACCCGAATTTCTCAAAACCATTTAAGTCCTCTTGTCAAGGAAGGATAGATGTCTTTCTTTCACCCTGTAGGTTATAGTGTAGTAGGTTATAGGAGATGAGAATACTTTGATTTATCTGATTCTTAAGCTAGTTGTTACCCAGGATAAGAAGTTTGGTAGGTAGAGACTAGGTGTTGTCGTTATAGTGTTCCTCGATGGCAAGATACGATTGCGTGGTGATTTTCCAATCTTATGTCTTCATTAATAAGATCCTCTTTTATAATCATCTAGTTTCCTACTTGGTTTTCCGATTTCAATGTTTCCCATCCATACTAATTGTAACTCATGTTCTGGTTAAATCATCCATTTGAAACTTCTGAAACTCGGTAAAAGTCTCTTATTACGCAGTCTTGTTTTCCAAGTGTGTACATTCATTTGATGTGCCTTATTTTTTTAAAGATGTTTTCATCATGTGAAATGCTTGATTTAAGAAAAATAAGTTTCTCATCCTTCGAACTATTTGAACTGACAATTGCATATCCTTCCAACTATATCTTGTTTAGCTATTTTGGGGCAACACACTTTTGCATCCTAGTGATTACCCTTAATGCATCCCCTACAAGATGTTTTAGTACATACAATTTTTGTTTAAAGACTCGACTCTACAAAGCCTCCGCTTTCTCTCTTTGCTATCGCTTGATTTATGTTTACAAAAATTCTTTGACCATTGCTTTGCTTGAGATGGTTCTACACTTAACTCCATGTGTAATTCTATTCTTTCCAAGTACTCCTCAGTCGTTTCAACTAATAGTGTTAAAGGTCTCTTACTTCAACTAATAGTGTTAAAGGTCTCTTACTTTGGCACATACTTTTCATCATCCTCGTGTTTGGCTTTACCCAACATGAGTGAATGCTTTTGTTTCCGTGTTTTACCTTCAGGTTAAACAACTTACCGTGTTCCAAAAATTCTGAAAATTTTCAGCAAAGTAGATTACTTTTTATGTACAATTTCTCTTTTTACATCAACTCGATAATCATTATGGATTGTTCAGAAAATTCATGTTATGCCGGACACTCTGTCCAGAAAATCTGCAGCAGCACTTTCACTTCTTCTTCCGTTTTGAACAGGTTAAACACCTTCAATTGATCTGAATTTTTGATATGTTGCAGAAACAACTTTTATCTACAATTTTTCTTTTGAAATTAAGCTCAGATTCGTTTTCGTTTGATCTCGATTTGCAATTCAACTCAGTGTTTATGAATCTGGAAATTCTGACAGCTTGTGCAATCGTCAGAAATAATTGTTTTTGACCAACTCCCTCTCATCCAAAAATTCTAATATTTTTATGTCACATAGGAAACTCCAGTATCTAAATCTTTTCTCTTTGGATCGTGCTCAGATTCCTCTTCATTTGTTCTGTACAAATTGATAATGTCAGATCCGGAGTAAATTTCATACACAAAGAACCTAAAAGGAATTTTCACCTCTTTGACTTGGAGTTTGGGCTAAGAGGGTAGTAAGTTACGATCATTATGTTTAGGAGTTCCCAAGTTTGATCTCCTTCTCGAGTTAAACCTTTTAGTAGGATGCTTGTAAAGCTAACATTATAGTTCTTTTGCGCAATTTGTAAACAAGAACCAAGATGCTATCCTCCAAAGATGCCATGTTTGATGTTCAGACCACTTTTTCGTGCCTTTTATAATTATACCTTTTACGGTGATGTATTTCTCATGTAATCCCTCATTTGAGATCTTTAAACTCAACAAATCATTTTCACATGATGTCATGAATTACCTCGTAAATATGTCTCTATAAGCCTTTCTTTTGAACAAGTTCTTACCTTCTTACTTTTCAAATCAAGAAACAAGTTCTCTTCAAAATTCTACATTGTTGCACTTCCATCTTTCTTTTCAAATTCAAATTTGACCAAGCCTTCGATGTCGAACATTTTTTTACTTGTGTTCATTCTCGCCTTCCTCCTAAGGGTAGTGTCGATGTTGTAACTTTTTCACCTAATGTTGCTTTTTTTAAGGTATGCATATCCTTTCTCGCCACCAAATTTTTAAGCCGACCATGACATTCCTTTTCAATTACTCACCCTTAACATTCTAGCAATTTATGCTAAACTAGTTTCAAGCAGAAGGTAGTCTTTGCTAACGTGCCTTTCAAACCTAACTAGCCAACCAACTTTTGAATTCCTAAACTTCGATTTTCCAATTCAGTTAATGTTGTATCCTTCGCTTTAACTCTCTTCCAGGCCATTTAGAGCCATGAACCGCCATATACACCTTTTTGACTTCCCATCTTCTGCTTTGGCGTTTACATACCATTTTGATACACCGGTTGACTCGCTTTTGTTTTAACTTTTCCATTCTCTCATGAGGAATGACCTCGAGCATTTATTCCTTGGCGATTGTACTATTCCTCTTGAGTAGTGCAACCTTGAACTTTTGATTTGAATCGTCAATGATCGTTTAAACTTCCTTTGAAGGTTTGAATTAATTCTTTGAAATCAAACCTTATCCGACAATTCTTAAGTGTCGCTTCCTCTTCATTCAAGATCTTGTTTGTCGCTTACTTATTCAAACTTTTGATATTCCTTACAATTCCTTGAGAGAAATTTCTATTTCTATTAAATCCTAAATAACCTCTCTTTGACTATTGCAAACTTGGACACTTCTTGACAAGTGTTTATTTTATTCTCGAGACCTTGTGGTGTACTCGCTTTTGTCTCTCCTGCTCCTTCATGTTGAGATTCTTGCTCTCTTTTGATTTCTATCTTTTTAGTCCTTCCGGTGCTCGACCTTGCACCTTTACCTTGATTTCTCATTGTGTAATGTTACCTTTAACGCCTCCACTTTCTCAAGGCTTATATGAAAGCTTATTACCATCCTTTCAAGTTACCTCGAGGTCTTTGCACCACCGTATCTTGCGAAATTCCTCTCTCTCTAAAAAAAAAATCATCTGCAAGGTGTCCTTTTGTTTTCCTTTTTGTGGCTATCCCTTGTATTATGATACAATGTCTCATTCTTCAGTTTGGAAACACCTTCAACTTTTCCCCATCACGAAATCATCTTGTTTTGCATGTAACCCAAGCAACCTTTCTTATTTCAAGTGCATTGTATCATTCCTTGGCTTACCTAGTTGACATACCACCCTGGTACTGAACTTGTCACTTTTCAACTTCTTTTATTTTCCAAGCTAACCCTAATTGGCACGAGGATTGGATCAGACTATCAGAGAGAAAGTATGGCAATGCATGTTCTCCACCCACAGGGAGTCTCAAAAGTCCTTCAGCTGGGATCCTTGGAGTTCTTCAGCAAGCTTGTGGTTCCATGACTGAAGTTGAGATCAAAAGAAGTCAAGTGTGCCAGAAGTGTGGTTTCGGCCGGGAAGATTCAGCCTTCCGGGTATAGGGCAGCAGGAGCAAGCAAAGAGTGTTGAACCGATGATTGTAAGATTCGAGGCAGTTGATGAGTTCGTGAAGGAACAAGATGAAGATCCAGCTTGTCTCCGGTTACAAGTGAGTGGTCGGAGCCCAACCACCATTGGTCACGAAAGTTAGATGAAGATAGCAACCGTCGGCATCGAGAATCGGCTTTGGGTTCGAATGCGGAAGATTGGGAAGGACAATGAAGAATGAAAACCACGGGTTGGAAATTGCGCCTTCCTCTCGAACGACCAACAAGTACAAGAGTTGGAACAAGATCACGATGATCTTTCATGAAGATAGAGATAGAAGAACACGAGTTTACGGGATGAAGTGGAGCGACAACATAATACGAGACCGATTTGATACAGCAAGTCAACGAGGAGATTGAAGTAGATCTTCGCCACCTCGAGATAGCTCAAGACAAGTGGAAGAGTTGGGAAGATGGAAGAAGAAGAAGACTGTACGAGTTAGGAGACGAAACGCTTCGCAAAGTCCAGAGTTCAAGTACCTCTCGGTTACATTCGAGTTTCGAGGACGAAAACTCCTCTTAAGGGGAAGGAATGTAACATCCCGACTTTTCAGAAAGGGTAAAATAGTAATTGGTCATACCCACTACGACCTAATTATTATTTATCCTATTTATTTAATTAAAAAGGAATTAATTAAAGGGATTTAGTTATTTAATTAAGGGATTTAATTAAATGGCTATAAAAACAAAATAATCCCCCAAAATCCCCATTTATGTTTCACGGCGTAATTCAGAAAAAAAAAAAGAAGAAGAGTACGCAGCAACAAAAGAGGGAAGAAAGCGAAATAAAAGGGAGAACCGTGTGATCAATCCGCTCATCTGCTCAAGATGCCGCAGAGAGAAAAGTGATCGCGAGGAGACGCAACTTTGGAAAATAACATCTCTCAATTTCGTAAGTTTTCGCTTAGCCCTAGTTTTCGGTATTCGTAGAGTTTGATTCTTGAAAAATTCGTATCTTTCAATCCGTAACTCGTTTTTCAGCCATGAGTAGTCGAAACGATCGCCTTGGAGCATAGATCATTCTAAAAATAGTTTTACAGCAGTTAATCCAGGTAATCTGCAGTTTTGATCACTTTTCAGTTTCGGTTTTCTGCAAAGAAATATGATTTTAGGGTTTCTCGTTGATCAAATAGGTTTTGGGGTTGAGGATCAACTGTTGTTGCAGTTGCTTGACGTTTTGCTTTCGGTTTTGCTGGAAATTAAGGTAAGAGGCTCTTCCTAATGAGTAATTATAGTTTTATAATGATAGGTTGAGTTTTGGTGTTGTTCGGTGATAGAATTCATGCTAAGTTGTAATTAATGAGTTGTGATATGTTTTGGTATATTTGTGTTGAGTTTTAAATTTCTATTTTTTTGGTTCAATAACATTAATTAAATATGAACAAGCTTTCGATTGAACTTCGATTCGCTTCAGCTTAAAACACCGAATGTACTCTTAAAGGGAGTTGAAGTTCGGATCCGCCGGAAAGGGCGAGAAAGGGCTTGTGCTTTGATGAACTAGAGTTCATCAATGTCTGCGTGCATTTGCTAGACTTGTCCGTGTCTAGTGGTCTAGGAAAGAGAGTAGTGTATGTGAGGGAGCTTACCCGAAAACACTTAGGTGGCTAGTTAATTCACAATAATAAATACATATGTGTAGATAAAAGCCAAAACGCCATTTATTCTCGGTTAGGCACTCTTTCATATCGGCGATGTGATACGCTCATAAAAGGTGAACAACGCCACCGGCCTTAAACGGTGAAGGGTAGTGGAGGAAATTCATCGGACGATATGCATACCGGGAGACCCCGAGCTAATCGGTGCTAATCACCGTTAGTTAGCAAGTATATCTTCAGTCGATGAACGCCATGCGTAGTGTCCTTGAGTGATGACGTAACCAAGATAAGCTAAGCTAAACGCTTAGTCATGACATGTCGATGGGCATGGATTGAACCTTAGATTGAGTCGGTCTCATAAAGATAATTTAATAATCATAATAATAACCTTTCGTTGTATAACTTAGTTATTCATTAGCTTCTCACTTTTACTAAGTACTTTGTACTTACCTCCTTTGCATTTTCTTTTGTATGCATTGTGGGGTGAGAAGACGAACAGTTTGATCGTAGATGACGACTTTTGAAGGCTTTGAAGTCTTGACGAAGTTTCTAGTTCATTTTCTTTGTAAAGTTTGTACTAGACTAGTTGTATTTTTTTCTTAGACGTGTCGTTACTTCTTCCTGTTAAGACATCGTATTGTATAAGTCTTCGGGTTTTTCGTCGTTGTAATTTAACTATCCATCTTTAGTATGGTTAATTTCTATTCTTAGTAGCATTTATGTTTTACCCGAGTCTTTTTAGCTTCCGTTTGCTTTTATTTGATACGACGACGTAGAGGCTTGCGTATAATGTTAGATTTATTTAATGCTATACGCGCCGAATGTTTCTCTTCCGGATAAGGGCTCGGTATCCGGGAGCGGGGCGTTACACGAAGTGTACGGTTAATTCAATAGATACTGAGATGAGTCACACGCTTTCGTACAATGCTCAAGTAGATCAAAAAGGAAAAAGAGATTTATGTGAGGGAGCAAAAAATAACAAAGATCGGTTTGGGAGATTTGACTCCCGATAGGAGGCTTTTTTCTTTAAGTTGACTCAGCACTTAACATCCGTACTCTTTCCTCTTATAAGATTATTCTCTTTGGGTTTTGCTGCTAAGGGATTTTAACGAGGCGTGGATACCGAGGTTTCCTAAACTTTATTAAGGAGGGTTCCTTTTTTTAGGACTAAAAATAAAAAGTTTTTAAAATAAAAAATAGTATAGTAAAAAAAAGGGAGGAAAACTCCTCACTTAAACATTGAGCACGCGGACTAATTAACGATAGAGTTGCTACCTAAATTCTATTTTAGGTCTACACTATGATCATGTCACGCAAATTTTTCTTTTGCAAATAAGAATAAAAATATAAAAATACCCAAAACAATAACATAATGTTGAGTGTAGACTTAATGTAGATTTCGGGGAATAATTGTACAGTTGTCCAAAAAAAATAGAAATGATTAATGGTGAAAAATACAATTATAGCTATAAATCACTGGTGGATCTACATTAACAAGGGTGGGGTCATGTGACCCCAATGAGATCTGGGAACCTATTTTTTTTGTATTAAAGCAATATAGTCTTGTTGTTAAAAAATTCATTTTGTCGTTGAAAAGTTCTGTTTTAGGCTTCGATGACCCTAATGGAATATTTTTTGGATAAGAAATATAGTTTTAGAATCTGGTGACACCACTGAAACAAGTTATAGGATCCGCCTATGCTATAAATTATCTTGTATAAATATTTCACTCCAACTGGTATTTGTTGTGGTCAAAATCAGTAGTCCCACTTCTTACTACCATGTCAAAGTCGATGGATCCCACGGTTTGTTAAACCTAAATTCAAGACAATATAAATACCCCTTAGACATATATGGTGTTCACTCAAACATTTCCTTTTATTAGTTCTATCTTCAACAAAGTCTCCCTAAAAAAATGGCGCTCAACATCCAATCCCTTACATTAATGCTCTTAACAATCCTACTGACTTTCTTTTGCTTTGAGCTTTCTATGGCAGTAAGCCCAAATGATCCCCAAGTGCAAGATATAGCAAGGTATGCCCTTGTTGAAGGCAGAAAGTTCCAATTCCAAAACGTTATGGATCTGAAGTATCACGAAGGACCTGAAGGGCGTAGCTATTATCTTACTATTGAGATAATGGATAGGCAAAGGATTCTGCATTACACTGCTAGAGTTTTGGTGAAGAAAAATGATGTAAGAGAACTTAAAATGTTTAAACTAATACCCGACTTACTTATCTGCAGGTATAGGCCCAAACAAAGATAAACATCTTAAGGATCCTTCGTGGTAGATGTAGCAAAGTGGGCTGTTGAACATGGCGCATTGTTGCATTTCGAGAGAGAGTTAGTCATGTAAGTGTTCGGCCAGGAATGGGTCATGCCCAAGAATATATACTTGAAATCGTGGCAAGGGATTATAAGGGTGAGGTTCATAAATACGCGGCTGAAGTTGCTGCGCATGGGAATTTAAAACATCTTGTATCGTTTGCGCAAAGGAATTGAATCAGAATGAATGACTTATCCTGAATTACAGTTGACAAACATAATGAAAGTTGTAATTCTATATTCTCAACAAATGAATCTTATAATGAAAAATTAGTTTAAAATGTCTTTCAGCAATCAATATTATTGTGTTTTCTTCATCTTTTGTGTATATAATTTCCCTCAACTTAAAAACAGCATTAATTTAGACATTTCTTGATAATACCTGAGCCGTTGTGTGTATTTTACTTTTATCTTGTTATAAAATGGCTCTGGCAATACCAAAATATTTCCAAACCTTTAAAGGTTTTCCATTTATTTCTCTATGAAATATATCCTTCTGGAATTTACATCTTTTGCTAAGGAAACTAATCCTTGCTTCTTTCCAGAGCTTCTGGAAACAATTAGGTTTTTTAATAACCTCCGTTTATCCACAAAGCTTCTTAAGCGTTTGGGTGGCGTTATCTACTCTTTCAGATATTATTTGCAATTGTTAATTTTATAATATTGGGTGCATTTTCCCAATGCTCGTTTGGTATAACAAACTTTGATGCTAGACAAAGACTAGCTCCAGTATCTACATAGCAGTGTAGATTTATCTGTTTATATCGAGAGAATTTTAATTGTCCTTTGATATAAATGGAATTTGGATTAGTAATATTTCTAGCAATTACTAATTCTTCATTATACCAGGGTTCTTCCTGAATAGTCAAAATTTTGATAATTTACTTTGATCTTTGAGTCATTGTTGATGCAGAGAATTTTATCAATGATGATCTTAAATCTATTGACATTGAGATGATCAATATCATAATGGGAGAAACTGGAGTCCATAACTTTTGACGGTCGATAACTTGTTTCTTCACTTGAGATTCCAATATCTCTAAAATGATATGGTAGTTGAGACATACCATCATTCCATGCCGGTAGGCTGCTGTATATCTTTAAGAATATAGCCCGATCAGCTTCTTTGACAACCTTTGTTCTGTAATTTTTGATTGCCTTTTTGATATTTTTCTGGGAACTTATTGATTTCCAAAAGATTTCTGCCAGAATAAATCATCTTAACTAAACCATATGAAAACTCTTCATATACATTTATAGGATCTGCGCCTTCACTAAAATTGAACAAACTAATTTGCTCATTATATGTTGTGAAGAACTGTTCATTAACAAAAGGAAATTGATATTCCTTGCACTAGCAATAAGTGGCGAAATATCGCCTACTCCGGTCAAATGGTAACTGTAAAGAGTCATCAAATCCGTTGATTCCTAGCATCTTGGAAAAAGATGTAACAGATGTACATACATCTACAAAATTGGTTAAACCTATAGATTTGATCTCTGTTTTAGACCAAATACTCAGGACATATCAAGTCTTGGTACAACTTCAGTGAAAACTGATGAGGCAATTCCAATGCCAACTAATAATAATTATTATGTTGTTTATAATGGTCCTCATGCAGAGTATTGGGGAGGAATCCTCAAAGAAAAAAACTCTGAACAAGAGTTAATTTGTAGATATACTTCTGGCGGATTCAAAAACGCTAAAAGAAATTATCATAGTAATGAGAAAGAATTACTAGCTATAATTCGAGTCATTAAGAAGTTTAGTGCTTATCTTACTCCTGTTAAATTTTTAATTAGGACAGATAACAAAAACTTTACATACTTTTTAAATACTAATTTAAAAGGTGATAACAAACAAGGTAGACTTGTAAGATGGCAGATGTGGCTGTCAAGATACTGCTTCGATATAGAACATATTGCAGGTAGTAAAAATATATTTGCTGATTTCTTAACACGTGAATTTGCAGGTTAAGAAGCAAAAATAATCTCCATCAAGAGATAAAATGGGTAAAACCCAGGGACTATTTGTCCTTACAGAACTTCCAATTATGGAAGAATTACAAAAATTAAAGCTGGAAGAAGCAGCTATGAATATAGAACTGCAAGTTCTAAGATTACGAATTCATTTACTTGAACAGGCATCAAGTAAACAACAAAAGGAAATTGATATTCCTTTGTTGGACTTATTTTTAAGTTTTAGTGATGAGTGCCAGACTAACTGTTATAGAGCAAAGGCAAAAAGATGTCTAGATCAAATGTATAGGCTTATTAGAGTTTAATCTTTGACCAGGTTTGATCAAACAAGCATTGTAATAGTCAGCTGATTTATATCAGCAGACTGGTCTATATCGATGAGGTATATAGGTCGATGAGACTAGTCAGAACCTCTTGAAGACTCAAAAGTCGAGGGCTCAAACTCAGTTAATGATGGCTAAGGGATCAAACTTAGTAATTAAAGTCAAGGATATGGAATCATAATTTAGGCAAGTCTGTGATGACCTAAACTGATTACATATACCTTGTGTGGAAGGTCTAAGTTCCTTAAGTTGAATGGTGATTGGAACTTAGTTATTTGCAAAAAGGTGTAATATAACTTCACAAGTGAAAAGTTAGATAAAAGAAGTATGCTGCATTGTTTTAAACACAACAAATTATAATTCAGCAGACTGATAGGTATCTCAGTAGACTGATAAACCTGCTGATATATATAACTCGGTTAATTCAAGATTACGTTGGAAGATTACATGGATAAGGACAGCCAACTACCTCTAATTTATCAAACAAATCAATGGCTGAGATTAAAAAGACGTTGGGATGATTCAGGACTTTATCCAATGGTTTTAAGTCAAAGGGTGGACAGACTGCATTCTGTCAAAAAGGATTCTGACAGTGGTCCTATGAATAGTGACAGAAAGCAAGTCAAATGGGACAAAACCAGGAACGGTCACATTTGAATTTCAAATTCAAGTCACATGGACTCCTACCTATAAATAGAGGACTTTCAACTCAGAAAAATATGATGAACTTTTAAGAGAAAAATATAAGAGATAATTCTGAGCTGCAAGAACACCCTGTTGAACCTACTGAGCTTAACCTTACTGATCCAGAGAAAATCTTCAAGTGTATTCTATATTCAAGCTACATCAAGTTTACACACTTGAAGACCGCAAGCTGATGATTATATCATCCTAATCAAGTCACCAGAATCAATCATTTACTTGATTCAATCTTTATTTTACAAAGAACCTGCTGAAGACAGTGAAGCATCTGTTTGGGTGTGAAAGACTATTGTTTGTGGTGGAGCTGGTGAAGAGGCAATCCTACCCTTCAAGGACCAAAGTGGAAAACTTTGGAGCAAAGAATCCTACTGCTTCTAGTTTTCAGGTTTGTGAAGCCATAGTTATTGGTGAAGGACAAGCAACTTAGGAATCTTTGTAACAAACTACATCAAAGATCTCTAGTGAATTACCTCCAACATCATAGGAGAAGAGTGGACTCGCGAGATTACACCACCTGGAACCACTATAAAATCTCGCTTACTTACTTTCAAAGATTTACATTCTCGCATTTAATTTATTATACACATCAACCTACCGAATCTAGCAACCGAAATCACACACATACACTCTAATGAGTATCTAATACTTAGTATCATATTTAACAACAAGTATTAAGGCTTAATTTTTATATAATTCCATTGCACAAATTCGGTGAACTCAACTATCGTAGAGATTCATCAGTGAATCAAAGGTTACTCAGTGTCAAGAGGCTCTCGAGGTGTCGCCAGACTCTCGAGGTATCGCAGAAGTCACTGGTTGCCTTTGAGTTTGTTAACTCCAAAGTTTTAAGTGTTAAGTTTATTCACCCCTCTAAACTTAACCAAAGCCTTTCAAGGGACCAACAATTGGTATCGGAGCGAAGGCTTCGCTCAAGAAATCCTACTTGTTGTGCTTGTGAAAATACTTTGAAAACTATTTCAAATCACCGATTTTCAAAGACTTGCATCATGGATAACAACCAAGATGCTAGAACTATGTTTGATGTGTTCTCTAGATAGATTTGATGAATATAAACGCAAATGCAGCTTACCTTGCCGCAACTCATGATGAAATGATGGATGTCTTTGACAGATGGACCACCGAGATTGTCAAAGCAAGAATAATGGGAGATGAGACACGATACATTGCCAAACCAAAAAGAGAATGGAATGCTGAAGATAGAAATAGAGCAAACCTCAACAATATTGCTATTTATATCATTTATAGAACCTTGATAGCAATATGTACATGAAGGTTAAAGATTGCAAAACAAATGCTAAGAACTTTGGGACAAAATACGCTTGATCTGTGAAGGCACCGATGAAATCAAGAAGAATAAAATCAGTGTAGCAAAGAAGAAGTTCCAAAAGTTTGAAATGAAACCCAATGAAACCATTGAACAAATGGAATCTAGGTTCAATGCAATTCTGGATGAACTCACCCTGCTGAGTGTTGTTTACTCAAAAGAAGAAATCAACACAAAAATCTTGGAAGCTTTACCTGCTACAGAGGGATGGAAGATGAAGGTGACAGCCATAGAAGAAATGAGAAGACTGCATGAAGAGGATACATTCAAGTTATTCTCAGATCTTAAGGCATATAAATTCAAAAAGAAGTTGTCACCTACTACTGAAAAGGAAGAGCCAAAAACAACAGCACTGGCTGCTTCACATCAAGAAGAAGCATCAGAAGCTCAAGATGACTAACTGCATGAGATGCAAGAGCAGATTGCAGTACTGAGCAAGAAGATCAGAATGATGAAAACTGGAAGAGGTTCTCCAAGGAATTTTACAAGGAAATCTAGTGACAAGAAGGAGGAATCCAAGAAAGACAATGACTACTTGTGCTTTCAATGCAAGAAACCAGGACACTTCAAGCCTCGAATGTCCCGAACTAAAGCGAAAAGGAACCAGATTATATTTGCTTCAATCGCAAAAGCCCGACACATTTTAGACTGATTGTCCGTGACTCATCAAGACCAAAATTCAACAAAGAAGACTTGGCAAAAGGCTATGATTGCCGATGATGGATCCGGTTATGAAGTGGAATCAAAATGGAAATGAATCGGATGACACGAGATTGGTTGGTTGATATGGAAGACTATGCATTAATGGCTAATATGGATGAAATAGAGGAGGTATACAATACTGTATCAATTAACAATCCTGCTGGAAGTGATTGTGAATCGACCTGTGGTTCAAATCCTAGAACTCTTACAATGAAGAAGCTTTGGATGCCATCCTTAATCAACTGAGGAAAATACAATCTGGTTATGAGATTGTGAAGGCTGAAAAAGAAGCTCTTCAAGTAGAAGTTGAAAGATTGAATGCTGAATTAAGGGTTCTCAAAGGTAAAGAGAAAGATGTTGGACAGAATCAGTATAAGCCTACTGAACATTCAGTAGCTTCTGAATCTGCTGAACCATCTTGTTCATCTACTGCATACAAATCTGGAAAGCTTTATGGTGATAGAACAGGGCTTGGATTTGGAACTCAACAATCTAACAAGAGTGGATCCAAGAAGGTCATCGAACCTAGTACCGTGGATTGGTCCTAAGTTTGTACTCCACAAGATCCAACTCCCAAAAGGGTTGCTTTGAGGCAAGAAAGCCTCATCGAGAATGCTTCAAAGAAGCAAAATCAAGTCAAAGAAGTCAACAACTCCCTAATAAAAAGAATAAATCAAAATATAGGATCATTGTGCCTTCTAGACTCCACTCGATAGCGACACTGCTACCAAGTCTGCTTGGACCACAAAGAGGCAAGAACTGAAACATTCCAAGGATAAGAATCCTAAACCCAAAAATGTTAATCATTCTAGGGATACCTATCTTAGGGGGAAAGGTAGACTGTTCCCTACTGATGATGATTGGAATATTCTTGCATCTAATGATAGAAACATCAAGTATAACCATGCTGCTAGGGTAAAACCTAAGCAATGGAATCAGCAACGGACTCAGCAGAGGGTTTATACAAGACCTCAAAGAGACCTCAAAGAGACTCCATACTACTGTGGTCGCTCCTGCAGACAGCAGACTAATGGTTATGCCAATGCTTCTAACAACAAGAATCACTTCAAACAGCATTATAAACCAAAAGGCCAGAAAACATATGTGAATTCTACACGACCAACTGTTAGAACTTATGGATGTGTGGAATACATGTATGAACCAAAGTATGACACTTTCAGGAGAAGACCTTATGGAAACATCCCAGGGGTCATGCCTACCACTGACCATTATGGACCCAAACAGGTTTGGGTACCTAAATTGTATTAACTTTGTTTTGTAGGGTGTCTGGTACTTTGACAGTGGATGTTCCAGACATATGACAAAGAACAAGCACTGTTTGTCAAATTTTGTGACAAAGGATGGTCCAAGGGTGAATTTTGGCAACAAAAATACACCTGGATATACAAGAGGATATGGTACACTTGTGAGGAATGGACTTACAATAAAAAATGTTGCTTATGTGGAAGGATTGGACTACAACTTGCTGAGCACTGGACAATTCTATGACATGGGATACAAGGTCACTTTTGACAATACCAACTGTATTGTCATCAGTGAAAAAGGTGATCAAGTTGTATTGGCTGGCAGAAGACAACAAAACATGTACATTGTGGATTGGTCTACTGCAGTTCCAAAAACCTGCCTGATTGTTGTCTCGGATTTTATCAATGGAAAACAACAAGTAATATATTTATAATCCGATATACCTCAAGTGCAAGGATCGTAGTAAAGAGGTTGATACCGGAGTCGATCTCAGGGAATCGAGGTTGTTTAATCTAGTTTATTACTTCTTCTACTTTGCTACTACTAAAACAAAACTAAGAACGATAAAATAAATCGACAGAGGATTGTCACCCAAAGCCGTGAAGGATAATTGCGAACCAATTTAAACTAAACTAAACCTAATATGCAATAAAAGACTAACTAAGCTAAACAATTCAAGTTCGAGGATTTTAATCAATAATTTACTGAACGAACAAGCAATTGATCCACCTATCCTACAACTATCAATTCCGATCTAGATTATCTCGTGATTTCTAACCAAGTTGTGATTCACCAAATCAAAGGCATGAACTCCTAATTTCTTAGAAAAGTTCATTTCTTAATCTTCTATCTCTCGATTTTAAAGATTATTACTTTCAAAGCAAAGGTGTAAGATTTCTCAATCTAGTAACCTAGAGATTCAACCTAATTAACTCTCGTTATTTTATAGGTTAAAAATCTAATCTTTATTATATTGATCTAGGGTTTAACAAGATTTTCATCCAAACCAAACAAACAATCAATCATGCAACGATCTATCGATATAATTGCAATAAACAATGATAAACGATAATACAACTTGAATAAAATACTCACAAGATAATCCGGAAACGAAATCAATATGTTGATGGATGGCTTCACAACGCTTGTTCAAGGAAGCCTTAGCCTCTAAACATCACTCGAGTTGCTTGAATTGTTGAAGAAAAAGAACATAAAATTAACTAATTTAATCTAGGATTTAAGTGCATAAAATCAAGGAAAACTAAGGAAAACGCAGCTTCGAGCCGCCCCTTGGGTTTAGGGTTCAATATGTGATGATATTGTGTGAGAAAACGCGACTATATATAGAGAAATAAGTCGGTTCCAAAGAAAAGTCGCCGCGGACGCCCGTCTGGCCTTCCCCGACGCCCGCCCACCGCTGGACGCTAGGGAAGACGCTCGCCCATGCAACGCCCAAACTCTCTCGAATGTAAAACTCCTCCGGGCGCCACCCACTTATTTGGACGCCAGTTCACTCTGGACGGGACTTGGACGCTCGTCTGGTGTGATCCAAATCCGAAATCTTCAATTTTATCTCTTTTCTTCTAGCCAATTCCATCCTTATCTCTTTCTCATCAATTAAATCCGACTTGATCATCTTTTGAATCGAAAATATGCATCTACAAGTCATTAAAACATCGCAAAATGTAATATAATCCAAATAAACATAAAACCATCATTAAAACACATAATTTAGCCAATTTTGCGAATAAACCATGTAAAACCTCACTTGCTCAATATTTCAATATAAAGCTCGATTTCTATGATAAACATAAGATTATGGGGGAAATTGATATAAAATATATCTATAAAAACACTACAATTTGACCCTAAACAACTCCCCCACACTTATCTTTTGCTCGTCCCGAGCAAAACAAAACAAGATAAAGGCTCGAGAAAAGATAGACATCTCAGCACATATAACACATATTCAATAACTTAGAGGTTCACCCCGGTGTGTGCATAGCCATAGAAAACTTCCACTAAATCCAAACTCGAGAAACTCAAAGCAAAACTAGCTAATACCCCCTCGCAGACTAGCAATAAATGACACTCATAAGGTGTACCCTACAAACGTGACATATCCCGAAAAAGATGATCGAATGAATCTAGGGCCTTTCTGAAATACTCAGAGGATAATCCCTACATCATATCTTTCAGTTTATACTGGGGATCAGATTAACGAAAACTAAGCCTTATATTCAATTTCGTAACGATATCTTAGTTGATTTAACTTATTCACTTTAAACACACATTAGGATAAGCTATTGCCCTCATAGTAGAATAGGACATTTCGAGATAATACCCTACCTTACTCCAATCATAAGGCAGCTTTTCCTAACTGTCGTGAGCTTTTAGTCATCATAATGGTATATGACATACGTGGTACACCCTACCTCACTCAAATCATCGACTAGCTTTCGACACACACATTTACTTCATTATAAACTCAACTTTTTCATTTGACAATAAGTTACGTGTTACTTATCACATTCAAACCTTCAGATATTCACAGTATATCATACTCCGGATCTAAATACAAACTATCATAAGTCGCGAGATATATACGTAGCACTAAGCACATGACTTATAAGAAAACAAAAATCACTCGTCAAAAGGGGTATAACTTTATATATTAGCTCATCATTCACTATGGCTCGTGAAAAATAGATCTCAGGTGAAACAACTAACTTATCAAACATATGATATATAGCTTCAATGACTATAAAAAAACCGAACAAAAATATGCATTTGCTCACTCGGGACAAAACAAAATTTTTAAAATTAAGCACTTTTTTGCATAGAAACATAACGAATGTAAGCAAATGTATAGATACATATCAAATCATTCCCCTCCCCCACACTTAAAGATCAACATGTCCTTATGTTGTGCAGAACGAAAAAAAAGGTAAAAGTACTTAGCTGATTGTAATTCGAAAGTGGCAATTCTGGAAGTGGTAGCAAGTCATATCCAGAAATGCCTGAAGAAATCAGTAAACTGTGGACCATCCACTGGAAAACTGGCTTCATCTAAAACTCACAATTGCTATCAAAAAGATCCTGCACACTTGAACAAACAAAACAAAACGGACCTCGGGGAACATAGGGGATATTATCTCAAAAATGAAAAAGAAGGATAAAGATAAAATCGAATAAGATAAAAGAGTAATCATTCATCACAATAAAGCTCAGGTCAACTGACAGATACAAACACAACTTTAATAAGACTGAATACTTAAACACCTAATGCAAAGAAAATAAATAACACAAAAAAAAGAGTCCTAATATAATAAGGGATATCTAGGATGCCTCCTAGTGGCGCTTTTGGTTAATGTCGTTAGCTCGACACTCTTGAAGCTCAGCCTGGATCAGGCCATTTGACTTTTCGCGCCCCACTACTCGTGTAAAGCCCCGATCGATGTAGTGTGGCGCGAGAAACAAAGACCTAACACATGGGGTTAAATTCTTTATAGCTTTCCAAACACGTTTAAACTTCCCCATGGTTGATCTCTTCGTCTTCTGAAGCTTCTGATGACATCTGCGTTGACGCTCCTTCCAATACTCTTCCATATCCCAACTACCAGCTAGAACCTCCTCAGATTGACCAATACCGTCATTCTCAGAAAACAAGTCGAGTGAAAAGTCGTCGAATTCTTCGACTTTTGTAGCACCACATCCAAGGATATCGAGAAACCGAACGGTCAAAGGCTTATCTTTAGGCTCACCAATGTAGTGTTTGCACCTCTGTCCGTTCACTCGAAACGGCTGGTCACCATAACCTCGTAGTTCTAGAATGCCTCCAGGAATAATTTGGAGAATTTCAAAGGGACCGGACCAACGTGTCCTCAACTTCCCAGGAAACAAATGTAACCTAGAATTGTATAGAAGAACTTGTTCTCCGACTTGGAATTCTCTTTTCTTAATCTTAGCATCGTGGAGTAGCTTCATCTTATCTTTACTAATCCTGGCACTTTCATAGGCCTGGAGTCTGAATTCGTCTAGCTCATGCAACTGCTGCAGTCGATGTTTTCCACAAGATTGGGAATCAAAGTTCAAAAACTTTGTAGCCCAATAAGCTCTATGCTCTAACTCGACAGGCAGATGACATGGTTTCCCGTAGACCATTTGATATGGAGATGTACCCATAGGAGTTTTATATGCAGTTCTGTATGCCCAAAGTACATCATCCAACTTCAAACTCCAGTCTTTTCTATGACTGTTGACTGTCTTCTCCAGGATTTTCTTGATACTTTGGTTGCTCCTTTCAACCTGACCACTAGTCATCGGATGATATGGTGTGCCTGTCTTATGACGGACACCATACTTTTCAAGGACTTTCTCTAGGGGTCGGTTGCAGAAATGCGTCCCTTCATCACTGATCAAGGCCCGTGGACATCCAAACCTCACGAAGATATTTTTCTTTAGAAATTTCATGACTTTTTTATGATCATTGTGAGGAGTGGCTTGAGCCTCCACCCATTTAGACAAGTAGTCTACACAGACTAAGATGTATTTGTTACCGCAAGATGATGGGAATGGTCCCATAAAATCGATACCCCATACATCAAAGACTTCGCATTCTAAGATGGGTTTCAAAGGCATGTCAAACCGCCTTGTCAGAGTACCAGTTCTTTGGCACCTATCACAAGCTTTACGAAAAGCTTCCGTGTCCTTAAAGATCGTGGGCGGTAGAAACCGGATCAAAGATCTTCGCAATCGTTTTCCAAGGACCAAAGTGACCACCAGTGGGTCCACTATGGCATTGCTCGATTATATCGCGTTGCTCGATTCAGAACACACCTCCTTAGCAAACCATCTTTACTGATTTTGAAGAGGTAAGGTTCATCCCAAACGAAAGACTTCATATCGTAGAAGAATTTCTTCTTCTCTGATAAGACATTTCAGATCGAGATAACGGGCATGAAGGTAGTTTACAATGGAAGAATACCATGGAACATCAGGAGGACAACCGTCTATTAACATAATGTTCTCAAGAGGAAAGTAAAGGTCTATATCATCTGGATCATCCTTTTCCTCACTTAACATTCTAGAAACGTGATCAGCTACTACGTTCTCACTACCCTTTTGTCCTTAATTTGAACGTCAAACTCTTGTGGTCAAGATCCAACGCAGTGGGGCGCGGTTTAGCCTCTTTCTTGGTCATCGATATACGCAGCGGCGTGGATCACCCACACGATCACTTGAGCTCCTAACAAGTAACTACGAAACTTGTCCATAGCAAAGACTACGCCGGTGGTTCCTTTTCAATAGTAGTATAGTTAACTTGAGAGGGGTTCAATGTGTGACTTATGCGTAATAGATAGGCTGGAACTTCCCTTGATCTTTTGCCCTGAAACAAGCACCAACAACATAGTTTGATGCGTCGCACATAAGCTCAAAAGGCATGTTCGAAATGACGATATAAGAACCTGAGCGGAGATTAATCGACTCTTAAGCTCCTCAAACGCTTGCTTGCGGCTATCATCAAAGCGAATGTAACGTCTTCCTTAAGTAAGGTAGACAGGGGCTTGGCGATCTTTGAAAAGTCCTGAATGAATCTCCTATAAAAGCCGACATGTCCGAGAAAACCTCTGACTTCGCGAACATTCTTAGGATAACTCATCTTCTCGATAGCTTCCACCTTAGCCCTATCTACCTCAATACCTTTGGCGGACACTTTGTGGCCAAGAACTATCCCCTCATCTACCATAAAATGGCATTTCTCCCAATTAAGTAATAAGTTCTTTTCCACACATCTGGATAACACCTGATCAAGATTAGCGAGGCAATCATCGAAGGATTGACCGAAGACCGAAAAATCGTCCATGAAAATCTCCATACACTTTTCGACTAGCCCATCAAAGATAGCCATCATACACCTTTGAAAGGTGGCTGGGGCATTACAGAGACCAAATGGCATTCTCCTGTAAGCAATGTACCATAAGGGCAGGTAAAAGTGGTCTTTTCTTGGTCAGCTGGATCTATGGGTATTTGGAAGTATCCCGAATATCCATCTAGGAAGCAGTAGAATGCGTGTCCCGCCAGACGCTCGAGCATCTGATCAATGAATGGAAGGGGAAAGTGATCTTTCATGGTTACCTCATTGAGCTTTCGATAATCGATGCACTCAGTAACAAAGGACAAGTCTTAATGCAATTTCTCTCCTTCTCATTCTTCTCAATCGTAATTCCACCTTTCTTGGGAACTACTTGAGTCGGGGAAACACATTCACTATCCGCGATGGCATAAATGATTCCCATGTCCAGAAGTTTGATGATTTCCTTTTTAACGACTTCCTGCATATGAGGGTTGAGCCTCCTCTGTGGCTGTCGTACACATTTTGCACCCTCATTCGTCTTGATCTTATGCATACAGATGTCCGGAGATATTCCTCAGATATCTCCCACCTGCCATCCAAAGGCTTTTTCGTTTTTGCGCAAGACGTTTAACAGTTTCAGCTCTTCTATTCGAGAAAGCTTGGCAGATATGATTAATGGAAGCTTGTCACCTTCTCTTAAAAACACATACTTAAGATGTTTAGGCAACGGCTTCAACACCAAATCTGCAGGGGGGTCCTCCAAACTAGATTTAAGATCTCCACTTTTCAACTCAATATCACTGAGTTTACTCTGTGGTCCCACTGCCAAAGCTTCTCCTCTCAACAACTCATCCTCGACTGCGCTTCTAATCGCTCTAGACTCACCACACCATGATTATTCAAATTATCAACCAATCGCTCATATTCGATTGTAATAGACCATGACTTGCTTTTCCATGAAATCATCGAATTCATCAGATTTAATCCTCAATGGAAAAGCCGGTTGGAGGACCAGAGGGTACTTGAATGGATCTAGAGACATTATAGCTTACTTCTTGATCACCAACTCGTATCGTCACTCGCCCACCATCGCAGTCAATGAGGGCTCTAGCTGTAGATAGAAAAGGTCTTCCAAGAATCAGGGGGACATTTTCATCCTTTTCAATGTCTAAGACGTACCAGTCAACGGGAAAGGTAAACCTATCAATTTGGACTAGGACGTCTTTTAAGATTCCCGCTGCTTTCTTAGAAGATCTATCAACGAATTGTAAATTCATGGTAGTGGGTTCTAGAAGATCAATCAAACCCAGCTGTTTGCATACAGACATTGGCATGAGGCTGATGGATGCACCCAGGTCACATAAGGAGTTTGGGAAGACTAGGCCTCCCATTAGTAATGTGAGCACAAATTTCCCAGGGTCACCCCTCTTGGTTGGTAGGTCTTCATAATTGATCATTGAGCAATCTTCACCAACCAACCTCTCCATGTCTGATAACTTCTTCTTGGAAGAGACAACATCCTTGATGAATTTGGTATACTTAGGCATCTCAACCAAGACCTCAGATAATGGAAGATTTACCTGAGTATTTTTCAAAAGATTCAGCACCTTTTCATACTTTTTATCTTCACTCAAAGGTATGTTGCTCTTTCTTGGTGGAAAAGGAAGCTTTTTCAATTCACTCTCAGAAAAGACTTTCTTCGAGGAAGCAGTGACAGCTTTGTCTTCCAAATCCTTCCACCTTATAACTTTTTCAGTCTTTCTATTAGTCAGGGGATCAGCCTCCTGACTTCCACTTGATTCTTCACTCCTCAGGGGTTCAGCCACCTGAGGACTTTCAACTCTTTCACCTCTCAGGGGATCAGCCACCTGAGTTTTCTCTTGCAACAGAGAGGGTGGGTGTAGGTGCTCGACTTACCCTCCCGCCTTTATCTCTGGCAGGAGAGGGCTAGTGGTTTACCTGGTGAGGGGAACCACTCAGTTGAGTACCAGACCTTAAATTCATTGCACTGGCCTCTTCTCTACCGTAAAGAATTGAAGGAACCAGGTCAGTGCATTGGCCGTAATTCAAATCAGTTTTAGCTATCTGACCATCATTTTGTCCTTGCTGCTTCTCAAGATTCTTGATTGTATTCAGCAACAATTGGAAATTATTATTTTGCTCTTTCTGATAGGATTGGAAATCATCTTTTATCTCCTTCTTATAGGAGTGCACTTTAGCTTCAAGATCATTAAAGTGCGAGGAGCCTTGAGAGTTCTGAAAGTTCTGCGGGAAAGATTGGCTGGAACTATTCTGAAACGCAGGATTTGAATTGTTTGTCCAATTTGGATTGAACCTCTGATTAGAATTGGAAAAATTATTATTTTGGTTCTGAGGAAAACCAGGGTTTCTATTGAAGTTCTGATTCTGATTGAAATTAGAATTTGGATTGAAACTTGAAGACTGATTGAACCCTTGGTTTTGGAGATTGCCTTGGCCAGATAACTGATTATTGAATCTCTGATTCTGTTGACCATTAAAAGCATTGATCTCTCAGATTCTCGTCCAATCATGGGACGAAAACGAGCGATGTGCCCTATATCATCACATACCTGGCATGATTGGATTATCTTGTCCTTGATTACGGGCGGCGTTGACTTGATAGGTCAATGGGGAAATAAATTGACATTGGCCAACCATGTGGCGGTTTGACAAAGAATTGTCACAATCTAACCTCGAGAGTTACATGGAAATGAGGGAGTCTGATAACTCGGCTTTGGAGACGTGGTAAGAGTGGCCAGCTGCTGTTTCAGCATGGCGATTTCATTCTGAATGTTCACCTCCTCGATCCTAGGAGGAGGAGGTGGTGCTTGAATAGCTTGATACGAGGGAGCATAATTGTATTTGGTAATATCCTCGAATAATGCCCACCCTCTTCGGTGTTTTCCTTAAAATGCCCCACCGTAAGAACTATTGACCATGCCCTTAGTGAGCTCGGACAATCCGCTGAAAAACGTGATGACTTGCCTCTGCAAGTCCACACCATGGTGGGGACATTTACGAAGAAGAGCCTTGAATCTCTTCCATGCCTCAAAGAATGACTCGTTTTCCGTCTGATAAAAATTAAATATTTCTCTTAGGCACTGGGCTGTCTTGGAAGGTGGGAAATATTGGCTTAGGAACTCTTTTTCGAGTCCAGCCCAGGTGGTAATGGATTCAGCAGGGAGAGAGTTGTACCACTCTTTTGCCTCTCCCTTCAAGGAAAACGGAAAAAGTTTCAACTTTATGGCGTCCTCACTGACTCCTTGGATGCGAGTCGTACCACATATCTCCAGAAATGTGTGTACGTGTGTATGAGGATTTTCAGAAGGAAAACCATGGAAGATTGATGCTTGCTGCATCATTTGAATGAGCTCGGGTTTGAGCTCGAAGGTATGTGCATTTATGGTTGGTAAGACGATAGCAGGGTTGACTTTGACTTCGCCAGGCATGGCGTAGTCAGCCAACGTACGTCTATCTTCTGCAGCCATAATGACTATGCCTTCGATCTCCTCAGCTAACCGATCCTCAAGCACAGCTATAACTAAAAACTAAAGGTTAAACTAAGAACTAAAGGTTAAAACCTGTGAAAAGAAAAAAAAAAAAAATAAAATAAAATAAAATAAAAGAGAGCGCGACGGCAGCCCAAGGTCACAGACGGGCGCTCGCTGGAGGATGAACTGGACGGACGTCCAAATTGGATGGACGCTCGTCCGACAAGTTAAAAACGATTAAGAGTCGAGAAATTTAGAACAGACGGGCGTCCACTGGTCTAGACTCCCGTTTGGAAGCAGAAAAACGAAGCAGGAACAGAGAAAAACAGTAGGAAAAGATGGGGAGAAAAACAGAAAGACAGAAAACAGATAGAAAGGAAAAACTAATCACAAGGGAACTATAAAGAGAAGACCTTAAACCCTAACTAAAACCCCAATTACCTAATTAAAATCTACCTACAAAAAATTTAAAACAGAAAAAAAAAAAAAAAAAAACTAAGACGGTAAAAAAAAACGTGTTGAAATCTTCTGGGGCCAAAATGGAAGGGAAAACAGCAGATTTTGACCTCGAAAACGGTGTCAAACGGCCGTACGCAGTTCGCCACGTCGTCGGCGTCGGAAAGAGCTTTCCGAATTGGGGTCCTGCGCGCCAATCGGACACTCGAGCCGAAAGTTACGGCCAAAATACTACCGTGCGCCCTAACTAACCCTTTTATACAAACTTATAACAAAAAATCAGAAAAATTGATAAACTAGACAACCGTACCGATTCCCCGGCAACGGCGCCAAAAACTTGTCTCGGATTTTATCAATGGAAAACAACAAGTAATAAATTTATAATCCGATATACCTCAAGTGCAAGGATCGTAGTAAAGAGGTTGATACCGGAGTCGATCTCAGGGAATCGAGGTTGTTTAATCTAGTTTATTACTTCTTCTACTTTGCTACTACTAAAACAAAACTAAGAACGATAAAATAAACTGGACAGAGGATTGTCAGTCCAAAGCTAGGAAGGATAATTGCGAACCAATTTAAACTAAACTAAACCTAATATGCAATAAAAAGACTAACTAAGCTAAACAATTCAAGTTCGAGGGATTTTAATCAATAATTTACGAACGAACAAGCAATTGATCCACCTATCCTACAACTATCAATTCCGATCTAGATTATCTCGTGATTTCTAACCAAGTTGTGATTCACCAAATCAAAGGCTTGAACTCCTAATTTCTTAGAAAAGTTCATTTCTTAATCTTCTATCTCTCGATTTTAAAGATTATTACTTTCAAAGCAAAGGTGTAAGATTTCTCAATCTAGTAACCTAGAGATTCAACCTAATTAACTCTCGTTATTTTATAGGTTAAAAATCTAATCTTTATTATATTGATCTAGGGTTTAACAAGATTTTCATCCAAACCAAACAAACAATCAATCATGCAACGATCTATCGATATAATTGCAATAAACAATGATAAATGATAATAAAGATACAACTTGAATAAAATACTCACAAGATAATCCGGAAACGAAATCAATATGTTGATGGATGGCTTCACAACGCTTGTTCAAGGAAGCCTTAGCCTCTAAACATCACTCGAGTTGCTTGAATTGTTGAAGAAAAAGAACATAAAATTAACTAATTTAATCTAGGATTTAAGTGCATAAAACTGAAGGAAAACTAAGGAAAAACGCAGCCTGAGCCGCCCCTAGGGTTTAGGGTTCGAATATGTGATGATATTGTGTGAGAAAACGCGACTATATATAGAGAAATAAGTCGGTTCCAGCAAAGTCGGCCGCGGACGCCCGTCCGGCCTTCCTGGACGCCCGTCCAGCTGCTTTGGACGCTAGGGAAGACGCTCGTCCATGCAACGTCCAAACTCTCTGAATGTAAAAACTCCTCCTGGGCCACCCACTCCATTTGGACGCCTTGATTCACTCGACGGGACTTGACGCCGTCTGCGTGTGATCCAAATCCAAATCTTCAATTTTATCTCTTTTCTTCTAGCCAATTCCATCCTTATCTCTTTCTCATCAATTAAATCCGACTTGATCATCTTTTGAATCGAAAATATGCATCTACAAGTCATTAAAACATCGCAAAATGGAATATAATCCAAATAAACATAAAACCATCATTAAAACACATAATTTAGCCAATTTTGCGAATAAACCATTTAAAACCTCACTTGCTCAATATTTCAATATAAAGCTCGATTTCTATGATAAACATAAGATTATGAGGGAAATTGATATAAAATATATCCATAAAAACACTACAATTTGACCCTAAACAATTGTGCATACCAAGTCAGAACTCAATTGGTTATGGCACAAGAAATTAAATCATTTAAATTTTGATGACATCAATCAGTTGGTGAAGAAGAAACAGGTGATTGGTTTACCTGAGATCACATTCAAGAAAGATACTATATGTGATGCATGTCAGCAAGGTAAACAGACCAAATCAAGCTTCAAATCAAAGACTAAGCAATCAACTAATAGAGTCTTGGAGCTGATGCATATGGGTCTTTTTGGACCAGTTACACCAACAAGTGTTACAGGAAAGAAATACACCTTAGTGGTTGTGGATGATTAATCTAGATACACTTGGGTGGTATTTATGAACAAGAAAAGTGAAACACTCAAGGAGATGCCTGATCTTTTGAAGAGGTTACAAAATGAGAAAAGTTTAACAGTAGTAAAAATCAGATTAGACAAGGGTACTGAGTTTCTTAATAAAGTTATAAGAGAATACTGTGAACAGAATGGTGTACTACATCAACTTGCTGCTGCTGGTACACCTCAGCAAAATGGGGTTGCTGAAAGAAGAAACAGGACTTTAAAAGAAGCAGGAAGGACAATGATTTGTGAAGCATTACTGCCTGAAAGGTATTGGGCTGAAGCAGTTAATACAGCATGCTATACACAAAACAGAACATCAGTGAACAAGAAGCTGCTGAAGACACCTTATGAAGTTTGGAATGGAAGAAAACCCAATATATCTTATTTCCATCCATTTGGAAGTAAGTGTTTTATCTTGAATCATAAGGAACAATTGAAGACACTCCAACCTAAATCAGATGAAGGAATTTTCTTGGGATATTCTTCAGTCAGAAAGGCATTCAGGGTACTAAACAAGAGGTCACTGAAACATGAAGAAACAATACATGTTGTATTTGATGAACCTAAGTTCACTGGTATAGAAGATGAAGGTTGTGAACCTGCTGAGAACTTACAAGTCACTGATCCAGATGGTGTTGAAGTTTTGGAAAGGTTTAATGACTTAAAAGTTTACGATTCGCCTCCTCTTGAACACCCTGTTGGTGACACTACTGATGCAACAACTGAAGCAGTTCAAGGATCTACTGAACCCCCTATTGAAGATACAGTAGACCCTACTGAAGATGAGGTTCCTGAGAATCAATCTAACCAGAATCCACAATGGTTAAAGGATCACCCTGCTGAACAAGTTATTGGCAACATTCAGCAAGGTGTAAGGACTAGAAGACAATTAGAAGCAATGTTTACTTGTTTTCTATCTCAAGTTGAACCTAAAGTTGTTGAAGAAGAAATTTCAGATCCAGATTGGATAATTGCTATGCAAGAAGAATTAAATGAATTTGAAAGAAATCAAGTTTGGACACTAGTTGAAAGGCCTAGTCATGCTAATATCATTGGTACAAAATGGGTATACAGAAACAAACTTGATGAATTTGGTACCATTGTAAGGAATAAGGCCAGACTAGTTGCAAAGGGCTATTCTCAAGCAGAAAAAACATATGCACCTGTTGTAAGATTGGAAGCTATAAGAACTTCAAGGTTTATCAAATGGATGTCAAAAGTGCTTTCTTGAATGGCATCTTAGAGGAGGAAGTGTATGTTCAGCAACCTCCTGGATTTGAAGTTAAAGAACAAGAAGATAAAGTGTATAGACTCAACAAAGCACTTTATGGTTTGAAACAAGCACCAAGGGCATGTTATGAGACTTTATCTCAGTTCTTGGTGGACAATGGTTTTACAAAAGACACCATTGATAAGACTCTTTTCAGAATCCATGAGAAGGACAAAGACTACCTTTGCATGCAGATTTATGTTGATGACATAATCTTTGGTTCTGAAAATGAATTGCTATGTGAGAAGTTTGCAAATCTAATGAAGAGCAAATTCCAAATGAGTATGATGGGAGAAATGAACTACTTTTTAGGATTGCAAGTTAAACAGATGAAAGATGGAATCTTCATTCATCAAACCAAGTACACCAAGGAGCTGCTGAAGAAGTTTGGTATGGAAAACAACACTAAGATATCAACTCCTATGAGTACAAATATCAGGTTGGATGAAGATAAATATGGCAAAGATGTTGATCAGACCTTATACAGAAGGATGATAGGCAGTCTGCTGTACCTTACTGCCAGCAGACCTGATATATCATTTGTTGTAGGTGTTTGTGCCAGATTTCAATCCAAACCTAAAGAAAGTAATTTAGGTGCAGTCAAAAGAGTTCTTAAATATCTAAAAGAGACTTTGGGAGTAGGGATATGGTATTCCAAAGATGGAAGCTTCAAGGTTATATCCTACTCAGATTCTGATTATGCTGGATGCAAGATTGATAGAAAAAGCACCACAGAACACATCGATTAATGGGAAATAGACTGGTTTCATGGTTCAACAGAAGAAACAATTCTATATCAACTTCCACTCGGCCTTGAAAATTCGAATACATTGTTCTTTGGAAGTTCTTTGTGCACAAGTACTTTGGCTAAGACAACAATTAAGGGACTATGGAATTGAAGAAAAAGAAATTCCAATAATGTGTGACAACACAAGTGCAATTGCAATCACAAAAAATCCTGTTTTGCACTCAAGAACCAAGCACATTGATGTGAGACATCATTTTATAAGAGATCATGTTGAAAAGAAGGATGTGGTGGTTCAGTATATCCTCATCAAGATCAACTTGCTGATATATTCACTAAACCACTTGATAGTGAAAGGTTTGCTAAACAAAGGACTGAACTTGGAATTATTAAAGTTGACTAATAATCAGCAGTGTACTGGAATTCACCAAGGGGATTAGTCTTTGCTATGTTGGGTGAGCTCACTTAGCAGATTAGTCATTGGTATCAACAATTCCATGTACTTATTGTTGGACAATTGAGCAAATGAGGTTTCCAAGGGGATTGGTCTTTGTCATGTTGGGTGAGCTCACTTGACAGATCAGTCATTGGTATTAAACTTCATCTTGTATAATCAGTTGGACAATACAAAGGAATCTAAGCCTCAAAGTGATGACCTTATCAAGAGTTTCTTTGAGACACTATGTCAAGCGAGTCACTTTGAACCAACCTAGCCGATGACAAGTCTGCTGAATATTACGTTACACAGTCAAACTTATTAAAGTCAAAAAGAAGATTGGCGGGATATTTATTTTATTCTTTTATAACCTCAGTTAACACGATCTAACGGTTACAAACGTTATGGAGAAGATATGGGCCACGTGTCAAGTTAGCAGTTACTCAGATTAATCGTGGTTAATGTGGATGTACGTGCACTGACAGTTACAACCACACTCTGTCTATATATACAGACCTATACACAGAAGAAACACTCTACTGCAAATCTGATTGTATCTCTGCTTTTACACTGTGTGAACACAAATTTACAAGCTTTCTACTTCATCTTTTTCTTTTAACAATGACGGAAAAGACTGATGTTCAAATCGGAACAAGCCAAAGTGTGAGAGTTTTTGTTGTTGATGCTAATAAAATAGAGTTAGCTATTAACATTGGTAGAAGAATAAGGAGATATGAAGGCCTGGAGAATGTACTGAACATATGATTGGAAACAATCTCTTACACAAATGTTGTCAGTTTTTGGAAGAATATTGTGATAAAGGAAGGAGAAAAAGCATTCAAAACAACTATGAATGTTCAAGAAATTAAAGTTTCCTCAAGTCTGCTGAGGGAAGTTTTTGGTTTTGATGAAGTAATAGATGCTCCTGTAAATCCTGAAGAAATGGGATTGTCAAGGAATGATTTTGTTGAAAGAATCAAGACCAATGATGCCATCAAATCAACTCTAGGCATCAATGTGAAACATATTGGTTATGAATACAACCTGCTGAGCAAAATCATTGCTAAGAACATATTAGGGCTGGTTGGAAGTATGGATACTCTATCAGGACCCAAGATAGAGCTACTGATGATTATTTGCAGAAGTATGAAATTTGATTGGGCTGGATACTTTATCCACTACATGAAGAAAGTAGCCAAAGAGGAAAGAGAAGGGAAAAGGAAATCCAAGGCCTTACCCTTAGGATTAATGGTTCAGGCCCTGCTGAATCATTTGGAAATTCCTGATGTGGCACCTGAAAAGATAAACCAATCCAGATACAAGAAAGAGATTGATTATGCTATCCCTGGTCTGGATGATGATGAAGAAGGTGTTGCTGAGGCTGCTGAGAGTGATGATGATGGAAATGATGGTGATACTGGTGGTGAGCAGGTCAAGAAAGTTGTTAAGCCTGTTGCACCAAAGAGGATTACGGAGAAGAGAAAGGTTGCTGATACAAAGAAGACTACTGAGATGTTAAAGCCTAGAAAGACAAGAAAACAAACAGCTGAGACTGCTGAGTCTACTGAGGGACCAGTAGAGATTGAAGTTACTGAACCTACTGCTGCATGAAAGAAAACTGTTGTTGAGATTTTCAAGGAACAACAGAAAGAAGCCAGTAGAAAGAGGAAGTCTACTGTGATTGAAATTGATGATGAGCCACTTTCCAAGAGGATGAAGGAGATTCTCCACAAAAAGAAACATGGAAAGGGGAAACAATTGAAAATCCTGGAAGCTCAAAGAGAACAAGAAGAAGAAGGTGATGCAGAAGAAGAAGAGGCTATTGAGGCAGAACCCTTAACAATCATCAAACCTTCTGAGGATGTAGAAGTTGTTTCTGAGCAACCTCTTCGAAGAGTCACAGCGAGCTCTGCACTGAGCCTTCTTTGTTGAAGTTAGAGAATCCTTACCTGCTAAGGTTGCTGAGCCTTCTGAAAGTGCACAGGTTGCTGTTGAGCAATCTGTTAGGGAAACACAGCAGACTACTGACCCTAATCCTGCTGTAGAATCTATTGAAGAACCACAACAAACAACTGAATCTACCCCTGCTGTGGAAGTGGAGAAATTGGTACAAGACCCTGCAATTCCTGCAATAGTTCGAGGGTAGAGCGATCTACTTTGCTAACCTGCTGATGAGCATATAAGTCAGGGGGAACCAAGTGTGGTGCAGATGGAGGTAGTAGAAACTAATATCCAACCTGAGCAACCTACTGACCTTGAGACATCTGTGGAAGAAACTTTGAATCTACGTGTTGAGACCTTTGGAGGTCGATGAGTCTTGGAACAGCTCCCGGAAGATCATTCTTACCCTATGAAAGGCATGAGAAAAGAGGAAAGAAGGGTATGTTGATCCAAAGCTCCTGTTGGTGGCTAATTATTTCCAATGGAAGTTTGGATACTATAAAAGACAAAAACCAGCTGCAGAACCATTGACAGACTTTGAAGAATGGGCTTTTGAAAGACTAGGAGTGGAGAATCTGTTGGATCTGGTTGATACCATCTTACTGCAATCAAGGCTGATGGATCTGTTTGATGATCAACAGAAAGAATAGGGTATCAAGTTTAGGGTTCCAAGAGGTGATGATGATGACTCCTCATCATCTGATTCTGATGACAATCATCCATCTGGTCCAGGAGAAACCAGTGGAACAGCCATGTTCACTGAACCAAGGGTAGAGCAGTCTACTGATGCTGGTCAATCCACAGAGGAATAGCAAACTGGACTGATGGATGAGGATGTGGAACATCTCACCATGGATGATATTGAGGCACAAATCAATGAGGGCATTGACATTGGTACAAACCAGATGGTTGGTGAGATTGATCATTTATTTATTGAAGAACCTGCTGAACATGTTGATGATCAGCAGACTGTGGACTCAACTGATGAGAGAGTTACTGATCATGATGAACCAAGTGTCAGTTCTGAGGATTCAATTCAATATCAACAATGGATTGACACTGAAAGCACTCTAACCAACACTGCAAATCTTCTAAGAATGATTGGGGATATTGGGGAATTTCAACAAGAAAATATAGACATATTCCCTGATCAAGTATTGTGGCATTTATTGCACAAGAATCAAGGCAAGAAGTGGAGTGCAGTTGTTTGAGGACCAAACAAAGACTCGCACATAGGTTGGAACAGGGTGCAGTTGCTGAGTCTCAAACAAAGACTGGACAAAGGTTGGAACAATCTTTGGGTTTGGAGGAAACCCCTGCTGTTGTTGTTAAAGAGGCTGCTGTAGTGGAGCCTACTAGAGTCAAGACCACTTGTAGGGAAGGATGGTCAACGATGCATTGTTATTGATGAGGATGAGCTCTTGTTGGACTATAACTTCTGATGATGAAGAGTTTCAAGCTGCGAGGAAGAAGTTGTTGTTTGATGAACTCATAAGATCCAATAATGGAAGATATTCTTGGTGCTATGGTTGAGGAAGGACCTCCCCGGCTGGAGAGATATGAAGCGAGCAATGGTTATGAGCGGACAAAGGGCTCAATATAATGTAGAAGAGCCTGCTGATGGAGCTGCTGGAGAAATGACTGGTGGAGTACCAGAACATGTTGTGGAAGAGTTGAGGGCTATCAGAAATGACATAACACAGTTAAGAGCTCAACTTGACAGGCAGGAACAAAGATTGAAGAACTGATGAGGCTAGTGGACAACAATAGACAATCTACTGAAACAGTTGCTTCAAACTTCACATCTACTCAGAATGCTGTTAATGATCTTATTCTAGATGTGAGGGGAATTAGGCAAGGAAATACACTGAAGGAAAAGTTTTTGAAAGACCAACTTGCATCTATCCATCAAAAACTTGATACACTTGCTGAAACACCTAAGCCTGCTGAGGCTGTTGGAACATCTCAACCTGCTGGATTGGATCCTAAACTTACTGAGAGGATAAATCTACTGGAGCAGACTTTGCAATCAAGAATTACTGTAGTTGATACAAGAACTGAAATTATGGAAGGACAATCGAGTACTCTGGTTATCACACGTAAGAGTGTTCATGGCCTCTTTGTCCCATTTGTTGATGATGTCACTAAGGGAAGAGAGGGCCAAACAAAGAGAGAGCAAAAGAGGCTGCAAGGATTTTTGCTAAGAAGAAATGGGAGAATGAGACAAATGTATTCAAGGAACCTGCACCTGACAGAGTTCAACTTACTGATGATCTCCTTAAACAATACAAGAATGAGTACTACAACAGGGGGAAACCTTATCATAACAAGGGTTTTCATGAAGGTCTAAACTCATTCTTGGGATTGAAGTTTTGGGAAGCAAGAGTCAAAGCCTTAAGGGCAAGTTTCAGAGGTGGAAGAGGTGGAAGAAGTGGTAGATGATGATGACGGGGTCAATCAGGTTATAATATACTTGACCACCATAAACCAGTACTAGCAAGAGGACTAGGCCCATCGTAGTATAGCTATAGTGAATCAAGGTCGATCCCACAGGGAACCAATTATGGATCATCTTATATACAAACAATTAATTAAGCATGTCAAGAACATAGAGGCGGTCTACGACCAACATAAGACAAGAAAGGTAAAGACACGACTCGACACAACGTAATTAACCTCCCTAATTATAGTCTTTATCGTGGACCTAGATAATTTATATAATAAACTGAACTTATTAACTGTCAATCCGTTTGTATCTATCTTAGATTGGCTACGGGAGTCATCCTCTAAGATAGATACAAACGGATTGTTATATTGGTATTTCCTTTTTACACGTTTTAATTAAACTAAGCGAGTAACGTAGCCATAGTCATACCTACTGAGATAATAAATTCTATTAAGTTAACCTAACCATAGAGACATGGCTATCTAATGGATGAACAGGGGGCTCGGTCGACCGAATGGTCCTTTCCCCCAGATTGCATCCCTGAATATATCTCTCAGCGTTTCATCATACATAACGGATTAAACAATAATTCGTAAAGCATTCATATAAACTAACTTAGATACACATTAATTAAACAATGCAGATTCATGGATAGAAACTAAGTGTATGACGTAGGTTATGGGATCCTCATAGACAAGGTATCGCCACCTTCCTAACGTCATAGCCTAGATCTACATCATCTAGCTATGATTAACTAACTCAAATGATAAAGCATAATTGGGAGGGATTAATTACTTAAAAGAAAGAAACAGAAAATAAAGGCTTACATATTTGCAGCCCCTAAATTGCTGGAAACCCTCAAATTATTCTACATTGTATCAAAGCTATATTATGAATTGTAAGATTGAAGAAAGAATGAAGGGATTCAAGGTATGTGTTGGTGTGTTTTTACAAATTTAAGTAGTCATTTGCTTATATAGAGGTTTTTGCCGACCTAGGAAGGATCTAGAAGATATACACGCGATTTCTGCCGGATAAACTTCAAGTGACCGAGCCGACTCTCTCGGTCGACCGAATGGATAGGCTTGGTCGACCGAGCCCTTTTTTACACGTGTTAAACGCGTCTCTTTGTCTGACTTGTTCCCCACTGCATTCTTTTGAACTGATCTGATTTATCCTTTGATTAATGCTCCGATTTTATTCCTTATTATCTTGAGATCCATTGATTGAATGACATTTATCCTCCCGATTTATCACGATCTACAAAATTAGCAATTATCGCACAATAAATCGGTCTTTAATAATAAAAATAGCTAAATACCAAATATCATATTAATAATCACTTAACATTAAATAATAAATATAAACGAGTGATTTAATATGAAATATACATTATTAATCTCGATTTAAGGATGATGTTGATGACATTTACGGGTATAATTTGACTGTCATCAACTACCCCCCACTTTGACTTTGATCGTCCCGAACAAAGCATCAATAAGTCATTCCCCAAGTCAACATTTCCCATGGTCAAATCATACTTACGCAAGAAACCCGAGTCAACTCATACTAGTCATGCTCATAAGGTATCCATTACTCATTACTTATTATGAATCGAAGTGATGTGTGCATGTGCATTTAGTTTTATATATTCGTGGCAAGATTAGAGTTTATGCTAACTTCGCAATCTCAACCTACCAACATCAGCATTCATACTTCTTATGCCTCGCAATGGTTAGAGCACTAGAGCAATAAGAAAGAGCGTATCTATAGGGTTTTTGGACTTGGAGACCGAGTACTACTCAAAGCCTCTTAAAGAGTTGAATATTTGTTCATATCTTCATATTTTTCAAATACTATCAATCTCAAGGAAGAAAACTTTTTAAAGTATCCCCCTATCTTAGATCATGTATAGCATCGAATATTACCACAAGCGCGAGGCTACTTTGGTAATGTTACTACAAGCCCAGTGTCTAACATTTTGCTAAAACACAGGTACGCCTCAAGCTTATTACTCTGCTTAAATGGCTAAAAGATAAGAATGCATCAGCAGATAGATATTGATACTAAGTTCACATAACCAATCATCTATGCAATGTACACTTAATTTCTTCAGTTATTATGATTTGCGTGGTATACTCGATTCACAGATTGAGTAATTGAATAATACATAACTACTTGCAAAAACGGGCATGAATATCCTTAAATTTACTTAACATAAGTATAAAATGATCACGTACTCATGAAACTTGGTTCCTTTCCTATCAATTCTTAGCTAGGAACTCACAATTCTAAGGGTACGAGATACATAATATGGTATTTATTCAAATTTTCAAATTTTCAAATTTTCTACCGTTTCATTCAAATTTCAATTATAACATAACATAGCTAAGTCTCCTACCCCCCACTTAAACATGGCATTGTCCTCAATGACAAAAATAAATGAGAATTTAAGAAAAAGACTTAGCTCTGGAAACGGCTCTCAAGTAAAAGAACAATATCGGAGTAAATGTCAGCACATTGTGGAGAAGCAAGTGAAAACATGTATAAGCAGACAAACTCCATGAAACCGTTAATAACACCATGTCTATGGAAGTTATAGAATAATGTGGCAGTAAGTAGGTATGAATACCGAAAAACATTTTAAGCCACTTTATTTTATACAACCAAAGACAAGAAAAATACTAAATAGAAAGAAAAATAAAAAAAGCAACTAAAGATGGTAGTCTTCATCTATAACCCCCACCGCTTAAATAGGCTTAAAACCGGGAGGAGAAGACAAAGAGCAAAAAGCATCACCCCACGGGGGAAAACACGAGGTTGACTAGATCGAAAAGGTATTCAATCCAGGAAAAGAGAAACTTGGTTAAGTATAACAGATTGAATGCGACCTATTGGCTAAAGATAAAATCAAATACTTAACGCAGAAACTTCTCGCTTGCATTGGATATCAACAACTTAGGGAGATGTAGCTATTCCTCGAAATTACTAATAACCCAATGTATCACGTAAAAGTCATAACCGTCATCAACAATGTCGGATCGGTGTGATAGTTCAGAACAAAACTTATCATCTAGAAATGTCGGAATAGACGGAAAAATGTGAAATTTAAAACTTCCGGTAGAAAGATAAGTTGTACTTTGATCGAACCAAAAACCTTTAAAATCTAGCTAGGGTCAGAGCTACACTTACCCCAACTAGGATCATGAAAATCAAAATGATAAAAGATAATCATTAAAGGTTAGCAATATTTCAATTCCGCAACACATAGGTATTGTGTAAACAAAATGGAGGTTGAGAATATGATGGGTTTAGAAAAAGATACACATAAGGATGGGAAGAAAAGATAAAGGGTGGGTAAGAAATTGTGTTTTTGGGATTGAGAATTGTTTAAAGGAATGGGATTGGCTGGGAGAGTGAAACGGATGGAAAGAAAGAGAGGCGATGAAAGAATGGTTAGAAATGTGAACTGTTAGGCGATTGGTGAGAGAATCGAAAAGTTTGAAGGTGAAAAAGTGTAAAGGGAAAGATAAGGATAATTGCGAGAATGAATTGCACATCACTTTGGATTTTCACTTGGATCACCTTTCTAAAAGGTTTTAGAAGTTGACCAAAATTGTTCTTGTTCACACCAATCATTTTACATTCGTTTTTTCAATAATTCTCAAGCTCTCTTAATGCTTCCATCTTAAGATTGATTGCTAAATTTCCTTTTCTTTAGCAATTTCTTGACTCTCCTACGGAACTCTATTTCACGTGGCCTATATATTAAGTAAAAAAGTTTTGCACATCCTTAGCCCAATGGCCATCGGAACACGGCAAAATAAAAAACCTCAACATATGTCACGTTACTTTTATTTGACTCAAAGAAAGAAAAACCTAAAATCCTAAAAAGAAATCCTAAGGGTTTTAAAGAAGTAGTTCTGAGTTTAAAGTCCTCAGCTCGACGTTCCAAAAAAATTATCCTTGTCAGTCATTATTCTTGGATCACTAGATATTGACCCCTTTGAGCACTATAAGAGGTGGGCTCATCGCTGTTGCGGATTAATACCCTTCCCTTGGTTGTGAGACCTAGGAAACGACATTTATCCATACCATTTATCCAAAGCTCTACCTCGGCTCTCGTTTTAGGAATTAGTGAATTCTAAGAAACTCGGTTAAAATTACGGTTTTGGCCTTGACAATAAGAAACAATGAATCAAAGTACTCCGAATAAGGTCGGTTATGTAGGCAAGCCTATGCCGTCTTATTTGTTGGAACATATGTGACAGTTCAGGCCAATCCGTCAAGATTAAGCCCCGTTTAGCCCGAAGGCTTATCGGCTATGCTAAGTCTTGTCGAATCACATAACGTACATCACACGTGGAGAAGTCGATTGAGTGAAGCTCGGTTGAACTCGCCACCATGGTTAGACCATTTCGAACCCATGTACAAAGATTCTCCGATTTCTAAATTGTCACCCAAAGCGTAATCTCGTTTACTGCTTAAGGTGGGTTCACCGAGAAGCCATCACCATAAAACTCAACGAAAGTAAAAGATGGTGTTCTCTCAAAACTCAACGTCTTCTTTAGATTGTGAATGCTTAAACTACACAATTTGTTGCTCCCATGGCCAGTAGAAGCAATCTCATGCATAGGACAATGAGATTTTAACAGAACTACGAGGAACTCTTTATTCACTGCTTCCTTTCAACGACTACATGCTTTCTTACACCCTCTAGATAAGACAGATTTGGAGCAGAACCTCCGGCACTAATAAAATTAATCTTACAAACCAACTCCGGGCTAAGATTCATTCTAAGGTTCATGTATAGGCTAACTTATGCTCAAAAAACCAAAAGGTAGTAAAACATAAGCAAAAAAGGTAGTACCTTGCCTTCAACATTGTACCACGAAGAATTTAAGCCTTTAAAATTTTTTCGGAGCCATCTTTGTGCTTCAAAGGTATTGCTTCCATCGCTTTTCCCATCTTAGATTCGTAGCTCCACATGTTTGCTGGGTTATTTTCTCAGCGCATGAAAATTATCGACTTTCAGTTGTTGCTTCCTGGTTTCTGCAAACAAAAGAAAAACAAAATAGACCGTAGACTGATTTTAACATGGTTTCCCATGCCGCTATCAAACCTACAGATTAAACATACGGGGATAAACAGACACGCGAAGTCCCAGAAAATAGAACTAGGCTCGCTGGCAACGAGAGGCAGTCTCGCTGGGAGCGAAACCAGCTGTTCCAGTTTCTGGAATTTTTACACATAGCGGACAACCAGAGGGACTCAAAAACAGACTCTAAAACAGAAAACTCGACATGAATAAGAAAATTATTTATATATAAAATTGACCATTGGTTCCCCGGCAACGGCGCCAAAAACTTGAAGACGGGGTCAATCAGGTTATAATATACTTGACCACCATAAACCAGTACTATCAAGAGGACTAGGCCCATCGTAGTATAGCTATAGTGAATCAAGGTCGATCCCACAGGGAACCAATTGTGGATCATCTTATATACAAACAATTAATTCAAGCATGTCAAGAACATAGAGGCGGTCTACGACCAACATAAGACAAGAAAGGTAAAGACACGACTCGACACAACGTAATTAACCTCCCCAGTTATAGTCTTTATCGTGGACCTAGATAATTTATATAATAAACTGAACTTATTAACTGTCAATCCGTTTGCATCTATCTTAGATTGGCTACGGGAGTCATCCTCTTTAACTTGACTTAGCACCGGTAAGTCACTAAATCACTGTGATATTGTTACGTGACTTCGCCTTTTAGTGCCTCCATCTCATATAACTCACACGCTTACGACTCTAAGGATGCCGATATTGACCGTACACCTCGCTGCAGGCAACATTCCTATGGTTAGGCGTGCATTTCCTAAACGATCACTCAAGCTCTCGTCCAACTAGCAATTACCAAGTTATAGTCTCATGCTAATCTACGACGTACGTATAATCAGGTGCATGCAATTCCCAAACATAAACCTACCTAGATAACGCTGAACGTCCGTGAAGAGCAATTCATAAGCCTACCTAAGAGTTTTATATTGGTATTTCCTTTTTACACGTTTTAATTAAACTAAGCGAGTAACGTAGCCATAGCCATACCTACTGAGATAATAAATTCTATTAAGCTAACCTAACCATAAAGACATGGCTATCTAACGGATGAACAGGGGGCTCGGTCGACCGAACACAGACACTCGGTCGACCGAATGGTCCTTTCCCCCAGATTGCATCCCTGAATATATCTCTCAGCGTTTCATCATACACAACGGATTAAACAGTAATTCGTAAAGCATTCATATAAACTAACTTAGATACACATTAATTAAACAATGCAGATTCATGGATAGAAACTAAGTGTATGACGTAGGTTATGGGATCCTCATAGACAAGGTATCGCCACCTTCCCAACGTCATAGCCTAGATCTACATCATCTAGCTATGATTAACTAACTCAAACGATAAAGCATAATTGGGAGGGATTAATTACTTAAAAGAAAGAAAGCAAAATAAAGGCTTACATATTTGCAAATTTCTAAATTGTTTGAAACCCTCAAATTATTCTACATTGTATCAAAGGTATATTATGAATTGTAAGATTGAAGAAAGAATGAAGGGATTCAAGGTATGTGTTGGTGTGTTTTACAAATTTACGTAGCATTTGCTTATATAGAGGTTTTTGCCGACCTAGGAAGGATCTAGAAGATATACACGCGATTTACGCGGATAAACTTCAAGTGACCGAGCCGACTCTCTCGGTCGACCGAATGGATAGGCTCGGTCGACCGAGCCCTTTTACACGTGTTAAACGCGTCTCTTTGTCTGACTTGTTCCCCACTGCATTCTTTTGAACTGATCTGATTTATCCTTTGATTAATGCTCCGATTTTCTTCCTTATTATCTTGAGATCCATTGATTGAATGACATTTATCCTCCCGATTTATCACGATCTACAAAATCAGCAATTATCGCACAATAAATCGGTCTTTAATAATAATAATAGCTAAATACCAAATATCATATTAATAATCACTTAACATTAAATAATAAATATAAACGAGTGATTTAATATGAAATATACATTATTAATCTCGATTTAAGGATGATGTTGATGACATTTACGGATATAATTTGACTGTCATCAGATGTGAAAGGAGTTTGCCTATCACTTAAGCAAAGGACTCACTTAATGAATTCAAAGAATTTTACATGAAATTTGGATTCAGAGTGAATCAAATTAATCTCATCCTACGAAGCATGGGCCGGTGGAAAGAAGTGAATCCTACATTGATTTCACTTTGATTGAAAATGAATGGATGAGAGAAATGATAGAAGAAATCGAGCCTACCAAGAGCAAGTGGAGAAGGCTAGACAAGAAAGAGAAAGAAGATGATGAGATCGGCATACTTAATCTGTTTTATCTTTCTTTCAGATCTAGATCAGAATCTTGTGAACAAATGTTTATAATGAAAGATGATCAAATTTGTTCTGTTCTTGTTTTAATTTTTTTGCTTTGCTGTTAGGTGAGGGTAGTGGCATCATCACCAAAAAGGGGGAAATTGTTGGACTTATTTTTAAGTTTTACTGATGAGTGCCAGGCTAACTGTTATAGAGCAAAGGCAAAAAGAAGTCTAGATCAAATGTATAGACTTATTAGAGTTTGATCTTTGACTAGGTTTGATCAAACGAAAGATCGAATAATAGTCACCGATTTATATCAAAGAGATCGGTCTATATCGATGGGGTAGATAGGTCGATAGACTAGTCGGGAACCCGCAAAGACCTGAAGGTGAGGCTCAAACTCGCGATTAAGGAAGGCTAAGGGATCAAACTTAGTAATTAAAGTCAAGGATATGGAATCAGAATTTACGCAAGTCTGTGATGACCTAAACTGATTACATGTACCTTGTGTAGAAGGTTTAAGTTCCTTAAGTTGAATGGAGATTGGAACTTAGTTATTTGCAAAAAGGTGTAATCTAACTTCACAAGTGAAAAGTTAGATAAAATAAGTCTACTGCATTGTTTTAAACACAGCAAATTATAGTTCAGCAGACTGATAGGTATCTCAGCAGACTGATAAACCTGCTGATATATATACATCGGTTAATTCAAGATTACATTGGAAGATTACATGGATAAGGACAGCCAACTACCTCTGATTTATCAAACAAATCAATGGCTGAGATTAAAAAGACGCTGGGATGATTCAGGACTTTATCCAATGGTTTTAAGTCAAAGGGTGGAAAGAGCGCATTACATTCAAAAGGATTACGACGGTGGTCCTATGAATAGTGACAGAAAGCAAGTCAAATGGGACAAAACCAGGAACGGTCACATTTGAATTTCAAATTCAAGTCACATGGACTCCTACCTATAAATAGAGGACTTTCAACTCAGAAAAAGATGATGAACTTTTAAGAGAAAAATATAAGAGATAATATTGAGCTGCTAGAACACCCTGCTGAACCTACTGAGCTTAACCTTACTGATCCAGAGAAAATCTTCAAGTGTATTCTAATTCAAGCTACATCAAGTTTACACACTTGAAGACCGCAAGCTGCTGATTATATCATCCTAATCAAGCTGCTGCAACTGAATCATTTACTTGATTCAATCTTTATTTTACAAAGAACCTGCTGAAGACAGTGAAGCATCTTTTGGGTGTGAAAGACTGTTGTTTGTGGTGGAGCTGGTGAGGAGGCAATCCTACCCTTCAAGGACCAGTGGAAAACTTTGGAGCAGCAATCCTACCTGTTTCTAGTTTTCAGTTTGTGAAGCCATAGTTATTGGTGAAGGACAAGCAACTTAGGAATCTTTGTAATAGATACATCACAGGAGAAGAGTGGAATGACAGGATTACACCACCTGGAACCACTATAAAATCTACCTACTTACTTTTTGTATTTACATTCTGCATTTAATTTATTATACACATCAACCTACTGAATCTAACAACTGAAATCACACACATACACTACTGAGTATCTAATACTTAGTATCATATTTAACAACAAGTATTAAGGCTTAATTTTTGATATAATTCCGCTGCACAAATTCAGTGAACTCAACTATCAGTTGACTCACGTGTCGGCCAGGCTCTTGAGGTGTCGACAAACTCTTCGAGGTATCGGCCAGTCTTTGAAGTTGATGAGTTTGTTAACTCCAAAAGTTTGAAGTGTTAAGTTTATTCACCCCCCCCCCCTCTAAACTTAACCAATGCCTTTTCAAGGGACCAACATCCTTGCACTAGCAATAGTGGCGAAATATCAGCTACTCCGGGTAAAGAGTCATCAAATCCGTTGATTCCTAGCATCTTGGAAAAAGATGTAACAGATGTACAGACATCTACAAAATTGGTTAAACCTATAGATTTGATCTCTGGTTTTAGACCAAATACTCAGGACATATCAAGTCTTGGTACAACTTCAGTGCAAACTGATGAGGCAATTCCAATGCCAACTATTAATTATTATTATGTTGTTTATAATGGTCCTCGTGTAGGTATATATACAACATGGGAAGTTGCAGAAAAAGCAACAAAAGGAATCTCTGGTGTGAGACACAAGAGTTTTAAATCGCTTTTAGCGGCGAAGTTTGTAGGTGACATTTATGCTAAGGCAAACAATACACCTCCACCAAGTTGATCTCCAACACAGATTTCCTAAGAGTCACAACCTTCAAGGAAATTCTGAAAAGTGAAAAGAAACCCCAAACTATGGTTTCATTGGGAAGATTTGCGATCCTAAGCTGATTGAAAAACCAAGCTGTTATTGAGCTTGGACTTTGAAGGATTATCCTTCTATTTTCGAAAAAGCAAGAGCGTGAGATGAGGAACAATTTGTTAATGAACAGATTCTTCACAATGAGATAATGAGCAAATTAGTTTGTTCAATTTCTTCAAGGCGCAGATCCTATAAAAGTATATGAAGCGTTTTCATATGGTTTAGTTAGGATGATTTAGTCTGGGAACATCTTGCTTAAGAGAAAAAAAAACAATCTTACAACCATACTCTGATAGAGATATAAAATAATGTTGTTGTTATTCACACTTTACAAAGAATGATTTACATGTGTTTATATAGGTATAATGGAAGGTTCTGGTCCTCCTTAATCAATGCTATGGCTAGACTACGAGTAGATTATGACTAGACTATTACTAGGATATAATTACAATAATAAATGATAAATATACAATAATAAATGTATTTATTGCTAATACCACCCCTCAAGTTGGACGAGGGACGAGACCTATCTTGCTACGTTGATGATGAAACACCAACGAGGAAGCGATTTAGTAAGACAGTCAGCAAGTTGATCTTGGGCATTAACATGAGCAACACGCAAGGGCCCACGTTGCACTTGTTCACGAATAAAATGATAGTCAATGGCAATGTGCTTCATTCGGAAGTGAAAAACAGGATTGTGACAAAATTGTGTGGTGCCCAAATTGTCGCAATAAATAACGGGAGCTTGACTAGGAGGAACCAAGATCGCGAAGAAGAAATGTAACCCAATTAAGCTCCACAGTAGTGGAGGCCACTGAACGATATTCAGCTTCAGTGGAAGAACGAGCAATGGTCGATCATTTCTTGGAACTCCATGATATGGCATTCCGGCCAAGATAAAAAATATAGGCACCGGTAGAAGCATAGTCGTCCTTATTACCTCCCCAATCGGCATTAGAATATGCATGAAGAACCAGTGGAGAATCACGATAAATCTGAAGCCCAAGGTCCACTGTCCCAGCAAGATACCGTAACATGCGCTTAGCATGACTCCAATGCACATCCGTGGGAGCATGCATAAACTAAGAGAGTTTATTGATAGCAAAGGCAAGATCCGGTCTAGTAAACAATAAATATTGTAGGCTGCCAATAACCATACGATATTCCGAGGCATCATCAAGCGGTGTTACTGAGACTTAGCGGTGAGTCCGAAATATCGCAGAGCGAGGAGTAATGTGAGTTTGCACGATCCATATGAAGACGAGCCAATAACTCAATGGCATACCGCTTTTGAGATAAAATACAACCGCGGGCGTTGTAAATGATCTCAATGCCAAGAAAATACGAAAGGGACCCCAAGTCTTTGAGTGAGAATCTGCGCCTCAAAAGAGAGATCAAAGTCTCAAGAGCCTTGGAGTCATTCCCTGTAATAATCAGATCATCCACCTATACCAAGATAAAAATAATTGTGCCACCAGAGTTATAAATAAATAAGGAGGAATCAGCATCCGCATTCCTAAAATTGCCGGTGAGGAGAAAACCCTTGAGCTCATCATACCAAGCCCTAGGTGCTTGTTTTAAACCATAAATCTCCTTACGCAATTTGCACACGTGAGTAGGATGATCAGAACTTACAAAACCAGTAGGTTGTGCCAAATAAACATCTTCTGACAAGTGACCCTGTAGAAACGCATTATTAATATCAAGCTGACGTAGAGACTACCCCTGCGATAGAGCTAGAGACAGAAATATTCGCATTGTGGTGGGTTTAACTACCGGACTGAAAGTCTCATAATAATCCTCACCAGGACGCTGAGCAAACCCCTTAGCCACAAGGTGAGCCTTGTAGCGATCAACAGAACCATCCGGATGACGCTTAATACGAAAATCCACTTAGAGCCAATGACATTATAGTGAGGATGAGAGGAACAAGTTCCCGTGTCTCATTACGGAGCGAGCGTCATATTCCTCATGCATAGCGATTCTCCACTTATGATTTTTGAGGGCTTGAGCGGCTGTGGTAGGTTCGATCTCGAGAGGAAGAAATGGTGGGTGTTGAGATTGAGTTTTTATAGGTTTATGGATGTTGTTTTGAGATCTAGTGCGCATAGGATGTGTGGGTGGAGGAGGCGGGGGAGGTGGAGGTGGAGAGGGTGGAGGAGAAGGTGGTGGGGAAGGAGGGGGTGAGGGAGGTGCTGGGGTAATAGGAAACTGAACATGAGGTGGAGTAGGAAGCCAGTCAGAGATAGGCACTGAGGGGGATGGAGGAGGGGTGGCCGGATTGGCAAAGGGAAAAACGGACTCCACAAATTTCACATGGCGAGAAACATAAAGGCGAGACTCAGTAAGGTCATGGCAGTAATAGGCATGTTGTTGTAGGGCATAGGCCAAGAAAACACAGGGTTTTGACCGTGGTTGAAGTTTGTGCTAGGTATAGGGGTGGAGCCAGGGATAACAGAGACAGCCAAAAACCCGAAGCTTAGAGTAGTTGGGAGAGGTATGAAAGATGGACTCATATAGGGAACGCATTTGCGGAGTAGGAGTAGGCATGCAATTAATCAGATATACAGCAGTGGAAAAAGCGAAAGGCCAGTAAGAGTCGGGTATAGATGCATGAGTGAGCAGGGACATGCAGTTTCTACAAGATGTATGTGTCGGCGTTCGGAAATGCCATTATGTTCTGGGGAATGAGGAGGAGTAGTGAAAAAAGAGATGCCATTGGTTGAAAAGTAATCGCGAAGGGAGATAAATTCACCTCCATTATCAGAGTAAATCACTTTAATGTTTTGTTCAAAAAATTTCAATAATGGAGCGAAGCGAATAAAGGTGGAATGAACATCGATTTGGGGGACAAAGGATAGAACCCGGACATATAGCGTGTGAAATGGTCAACAAAATCACATAATATTTGAAACCGTCCACAGAAAGAACGGGAGAAGTCCATAGATCACTAAAAACAATCTCAAGGGGTCGGGAGGAATGTAAAGTAGTATTTCCAAAGGGAAGTTTATGGATTTTGCTTTCTAAGCACGCAGAACAATGTGTAAAAGAGGAAACCGTAGTATGTAAATCATGATTCTTAAATAGAAGACAAAATGGGAGGGGCCGGATGGCCCAAACGATGATGCCACTCTAGGGACGTGGCTTTAGTGGATGCAAAGGCAACAAGAGGTGTGTTAGGGCATTCATAAAGACCATTCTTAACGGACCATGAAGTAGGATGTTATGATTCCGTAGGTCATTTACAATAAATTCAGAGGGTAAGAATTCAATAGAAAGATTATTGGCATGACATAACTGATAAATAGAAAGTAATTTACGAGACATGTCGGGAACACATAAGACATTACGTAATTGAATGGATGTATCATGGGAGAGGGGTAGTGAAGTACTGCCAGTGTGAGAAATAGAGAGACCCTTACCATCACCAACTAGAATGTCATCGGTTCCAGTGTACTGAGAGTGTGACGAGAGAATCCGAAGATCTGAAGTAACATGATGCGTAGCACCACTGTCAAGGAGCCAGTTAGAAGTGGATGAGTCGAGTCGAGCTGAGTTACCATGTGATGAAGCTAAATGAGCCTATGGCCTATCCAGATGAGTCGAGCTTTGCCCAACCGAGGTAACCTGAAATAAAGGACAAAAACGAGCCAAGTGTCCCTGTGTAGAACATAATTGACATTTACCAGAAGGACGACATCGAGTACTAGAGTTATTTCTTGAATCTAATTGGTGTTGCGTATGCCATGGCTGCTGCTGTTGTTGGCGTGATGAGTGGTGGTGCGTCAGCTGGGTAGGCATGGTGGTTGAACCAGCACTGGAAGAGGGCGGGTGGGGCTGATTTTTGGCTCCCTATGGTTGTTGATGTGGCGGCTGTGAGTAGGAGAAGAAAGGGGTTGTTCCTGATGCATGGTTCACCGGAGAAGAAGCAACCCGCCGGAAATCATGGCAGGTTGTGGCTGAGTTGTTGCGGATTGGCGGATTAGCTAAGCTATTGTTGTTGCTAGCGGCCATTGTTTTCAGCAACGAGAGATCAAGATTGATGAAGAAGAGGAGATAGTGGCGGCACCGGGCTATTGGTGGCTACCGGAAATTTATTTAATTTTTTTTTTTAGGGTTTTAGGATTGAGTGCTCTGCTACCATGATAGAGATATAAAATAATTATGTTGTTATTCACACTTTGCAAAGAATGATTTACATGTGTTTATATAGGTATAATGGAAGGTTCTAGCCCTCCTTAATCAATGCTATGACTAGACTATGAGTAGATTATGACTAGGCAATAATTACAATAATAAATGATAAATATACAATAATAAATGTATTTATTGCTTATATAATCGCTCCAATTTTCCCTCATTTCCATGTTATTTTTCATTGGGCCGTGCAAAATTCTAATGAGGCCGGGCTATTTTTCCTGCATCATCTCTTTACATGAATTTGAGACCAATCCGTGCATACTTGCCTCCTCATTTACATTTCCTCATTTCCATTTGAATCTTAATCTGTTTGTTCTCTAGTAAATATCAATTTATAGCTTCCTAGCTCTTAATCTGTTTACAACTCCCTATTCCATGTGTTCTCCACCAAAAACTGCCAAAACTGGCTGGCTCCCAGCGAATAGGGAGCTCGCTGCCAGCGAGACCAGTGCAGTCTGGGAAATTGCCCAGATTTGTTTTACAACACTAACAGGTTAATTCTATGCTACGAAAACTAATTAAACAGACACGATTCACAATATTTACAAATTTACTTTTAATAAAATAGGCTATACTTGATCAATGACACGAGTCCCCGGCAACGGCGCCAAAAACTTGATGTCGGTTCAAGTAATAAAAATACTCGATACCTAAATAACACACTAGCAAGAGAACTAGGTTCAATCGTAGTATAGTTAGATAGAGTCGAGGTCGATCCCACAGAGACTCGGCTTAAACAAAATATAACTTATTAAACTAAAAGCAAATTAAAGGCGGTCTCCGACCAACAATAACGTAGAATTAAAATTGACACAATAGAAACACAAAACCAACAAAAGACACAACGACACTAAGACACTTATTTGTATAGGTTTTATAAATAATTAACAAACGGTATTGATAACGCTAGTAGTAATTACTCCCCCATGCTATGTAGATTGACGACGAGACAAAATAAGACATTTAAGATTAATTATTCTGACTACGGGAGTCATCCCCTAAAATAGATCTAGTTTCGGGTAGGCCATCTAGATCATCGTGTCTCCGTTACGTGACTCTGCTTCATAGGCCTCCATCTCATATAACTTCTGACACAATTACAAATCTAGGGATGCCAGTATAAACCGTAACCTCATCTAAGCAACATTCCCATGGTTAGGCACCGATTCAATCTCTGTTCTAAGTAACAATCACTTTTTGAGTCTCATGTTAAATTACGATGACAAATAATTAAGTTAATCAGGTTTAATTACTCGTTTTAATTACAAAGCAGAGAACCTGACGTAGTCGAAGCCGTTCACCGGAAAATCAAGAACATCACAGATCTCGCTCCCAGTGAGACATAGGCTCGCTGCCAGCGAGCTCAAATCTGAACCAGATTTGCTCGCGAAACGTCTCAGATCTACATAAACATGGGTTCGTTAATTAACTACATCACGAAATCAATACACAAAACGACTACTCCATCACGAAATAAATTAGATATACGAATAAAGATTGCAAAATTGAGTAGACATTACCCTCGAAGACGAGCGTGATTCCCACTCCTCGATACGATCTCTAACCGGCGATTCTAACTACTCCGTAACGAAAGAACATAAAATAAAGAAAACTTGTATTGAAAATAGCACCAATACGTGGTGAATTGTATTTTTCTAAGGTGTGTCTAATAAAATTCGTGGCTGCTCCTTTATATAGAGACTTAGACCGAGTTAAAGATATATTTGAAAACTCTAAAATGCGTAGAGATAACTCCCAACCGAACCTCAAGATTTCACGAACTCGCCCCCAGTGAATCCTCAGCTCGCTGCCAGCGAGCTCACTACCTTCTGATTGGCTCGCTGGCTTTTCTTGTTCCTTACTCCACTTTTCGTGCTGCTTCGGTATTTATCTTTAATGCAATGTGATTCTGCCTTGATTTCTCTTGAGATTTACTTCCTCCGTTGGTAGATATCATCCGATTCATTGCAATCTATTAAATCAATATTTATCGCACAGTAAATAATATTTAAATAATAAAAATAGGTAAATACCAAATTATATCTTATAAATCACATAACATTAAATAATCAATATAAACATGTGATTTAATATAAAATATATATTATTAAACTCGATTTAAGGACAACGTTGATGACTTCTACGGGTATAATTTGACCGTCATCACCGACCTGCGTCGAGCCTCTCCAGACCGACTCAGCCCGTACTACGTAGACCCGAGCTCCCCAGCAACCTAGCCGACCTGCGGTGGTGCTGTTCGGAAGAATGGGTAAGTCGCCTGGGGTTTAGGTCTACCCTTAGGCATAAAGAGGGCTCTTGGCCCTTAACGTTGCATCTTCTCTGCCTTCATTTATTGTTTGATCAATTAGGATATGACACGTGGAGAGGCTCGGTTCAACCCTCGTCAGGTATATATTCATCTTTTGATTTGACTGTCTCTACGGTTAATGGTTAGGTTGGTTATTTTTGCGAGATAAGTAATTTAATAAATCAATTGTTTGCTAGTTGGACTAGGGAATACGTAATCGCTCGTGATTTTCATAAAAGTAGCATATGATATGAGTTTTTCGATTCATGGCCAGGAAAATCTGCTATCATGAAGATGAATAATCTGAATTAAAGTTAACTAGCGTGTGTGTTAATATTCTGAATTCGGGTCTCTCAAATTACAATGTTGTCGGAACACCAAACTCCTACGACCGTCTCAAGAGGTGCCTTTCGGTAAGACGGTAATTAGTGACCGTGTCCTAATTATAATAATTAGGAGAGATTTGTTACTTGGAATGTGCCGGTAACTATAACCAGTTTATCAATGAATTAACGAGTTATCCGTGCATCAATGATCAGTTGAGTAAATCGACGTGGATATATTTAATTTAACTGTAATCTTTGTTTTACTTATTTTCATCTTTTTAGTTTTGATTAGTTACTAGTTTTTTTTTTTCAGAAACGAAAGATTTTACACACGCACACATTTTCCCCTAGCGGGACCCGAATCCTGGTCTCCTTGCCGGGTTATTAGTTTATAATCTCAAAATCTGGTATTTAGTCGATTTTAGAAGAAATAAATCCACTGTTCCCTATGGAGGCGATCCTGCTCACTGCATCCTCGTTAAACAAAGTAGGTAAATTTATCTTTGGCGGTTTGACATCCACCAAAAACATAAAAGGAATACATTTTAATAAAACAATAAAAGGAATAGATTATGTGTTGTAGTTACCTCTTTGAAAAACAAACGAAGTGTACGGTTAATTCAATAGATACTGAGATGAGTCACATGCTTTCGTACAATGCTCAAGTAGATCCAAAAAAAAAGAGATTTATGTGAGGGAGCAAAAAATAACAAAGATCAGTTTGGGAGCTTTGACTCCCGAAAGGAGGCTTTTTTCTTTAAGTTGACTCAGCACTTAACATCCGTACTCTTTCCTCTTATAAGATTATTCTCTTTGGGTTTTGCTGCTAAGGGATTTTAACGAGGTGTGGATACCGAGGTTTCCTAAACTTTATTAAGGAGGGTTCCTTTTTTTAGGACTAAAAATAAAAGGTTTTTAAAATAAAAAATAGTATAATAAAAAAAAGGGAGGAAAACTCCTCACTTAAGCATTGAGCGCGCGGACTAATTAGCGTTTTTTTTTTCTTTTTGGAAAAAGTGATGGCCTTATTACCGGGCTACCAACAAAATGTTAACGATAGAGTTGCTACCTAAATTCTATTTTAGGTCTACACTATGATCATGTCACGCAAATATTTCTTTTGCAAATAAGAATAAAATATAAAAATACCCAAAACCATAACTATAGACTTAATGTAGATTTCGGGGAATAATTGTACAGTTGTCCAAAAAAAAATAGAAATGATTAATGGTGAAAAATACAATTATAGCAATAAATCACTGGTGGATCTACATTAACAAGGGTGGGGTCATGTGACCCCAATGAGATCTGGGAACCTATTTTTTTTAGTATTAAAGCAATATAGTCTTGTTGTTAAAAAATCATTTTGTAGTTGAAAAGTATTGTTTTAGGCTTCGATGACCCCAATGGAATATTTTTTAGATAAGAAATATAGTTTTAGAATCTGGTGACACCATTGAAACAAGTTCTTGGATCCGCCTATGCTATAAATTATCTTGTATAAATATTTCATTCCAACTGGTATTTGTTGTGGTCAAAATCAGTAGTCCCACTTCTTACTACCATGCCAAAGTCGATGGATCCCACGGTTTGTTAAACCTAAATTCAAGACAATATAAATACCCCTTAGACATATATGGTGTTCACTCAAACATTTCCTTTTATTAGTTCTATCTTCAACAAAGTCTCCCTAAAAAAATGGCGCTGAACATCCAATCCCTTACATTAATGCTCTTAACAATCCTACTGACAAGTCATTGAAATGCCTTCTCTCGGATCGTGGAGGTGAGTATTTAGATACTGAGTTCATTGACTACTTGGCTGAAAAAGGAATTTGTTTCCAACGTTCAGCGCCTAGGACACCTCAGCAAAATGGAGTTGCTGAGAGGAGAAACAGGACATTGATTAACATGGTTAGATCAATGATGAGCTATGCCTCACTACCTATATCCTTTTGGGGTTATGCTTTAGAAGCAGCGGTCTACATTTTGAATGCAGTACCGTCAAAGTTTGTCGAAAAGACACCCATTGAGATGTGGTCGGGACATCGCGAAAGCATGCGTCACTTCCGCATATGGGGTTGTCCTGCACATGTGCTGATGGACAAGACTACCAAGCTACAATCACGTACGAAAGTATGTTTGTTTGTAGGCTATCCCAAAGGTACACGTGGTGGTCTATTTTACGATCCGGAAGATAACAAAGTGCTAGTCTCGCTAGCTACGCGTTTTGGGGAAAGTTATATGAAAGACCACAGACCTCGAAGTACAATTGTACTAGAGGAATTACTCTCCGATGACATCGAGGCCTATTGTGGGCTGGCGATGTTCCCCAGAAACAACACTAATAATACAACGATCACTTCCGACATTCTGTTCCACCCAGACGTCATCTGCGAGAATGGTTCGCCACCGGCTCGATGCGGCATGGATTTAGAGGCAAACGTAGTAGCCTCGATGGGGTGGAAGATGATCCTCCGACCTATAAGAAGGCCTTATTGGATCACGATAAGGATAAATGGATTGACGCAATGAATCAAGAGATGGAGTCTATGTACTCTAACTCGGTCCGAAACTTGTAGAACTTCCTCGGGGTGAAAGGCCCATTGGATGTAAATGGCTCTACAAGCGAAAGAGAGGAGTAGATGGGAAGGTTGAAACCTTCAAAGCACGGCCGGTAGCCAAAGGTTACACACACGAGAAGGTATAGACTACGAGGAAACCTTCTCACCAGGCCATGATGAAAACCATCCGCATCCTCCTTTCGATTGCCGCATGTCGGGATTATGAAATCGGCAAATGGATGTCAAGACAGCGTTTCTAAACGGCTTTCTTGACGAGGAAATCTATATGCAAAGAACGAGAGGATTCATTGAAGAAGGTCGAGAGCACATGGTGTGCAAGTTGCTCGATCCATTTATGGGTTGAAGCAAGCATCTCGTTCTGGTATCATAGATTCGATCACACGATCAAGTCTTATGATTTGAACAACACTTTGCTGAATCTTGTGTGTACAAGAAGGTTATCAAAGATAGTGTTGTATTTCTAGTGTTGTATGCGTTGATGACATACTCCTAATTGGCAGCGATAAGGGGATGATGTCCGGCGTGAAAAGTTGGTTGACCACGCAATTCCAAATGAAAGATTTGGGAGAAGCGAGTTATGTTCTAGGGATCCAAATTATAAGGGATCGCAAGAACATGATGTTAGCTCTGTCCCAAGCAACTTATATAGATAAGGTCTTTGTACGCTTGATATGGAGAACGCAAAGAAGGGTTTTCTACCAACCCGTCACGGCGTTTACCTCTCTAAGACTCGGGGCCTCGGACTCAAAGAGATTGAAGCTATGGGAAGAGTGCCATATGCCTCGGTCATTGGTAGTCTTATGTATGCCATGAGGTGTCACGAGACTGACATTTGTTACGGCGTTGGATTAGTCGGCCGTTTTCGGTCAAATCCAGGGGCAACCGTGACTTTGGAAGCGATAAAGAACCTCATCAAATATTTGAAGAGAACCGAAATTATATGCTCGCCTATTCGAGTGGGAGTTTGGAGCTAGCGGGGTACACGATTCTCGACTTTCGGTCGGACAAAGATGATTCTAAATCTACCACCGGTTCAATGTTTACGCTTGGTGGCGGTGCGAAGAAATGGAGAATCCAAAAGCAATCCAAAGACACCCGATTCAACAATGGAAGCCGAGTTCATAAGCGGCCTCGGAGGCGACTAAAGCGCATTTGGTTAAGAAAGTTCATCAAAGCCAGATTAGGCGTTGTCCCGAATCTTTGAGGATCCTATTACTACTCTCTATTATGATAACAATGGGGCCATTGCCAGCCTACTGGGAACCTCAAAGCACAAGAAGTCGAAGCATATAGAGAGAAAATCTTTGGGTGATCAACGATTTTGTCGATAGAGGGACATTTCCGTCAAGAAAATCGCCTCCGCCGACAATCTGTTGATCCATTCACCAAGACGCCGCGATTGAAGCTTTTAGTCGACACTTGGAGACTATAGGTATTAGAGACATGTCTCATTTGCCTTAGAGCAATTGGGAGTGATAGTTTGTTGTATTTTAAATAATAGGGTGTGCTCTAAAACAATTAATCACATGCTTTCGTGCAAGTGGGAGATTGTTAGGTGTGATGCCCGAAAGACAATTTTGTAATTGTTTTATTTAATAAATGAAATGATGTTATTATTCATATTTATTATTCTCATATTCACCGATGTGACAATAGTATTTACACTACTGAAAAACCCTAAAGTATATCGTTTATGTAATCACTTAACTCAGTGTATGGTATATACACGGAGGATTGAGTTAGTGAATATGTACTTAAAATACAATTAGCCCGTAGTGAAGTTAATCGAGAGTATCGGGTCTCTCCTTTAACGTGCTATTAATGCGCCTGCAACACACTAGGTGTGATTGTCTTATCCGGACTTTCGGTTAAGAGAACCTAATGGGGCATTTATATATGATAGATATATCGTATAGAAATTGGACCGAATTGATTAGAGTTCACGATATAATTCCGTAATCGAGAAGTCTTATCGAATCAATGGATGATCATATTTATGGATATATCTTAATCGTGAGGTGATCACAGTCAACTGCTTGAATCAGTATGAAGTTTGACTTGACGGTTAAGGATTACACTGAGTCTGTGGTCTGAATTACCCCATCTTGGCATTGTATCGATTGGATTGAGTGAGTAGTGTGTTATCACGGATACGGAATCCATTCCTTCCATTTATGGAAGTAGATAGACGATTCCTTATTTGTTAATCCTAGAAACTGATCGATCGTACGAGTTCATATTACACTGATTAGCTACCAGTGAGTTGTATGAATTAATTGATCACTAGGGGGTTAATGGTAAATAAGGATAAGAGGTTCTAAAAAGGGTTAACGGTAACTTCCCGATTTAGAATGAACAGTCTATGGAGGATTAATCCATATGTAATGATTATATCAATGGACGCTTATTATTATTCTCGTGAGGAGATAAATATAATCTTATAATCGGAGGAGTGCAGTCACGGGATTATGGTGGCATATTCCTGTGATTGATTTATCGAATGTAATTATTCTATAATTATTTATTTGATTTATCGGAGCCGCTGATTATTAGTCCATGGTCCCCGACGTGCCTCCTAATATAGCATAGTTATTCTCGGATGTCGAATCCTAATAATATTAATTTAGTTCTTGTTGGACTTTATTAAAACGATATGTGAATTAATTGTTTAGTGGACTATTAAATTAGTTGGGCTAAATAATTAAATATGTGGGAAAGACATTTTCCATAATCTTGGCCCAATTAGTGTGTGTGTGAAAAAAAAATCATATTGACTAGGTCAATGATGAAAAATTTCGCCCCATGTGTTTATTGGTCAACAAGAAATTAGTTTTCTTGTGATTAATAAGACATGTGCATAAAATATTTATTGGATAAATATTTATGGTAAATAATAAAGATAAATATTATTCTAGATTTGTTCTAGAATATTATGGAATTATCTTTTATTAATTGGATTATTTATTTGCAAAATAAAAATCCTTGGAGGCTAAGTTTTACTCTCCTATATAAAGAGAGTTCTCCCAAGCCTTACAACACACATAAAATTCGACACACACCTCTTAGTGAGGAGAAAAGTTTTTTTTTCGGCCAAGGGAGATTTGGGGAGAAATCTTGGAGATTTTTCCGGGTAGCATATCGGAAGGGTTCAAGTCGAGAATTCCTTCCACCGGGAGTTGCTTGGATCACACGTACGGAAGATCGTGGTGCTCTTCACATCTTCTTACAAGCATCCTTTTGCGGTTCTTCAACTTGAATTTCGAGATTCAAGAGGTATGATCTACATCCCCCTTGTAGAATAGATCTAGTTGTTCTATTACGTGTATTATATAGATCTAGATCCTTAAAATCGCTTCTGTTGCGGATGGTATTACTAACACAGCATTATTTCACTACATTAACAGCGTTGTCCATTCACGTAACCATGTGTCACTGCATCGTCCGTCACTTCATCTCTGGTGTAGCCCCCTGAACTACGTCACTGTGCTTTTACGAATCGGTGTCACTGGTTCGATTTATTTTCCCTTACATATAATTATTTTTAGTTAATCAATGGATCATTCCAAACAGTAGACAGTGCATGTTATTGGCAAACAATCTACACTATAAGGTTATTGAAACAATTTATTTTGTAATCCATGTTAGCCTTCAACTTTATCACTACTAATTTCACTACAACAACAAGTCTTCATAAATTCAGTGACATCAAAATAAAAAATAAATAAAGTTCATATACCTAGGGTATAGAAAATTCGAAGATTTACCCTTTCTCATTCGTCTCTTCATCTGTGTCCGCCTCTGATTCGTGTGAGTCAGTGCCACTGCTCTCATATTGATGTTCGATCATCTCCATCGACACATCATGGATTTTCAGTAGCTACTCACAAAGCGATAGGAGGTGGATTTCCTGCAATCTTATCCTGTTAAGTTTCTAAAAAAATCCAACCTTTATATTTAATTTGATTTTTTGTTTCCAACAGCATTGATGACATGGTTGGAAGAAAAACAGTTTTTTGAAAGATTTGCATTGTCTCGATCATGCAGTTAGGGTATCTGATAACGCAAAAATTATGGAAGGATGTTTCTTAATTTTTAAAAGTCGTGAAAGGATGCGAAGGAGACAGAAATTAATAGGAAAGGGTAACTTTGTCAGTCTACTTTATTATTGTCCTTGCAAATAATTAAGAAATTAACTGGTCCCTTTTCCTATTATTTCACCTTTCTTGTCCTTCAGGACCCTTCCTCCTAAATTAAATAGGGTAAATCTAGAATATCCATTTTTCTTATTTTACTAGTAAAAGGTTTTCTTTCTCCCCACTCCACGCGGGAAGCTTCTTCCAATCAGATTGGGGCATAGGGGCGCTGGTCTCTACTATTTAAGTTGTGGTCGCCTAGCTCTTTTGAATGATCACAGTTCCAAGAGTCCGATAATTCTTGTGAAAAATAAGAGAGCTTCTTAGAGAGAGTTTTGAGAGAGAGAAAATGTCGGTCTAGCTACCGAATTTTTCTAGTAGCAATCCAATGGTGGATTCCGGCGGGTTGTTCGTGTGGACTAATGGTAGAGGCCGAACACTTGGGCGCCTTCGTGTAGAAACTACAACCGTAGACAAAGAGACGATCTATTTTAGATCATCCAAGGTAATACTTACTCTACGTCATTTATGCTTGTAGCTTAAACAAAGTCGATCCTGGTTAAAAAGGAAATAAATTTTAAATTCCGTTGCGTTCCCGCGTAGATTTCCTAACAGGTTATGCTAACGGAAAACAAGGTCGTATCCCATGAGTAATCTGATCAAGTGTCAAAGCAAGTATCGTTCCTAGTTCATGCCAACACAACAACTGAGGACGGTGATTTGCCAGATCACTGGTTTTACAAACTAAATATACACAAAATAAAAGAATTTAAACTATGAAAAAAGAGATAACCGAGATATGATCCAATCTAATACTCACAAATCCTAGCTAAATCCGGAAGTGTTCTTGACCTACCTAAACGTTCTTGATGTCATTCATAGGGTATCGTTTCCTAATTCTGAGATTAGACATTATTTCAATAATCTACCATCCTATTTCAGGTTCAACAGTCCGCTGACCGGATTTAACTGACCTAACATGGTCTACGTTCAATGAAATTCTTAATAAAGTTGATATAAAGTTCACACACGAAACGGAATCTAAAAACTCAGTCTGTTTTACAGGGTGATCCTAGAACCCCAGTTCCCGTATCCTCTTTCAAAAATACATATGTAAAGTCGATACGTGTAATATAATTATCGAGTGATCAATCCAATAATCGTGATCAAGCATAAGTTCAAGAACTACAAACACATCAAGATTCAACAAATCAAACATCAAGAACACCACAAAAACAATCTAGGGTTTGATTTTGAAGATTATCGCATAACCCAGCTATATGACGATTAGCTACTCATTAAGGCTTCCAAATCACAAAAAATCAACATTAAAACTAACAAGAATCAAGATTAAATGCTAGAAATTGAAATTACCAAAAGATGGAGCTGAAGAAAATCCGGAGAGAAAACGAAATCAAAATTGAAATTGCAATAGCCAGTAGCATGAGTCTTCAGATTACAACAATATAAAACTAATTTAAGCTAAAACTATTTACAACCTAAGATAATCTATGAAAATAAAGAAAAGTGTAGGATAAAATGAGCTGAAGAAGATGATAGGTATGACCTAATATCAAAATGGGGGTATTTATAGGTGGAGGTGCAAATGGGTAAAAAGGTTGGTAGGTGCACACCTACCAATTTCATAGGTGTGCACCTAAGGAGTAAGCCAAATTCCCCAACTCTCAGTACTGGTAGGTGTCGAACTACCGGATTGTTAGGCGAGCACCTACAAAGTGCTCTGGTTTAAGGGTGTCTATGATCTTGTAGGTGTGCACGTACCACATCGTTAGGTGTCCACCTGCTGACACATCTTTAGTAAATCAGCCATAACTTTGTGTGTAAACATCAAAATCAAATGATTCAAAATTCAATGGAAAGACAATTAAATTGTCTACAATGTTCATGAAGATGACCAGCTCAGAAAATGCCTATAAAGTGGATCAAAATGAAGATCAAGTGAAGCTAGTGTTGTAATACCAATAAATTTTGATCCGTTTGAACGTTTAAGCTTCAGGCACATGCTCCTACCCTCATAAATCGCCTTCCGGCCTTCCCAAACAACTATTTCCTGTACAAAATGACAACAAATACCACACGTAACCCCTACAAGACACTAGGGTGATCGTCAAAACACCAAAAAATAACGAGATTTTTGGACTTTACGTCCTAGGTCTTGAAATGACAACCAGGGTGTAAAATGCATAAAACCAAACTAAATGTCTCCGAATTCATATAAAACGAGGTATAAACGGAGTATAATCACATAGTAAACGATAGCCAAGTTGACTCTCATCAATGCACATGGGCAATATTAGATAAGTGAGGCTCTGGCCGACCTACGTCGACCCTTTCCAGGCCAACTCGGCCCGTACTACGTAGACCCAATCTCCCCAGCAACCTAGCCGAGATGTGGTGGTGCTGTTCGGAAGAACGGGTAAGACCTTCTGCCTGGGGTTCAGGTATGCCCTTAGGCATAAAGTGGGGCTTTTGGCCCTTAATGCTGCAGCTTCTCTGTCTTCATTTATTGTTTGATTAATTAGGATATCACATGTGGAGAGGCTCGGTTCAACCCTCATCAGCTATTTATTCATCTTTTGATTTGATTGTCTCTATGGTTAATGGTTAGGTTGGTTATTTTTGCGAGATAAGTAATTTAATCAATCAATCGTTTGCTAGTTGAAATAAGGAATACGTAATCGCTCTTGATTTTCATAAAAGTAGCACATGATATGAGTTTTTCGATTCACAACTGGGAAAATCTTCTATCATGAATATGAATTCTGAATTAAAATTAACTCACGTGCGTGTTAATATTCTGAATTCGGGTCTCTCAAATTACAGTGTTGTCGGAACACCAAACTCCTATGATCGTGTCTAGGGGTGTCTTTCGGTTAGATGGTAATTAGTGACCGTGTCCTGATTATCAAAATTAAGAGAGATTTGTTACTTGGCTTGTGCCGTAACTATAACCATTTATCAATGAATTAACGAGTTTTCTGTGTGCTTCAATGATCAGTTGAGTAAATCGAGGTGAATATAATTAATTTTACGGAAATCTTTCTTTCTTTTTTTTATCTTTTTTAGTTTTTATTAGTTATTATTTTTTTTTCAGAAACGAAAGATTTTACACACGCACACATTTGCCCCTAGCGGGGCCCGAATCCTAGTCTCCTTGCTGGGTTATTAGTTTATAATCTCAAAATCTGGTATTTAGTCAATTTTAGAAAAAAATAAATCTACTATTCCCTGTGGAGGCGATCCTGCTCACCATATCCTCGTTATACAAAGTATGTAAATTTATCTTTGGCGGTTTGACACCCACCAAAAAACATAAAAGGAATACATTTTAACAAAACAATGAAAGGAATAGATAATGCGTTGTAGTTAGATCTTTGAAAAAAAACGCATTTTACGGTTAATTCAATAGATACTGAGATGTGTCACACGCTTTCATACAATGCTCAAGTAGATCAAAAAGAAAAAAGAGATTTATGTGAGGGAACAAAAAATAACAAAGATCAGTTTGGGAGCTTTGACTCTCGATAGGAGGCTTTTTTCTTTAAGTTGACTCAGCACTTACAACCGTACTCTTTCCTCTTATAAGATTATTCTCTTTGGGTTTTGCTGCTAAGAGATTTTAACGAGGCGCGGATAGGTACCGAGGTTTCCTAAACTTTATTAAGGAGGGTTCCTTTTTTTAGGACTAAAAATAAAAGGTTTTTAAAATAAAAAATAGTATAATAAAAAAAGGGAGGAAAACTCCTCACTTAAGCATTGAGCGCGCGGACTAATTAGCGTTTTTTTTTTTTTTTTTTTTTTTTTTTTTTTGGCAAAAGTGATGGCCTTATTACCGGGCTACCAACAAAATGTTAACGATAGAGTTGCTACCTAAATTCTATTTTAGGTCTACACTATGATCATGTCACGCAAATTTTTCTTTTGCAAATAAGAATAAAAATATAAAAATACCCAAAACCATAACTATAGACTTAATGTAGATTTCGGGGAATAATTGTACAGTTGTCCAAAAAAAATAGAAATGATTAATGGTGAAAAATACAATTATAGCAATAAATCACTGGTGGATCTACATTAACAAGGGTGGGGTCATGTGACCCCAATGAGATCTGGGAATCTATTTTTTTAGTATTAAAGCAATATAGTCTTGTTGTTAAAAAATCATTTTGTAGTTGAAAAGTATTGTTTTAGGCTTCGATGACCCCAATGGAATATTTTTTAGATAAGAAATATAGTTTTAGAATCTGATGACACCATTGAAACAAGTTCTTGGATCCGCCTATGCTATAAATTATCTTGTATAAATATTTCACTCCAACTGGTATTTGTTGTGGTCAAAATCAGTAGTCCCACTTCTTACTACCATACCAAAGTCGATGGATCCCACGTTTGTTAAACCTAAATTCAAGACAATATAAATACCCCTTAGACATATATGGTGTTCACTCAAACATTTCCTTTTATTAGTTCTATCTTCAACAAAGTCTCCCTAAAAAAATGGCGCTCAACATCCAATCCCTTACATTAATGCTCTTAACAATCCTACTGACTTTCTTTTGCTTTGAGCTTTCTATGGCAGTAAGCCCAAATGATCCCCAAGTGCAAGATATAGCAAGGTATGCCCTTGTTGAAGGCAGAAAGTTCCAATTCCAAAACGTTATGGATCTGAAGTATCACGAAGGACCTGAAGGCGTAGCTATTATCTTACTATTGAGATAATGGATAGGCAAAGGATTCTGCATTACACTGCTAGAGTTTTGGTGAAGAAAAATGATGTAAGAGAACTTAAAATGTTTAAACTAATACCCGACTTACTTATCTGCAGGTATAGGCCCAAACAAAGATAAACATCTTAAGGATCCTTCGTGGTAGATGTAGCAAAGTGGGCTGTTGAACATGGCGCATTGTTGCATTTCGAGAGAGTTAGTCATGTAAGTGTTCGGCCAGGAATGGGTCATGCCCAAGAATATATACTTGAAATCGTGGCAAGGGATTATAAGGGTGAGGTTCATAAATACGCGGCTGAAGTTGCTGCGCATGGGAATTTAAAACATCTTGTATCGTTTGCGCAAAGGAATTGAATCAGAATGAATGACTTATCCTGAATTACAGTTGACAAACATAATGAAAGTTGTAATTCTATATTCTCAACAAATGAATCTTATAATGAAAAATTAGTTTAAAATGTCTTTCAGCAATCAATATTATTGTGTTTTCTTCATCTTTTGTGTATATAATTTCGCTAGATACTCATTAAATTTGCACTATCGCTCAACTTAAAAACAGCATTAATTTAGACATTTCTTGATAATACCAGAGCCATTGTGTGTATTTTACTTTTATCTTGTTAAAAAATGGCTCTGGCAATACCAAAATATTGCCCTGAGAATTGCCGATCTATGCTCCGTGTAGAGCAGCCAACCGAAACAACCTCTGCATGAATGGACAAATTTTTCCTTTAGTTTTTACCATGAAATGTACACCCAGTCTGGACCATATGACTCGGTAACATCTTGCTTAAGAGAAAAAAAAAAATATATTTTGTTTAAGAAATTCAAAATATATACACCTATTTTTAAATCTTACAACCATAACCCCTCCAAATTTCCCTCATTTCCATATTATTTTTCATTGGTCCGTGCGAAATTCTAATGAGGCCGGACTATTTTTCTGTCTGTCCGGGCTATGTATTTCACAAAGCCGGGCTAAATTTCACTAGGCCATGCTATTTTTCACGTCATTGTTTTATTTTATATATTTTTTTTTTTAAACACACCTTTATACCTATAAGTTTCACGGCATTTACTATTTTCATCAAAGGCCTTCGACTTGGGACAACAATGGCGGCAGCTCCCTCTTCTCATCCTCCCTCCCCCTTCTACCTTCCCTTTATATGAATTTACAGACCAATCCGTCCATACTTGCCTCCTCTATCATCTACATTTCTTCATTGCCATTTTAATCTTAATCCGTTTGTTCTCCGGTAAATATCAATTTACAGCTCCCTAGCTCTTAATCTGTTTACAACTCCCTATTCCATTTGTTCTCCACCAAATATAGCTGTCTAGGCTGCTTGTAATTTAATTCGAAATATTGCACAAAGAAGATTCAACTGGGAGTCTGGGAGAGATTTTCATCAAGAAGTTGGAGAAATCAACCCATATCAGCTGGGGGAGATTTTTTTTAAGGGTTGTCTTCTCCAAATGCTTGCTGAATTTCTCACCGGCGTGCTAAAATTTTCAAATATTTCTAACCAAAATTAATCAAAGTAACCGTATTAAAAAAGTTCATGATTATTGTAATTGAAGAGATGTATATGAAGAAGATGGGTTTGTTAATTATTGTGGATGAAGTGGACTGTAAATTTGACACAACGGGAGGAATAATAGAAATGGATGAAGAAGATAAGAGGAATGTTGCGTGAAAAATTTAGGAAGAAAGAAGAAGAGGGAGGGAGGAAACATACGCAGAATGGGTCTGAGTTTATGAAAAAACGTGTGCTGTTATGTTAAAAAAATCATATGCAGGACCGTGAGTTTTTAACCCAGCCGCATAAAATATATCGCTCAGGACGTGTTATTTTAGTCCGTCCTCAATGAATAATAGCTCGGCCTCATTAAAAAATAACCCGTCTCTTTGAAAAAATAGTCCGGCCTACTCATGAGTATTTTGACGGGTTATGGTTGTAAGAAACAAAAATAGAGGTATACAACGAAAACTATTTATAGCCAAAGATATATATTTTGTATTTCCTTCATTGAAATATTTATGCATCAACAAATCAGGATGCTTTCACTGCACCCAACATGTGATACTACCAATATTCGAAAGTATTCACAATCAAGGTCATCTTGACATTTGGTTGACATTAACATGTGCAAATTAATTCTTAAATATGATTCAAGTATTCATGTCTTTTTTTTCCTACCAAAATTGCAACATAAATATGTCATAATCGAACCACTAAACATAATATGATTAGTTGTTATATATCAAGAATTTGAGCTACTGTGGCTAAATGATTAACTTGAGACAACTATAAGACACACTGCTAATCGTTGTGAGAATCAATAATAAGGCCAAAACTTTATGACATCTTCAAAGACCTTTATATGAAATAAAGGCTAAATTACAATTTTGGTCCTCTAACTAGACACGTTTTTCGATTTTGGTCCTGGTTTTTCTCCGGCGACAATTTTAGTCATGTAAGTGGTCTTTTTTTTGCAAAAATAGTCCTGAACGCCGGAAAGATCACTTACAGGACTAAAATTGGTCTTTTTTGGTGACAATTTTAGTCCTGTAAGTGGTGTTTCCAGCGACAATTTTAGTCTTGTAAATGGTCTTTTTGGCGTGCAGGACTATTTTTGCAAAAAAGACCACTTACAGGACTAAAATTGTCGCCGAAGAAAAATCAGGACCAAAATCGAAAAACGTGTCTAATTAAAGGACCAAAATTGTAATTTAGCCTGAAATAAATACCAACTAAAATATATAATTTCACTCACTGATATTTAGTCACCTTGTCCACATGTGACTAATCCTTTTACGTGTCAAATGTAATCACTAACAATGTGATTAACTATTTATTGTGATACATAAATAATCGATTAATAGTCTTTCCAATTAATGACAGAATCAAATGATGTACACATCAAATTACACATGTAAATGCAGAATTCAATTGCTAGCAATTATGGGAAAGACAAACATCACCAATCATTTATATGGCTAATTATATATGTATCAACGTTTACCACCTGAGAAACATGATAAATTGTAATTTGTGTGACATGTAAGGTTTGATTTGACAATTTTTTTTTTTCCAGAAACGACAGATTTCATTAAAACAACAAACACGGACTAACGCCGGAAAATAGCTGGACATTTTCCAGACCAAACACCATCCAACAAGCTGGACATGCAACACCGCCACCAGCAATGAAATAAAAAAACATGGGGTAAACCCATGTAAATCAAATTCGGCATCATTAGAGAGGACTTGATTTGGTAGCAGTAAACGAAATTCAGCCTTACTCCAGGCATAAACTGACTTAAACAAAACAAATAACCTAAACAACGGTCTACAAAAACCAACTATTACCGACCCAGTCCAATTTACAGAAAAACAAAAGAACATAAAACCAACTAATACGGACATGCACAAACAAGCGGCCAAAATCCAACCTCCCTCCCTACGAACGGGGCCACGTACCACCCTATCAGGCTTCTTTAAGTTTCTTCCGCCATCAGAACGACGAATCCAATCACCCGAAGCCAAACAGGGCAACGAGATGCATGCAACCGAAATTAACAAAGATCTTTTTGTTTATAGCTCCGGTGAAGTCAAAACTTGCACCTCCGATGACCAAAACCCAAAACCTTCGCCGACGAAGTCAAAACAATCTTCACTTAATATACGCACAATGACAAATATGTATACTATAATACGAGGGCTTATGATTGTTAAATAATCCAACCAGTCACATTTTCGAATTCACCAAAAATTACACCACAATTTTATTTAAACATAAAACTATTATGTAATAATATATTTTGGATTGTCTATTAATATTGATTGATTCTGATTGATATTTTGTAATATTACGATTCTATTCATTTATTATATTCACACACTAGAATGTACTATAAATACCTCCTTATACCATTGAAATAATACGTAAGCATTATTTGCCTTCTTCTCCATCTTTGTTTTCCTCTTGTTCTTTCTCTTTTATTTTTTTAGGTTTATAACACGTTATTATCACAAGACTCTATCAATGATTTTACACCATTAGCTTTTCCCAATAAACAATCAAGTATAAACCCAGTGAAGCAATGTAACAGAGTCATCCAAAAATCATTGATAAAGATCATTGAAAGTTGAGGTAAAATTTGATCATTTTATTTATTTTATAATTTATAGATATGATGTCAATTGTGTCATGAGATTATATTATCATATATCATATGTAATATGAGTATAATATTGATGGTAATTATATTGAAGACATCAATATATTGATGGATGAAGTCAAAATCATGATAATTGATATCCATCACTCATATGAAGCCTTGAAGGCTAAATACATGGGACAAAAGAATTTTTCCTTTATGCAATTTGGAAAATAAGATATGATCACATGGAGTTGATCAATATTTGAAACGAACATATAATGTACCAGAGATCCATATAAAAATGTAAAGCTCGTAAAAGTGAATATAAAATTCACATAAGTGGGCATGTCAAAAACTAACGAAAGTGAATATTTAATTCACATGATAAATTTCAGACATGTCAAAATTTTGTGAAAGTGAAATTGAAATTCACAGAAAAAAGTACGGACATGTTACCGTATAAATAAATTAGGAACCGAAGTCCATAGAAAAAGACATGTTCCACGAGTGATCTAGAATTCAGAGATAAGAAATCTCATGAATATATCATTAGACTTTTATGATCACCGATAAAGAATACTTTACTTTTTATTGTTATGATATGCTCTTGAAGTAGCAATACCGTTCGAAATGATTTATGATTTCAACGAAATTGATTATGATTGTTATATCTTAAATGAAAAATAATCCAACAAATGTTGGATATGAAAAAAAATAATGAGTTATCGTTGATGTGACTCATTACTCCCGACTCGTTGATGACAGTCCGTTCCTTGTAGTGAATGTGGCATAATTTTTAATATTTGATTTGGTCGTAGACATGGACATTGTTCATACAGTCCTTACAAAATTATTTTTATATGATTAAGACAATAATCATGACAATAAGCAAAGTGATATTTTACGATCACGCCACATGTCAGAGTTAGTGGCGATTTCCAGAAATTGTTTATACGATGCATTTAAAATTTAAGCATCGTTTGTTAATAAATAAATCGCTACTTGTATTGGCCTTATTTTGATACGGCTAAAGTTTTTTGCGATATATGTATATAGTAACTATAGAATATTTTTTTTATCGATTGTGTATAATGGATACGTGTTTCTAGTTTTCTTCTAAAAAGAAAAAAAGGAAAATAAATGAATTCTCATGTATTTTTGGTAAGTAGATCTTGATTTTGGCCACAATAATAATATATGATTCTCAATCGGTGGATTAATTAATGTATATATTACTTTTGGAAATCATATTCGTATAAATGTAAGTAAATAAATCATTTTAAAATTATAAAATTAAATAGATTATATTTTAAATGATTGTGTAGTTATGTTAATCACTTACGTGGTGTTTGATACGGCGTGAATTTTTTTTATACGTTGCTTTATAACATAGCAATATATTTTCCCACTAAAAGTCGACATTGTATGAAAAAGAAAACACATGATATTGCCATATCATTTAGTTAATTGCATTGATATTAACCATAACTTTTGCAAGATCATTGTAGTAATTGATACATTCATTTTATTTTTGGCAATCGTATTTGCATTAAATTTAATAAATAAAATCATATTTGTTCATTCAATAAAAGATATTATATTGATTGATTAATTGTCAGAATAATTATAATCAGTAATGTGATTATTTATACATATCTTTTTTTACAAAAGAAAAATATTCAACATGCGGTTTGTGAAAAATGAATACCACGTATACGGTCTTTGAGTGTGAGGCGCATTTGATCTATATTGGCAGGGCCGGTCCGGGAAATTTTTGGGCCTTCGGCGAAGTAGTTGAATTAGGTATTTTAGTTCGAAGTTTTCTTTTTGGAAAAAACATATTTACAAAATATTGTTTCAATAACGCGCTTTTAACACCGGTAGATACAAAATTCAATTCATTGATAGCCTCAAAACATACCTACAAGTAGTAAAATTAAACATCTTTTTGGTAGAATATTCATTTATGTATATATATATATATATATATATATATGTTTTTTCTTCCGTTTCTTTTTTCAACCAAATAAATAAATAAATATATCATTGGTGAAAAACGGCAGTCCACTAACGATATAATCGAAAAGGAACGTTAGGGGCACTCACAATATTCTTATTGTGGTGCCAAAAGTAAAAAAAGAAAGACGTATGTGCTGCCAGAAGTAAATGAAAAAAAGGGTGTCGGTAAATATTATGTGGTGCCAATAGAAACATCATGTCTATATATATACCATGGTGGAATAATAAAAACAAAAATAAAAAAACTGTGTGAGTAGTAATTATTCAACATGGTATTCTGGGTCTTTTAAACATCTTCTGGGTCTTTTGAACCCTGATATATTAGCACCCTTCAATATATATATATATGGTATTCATTTTTCACCCTTCAAAAGAAAAATATTCAACATGCGGTTTGTGAAAAATGAATACCATGCGGTTTGTGAAAAATGAATACCATATATATATATATTGAAGGGGGCTAATATATCAGGGTTCAAAAGACCCAGAAGATGTTTAAATGAGTTAATGAATTGGCTGGAATAATAAAAACAAAATAAAAAAACTGTGTGAGTAGTAATTATGTGGTGACGATAGAGACCGCCTATATATATATATATTGGAGGGTGCTAATATATCAGGGTTCAAAAGGCCCATAAGTGGTTTAAAGGGGCTAGAAGTAAATGAAAAAAAATGGTGTCATTAGTAATTATGTGGTGCCGATAGAAAAGCATATATATATATATATATATATATATATATATATATATATATATATATATATATATATATATATATATATATATATATATATATATATATATATATATATATATATATCGAAGAGGGCTCGGAGGGTGCTAATATATCAGGGTTCAAAATGCCCAAAAGATGTTTAATGGGGTCAAAAAATTGGCTAAAATAATAGAAACAAAATAAAAAAACGGTGTGAATAATAATTATGTGGTGCCGATTGAAATCACCTATATATACATATATTGGAGGGTTCTAAAATATCAGGGTTCAAAAGGACCAACGTGGTTTAAAGGAGTCAATAAATTGACTGAAATAACAGAAAAAAAAAAAAACCCAAAGTGGTTTAAAGGAGTTAAAGAAAAACTCTGCTGTAGGCAGGAGTCGAGCTCAAGTCTTTCAATGAAGAGCCAAATATCCTAACCAACAGGACTACAATAAATGACATAAAAATATTTGACCATTTATTAAATATCGTTGTTAATTATCGTTTGCTTGCAAAACACGTATTTTTGGGTCCCCGGGGTGGTTGGGCTTTAAGCCAATGCTTCCTCCACTTCCTTATTGGGCCGGCCCTGTATATTGTTATTAAATTCAAAATCCGTTGCGTAGTTCTGATAAAAATGAATATGACAACATATTATAATGCATCATTGGTGTGTGAAAATTTATATCTATCATAACTAATAGAATTATGATTCACTAATTGTAATACTGAATAATTGTCTCTCGGATCCACTAGCATTTATAATACCAATTTTATTTGCTTGGAATTGATACATAATATAATTTGATATTCGAAATAATTAATTATTGTAATTAATTTATATTATGTCACAATTGTCATTTTTTGGAACGAATTATTGCTCATTTTGTTTTGAAGAAGAAATGGAGCAGAAACGTGAGATCAATTAATTTGTCTGATCGATAATGTGACACGCACATTATATTGAGAAACAAGGTCTCAAAAGAATATATGGGATCAAGATGCAAATATTAATGCAATATGCAAGTACTATATTGAAACACAATTGTTTGAAATAAAGTACTATTCTCTCCCAAATCTCGAAAATATCTTTTTGTGTAATATGTGTATCATACCGAGATTGAGACAAATAAAGACCAATATGCTCAGAAATGATGAGACATGTCCATTACTAGAGGAGATTGTGACAAATACAATATGCATTTATTCAGCAATTATATTGTACAAGTCCATCCCGTGAAGTGAATGCGACCAAATTATAATGCATCGAGTGGGTTCCATGAACGAATGTGGCAAGATTACATTCATCTAGTGATATCTATTGCCGTGGTACGTTGTTAATATTTTGTTAAGAGAAATTCATCATGAAAAATCCCACCAAAAGTGGTTGGTGATTATTGAATATTGGCATAACCCGGCGTATTATAATCATTTTATATATTCTATTGCTTGTGATACAAGATAAAAAATATACATAAGAGATTATCTAAATCCCCTTCTCGAAAAATATCAAAGAAGTTTGTTGATACACGCATAAGAGGATTTCACATTAAAATGTTGATTCCGTCACGGGTTATTGTAAATTTTCTAGATATTGATAAAACCTATGAAGGGTAGATTTTATGCACATTTTGCATACATCAAATATTTTCTAAGAAAATGGAGAAATGAACCAAAAGTTCAATGTCTCATTATAGTGATTTCTGTACATATAATTTAAACGGTTTTTAAATAATCCGAAATCACATAGTGGTATATAAAAAGAGATAATGTTTTCAAAAATCTCATAAAGTGAGATATTTAATGAAACCAATATTTTTAAATGTGTAAATCGCTTGAAGCGAATAAAAGACCATCAAGGCATAGCTCGGTGGAACATGTTTGATGAAGATCGATTCTCGGTATTAGGGGGAGATAAAGAAAACCTCATGTTAGAATAAAACAATGCCGAGAAATTTTAACATTTTTAACTAAACTGCGAAAATAATCTTACTTGTAGTATTTAGCAAGTAATTTTCCAGATGCCTTAATTGAATAAAAAGAGTGGCCATTTATAAATGCACCAAAAGTACTATTGATAATATTTCTCTACGACAGAAGCGTAGAAGACTGATCGGTGTAAAAGATAAAAATCCGCGGAAAATGAATTCATATTCAGTCACTCATGAAATCTCTTAAAGAGATACGTCTTGAGGAAATAAAATTGCACGTGCATCAAATGATTAAATATTGGGGTTGCGGACCAACCAATCCATACATTGATAAGGAATTGGTTTATGTTAATATCGAATTAGCACTGAATGTTATGGGAAAAATTTATAATAAAATATAATAGTCGTCGACAACATATTTGCCTCTTTGATTGCTATTATAATATTTGGATCCAGTACCTAAGTCATTAGCAGAGACTCAGAAACAGTCAGACTAGGTAAATATGAAATAAGCAATTGAGGTTGAGTTTGAACTGGAAATATTTGTTTGTTATCGATCAAATATATTCTCCCATTATAGATAATGTTATGTTTCGCTAATAAATAAATCTGGCAGTAACTTTAAGTTTTCATATGTCATGACCGCATATTTATAGGTCGTTGGACATTAATATTGATATGAAAATCTTTGGTGGATTTCAAAAATGAAATAATATGACAAACGCAACATGCATATTGTTAAGTTGTAAAGGTCGTTATTATTATTGGTGAATGCAATAAGACTAGTTGAGTATATTTCTATTGATGAAGGAATATATATGTAACTCATGCTTTATGTCATGAATTTATAGTTCTACGACACGTGATAGTGAAAATATATGAATGCAAACGGCGATTTTATTACACCTCTATTTTTTTTATGATTATAGTGCTGATTGTGTTGCATATGTTGCACGAATTAGTAGTGGGCATGACAATTTTTAGCTTCTACATTTAATAATCTACATGAACTCTAGAAGAGACTGGTAGACAAAAGTACACTCTAGTGACATTCTAGCAGATTTTTTCAGTGAGATTCTTCCTACATTTATTTTGAATAAATGTATTATAATATTGAAATGCGTACGTCGTTAGAGGGAGCGACGACGATGAAACTACTTTGTGGATTTTATCTTAAAACCAATTACTGTACTCTTTTTCCCTTTAACCAAGATTTTCCCACTTGGTTTTCTCAGTTAAAGGTTTTTAACGATGCAGTCAGTGCAGCACATTAAAACGCATATGGCATGAACTATTTATCTTGTCTAGTTTTTTTCCCACTGGGTTTTTTTTAGCAAAGTTAATAGTAAATGACATATACGTTATGCAACTACAATCAAAAAAATCAATTCAGCCACTTCTTCATGGAGACATTGTCTACATGAGAACGAAAATAATCTAATTGTATTATATGAAGACTATGCATCTTACATATCTCAATTGAAGTGAAGTTATATTAATGAGGATTAACAAAACATATTTCAGCTAAGTTATTTTTTATTCATTATTTGTAAAAGTGTTGAGAGAATAATGTACAGAAGGTCTAGTCAACCAACAATCTGATAGATTTCTTTCCAAGACATTACCGGTGGCAACATTTGAAAGACTAGTGAAGGGCATTGGGATGCGGTGCTTGAAATGTCTAAATTGATGCTTGGTTCAGAGGGAGTGATTCAAACACAGATAAATATGCAGGGCCGGCCCAATAAGGAAGTGGAGGAAGAATTGGCTTAAGGCCCAACAACCCCGGGGGCCCGAAAATACGTGTTTTGCAAGCAAACGATAATTAACAACGATATTTAATAAATTGTCAATATTTTCATGTCATTTATTGTAGTCCAGTTGTTAGGATATTTGGCTCTTTCTTGAAAGACTTGAGTTCGACTCCTGCCTACAACAGAGTTTTTCTTTAACTCCTTTAAACCACTTTGGGTTTTTTTTTTCTATTATTTCAGTCAATTTATTGACTTCTTTAAACCACTTTGGTCCTTGTGAACCCTGATATATTAGCACCCTCCAATATATGTATATATAGGTGATTTCTATCGGCACCACATAACTATTACTCACACCGTTTTTTTTTAATTTTGTTTCTATTATTTTAGCCAATTTTTTGACTCCATTAAACATCTTTTAGGCATTTTGAACCCTGATATATTAGCACCCTCCGAGTCCCCTCTGATACATATATATATGCGCTTTCTATCAACATGCGCTTTCTAATGACATGTATATATATGCGCTTTCTATCAACACCACATAATTACTAATGACACCCTTTCTTTATTTACTTAAGCACTTTTGAATTTCTCGATATATTTAGCACCCTCCAATACATACATACATACATACATACATACATACATATATATATATATATATATATATATATATATATATATATATATATATATATATATATGTATGTATATATATGTATGTATGTATGTATGTATGTATGTATATATTGAAGGGTGCTAATATATCGTAGTTCAAAAGACCCAAAATATGTTTAAATGAGTTAATGAAAACAAAATAAAAAAACTGTATGAGAAGTAATTATGTGGTGACGATAGAAACAGCATATATACATATATATACATATATATACATATATATATATATAGATAGATAGATAGATAGATAGATAGACATGATGTTTCTATCGGCACCACATAATATTTACCGACACCCTTTTTTTTCATTTACTTCTGGAAGCACATATGTATTTCTTTTTTTTTACTTTCGGCACCACACTGGAAATATTGTGAGTGCCCCTAACGTTCCTTTTCGATTATATCATTACTGGACTACCGTTTTTCACCAATGATATATTTATTTATTTATTTGGTTGAAAAAAGAAACGGAAGAATATATATATATATACAATGGAGATTCCTTTAGCCGAAACGGTGTCGGGTGATTATGAGACTGATTGTATGGATATTAAATCCGGATCAAGTGCTGAATCTGTTAAGTTAAAATACCCTAGTTTTATTGACAGGGCTTTTAACAAGATGAAGAATTTATCTGTGATGATAGACAGTTGCCTGTTGATGTACAGACCCCAGTGTCCAATGAATTATGAAGGTTGTGTTAAGGTTAAAGTTTTTGATAATAGGTTATGTGAGCCAGATTGCAAACAAGCCGAGTTCGTACCCCCAGTATCTTGTTGTTTGAACATGACCTATTATGGTAATGCTTATGCCAGTTTGAATGACAAGGAGTGTCATTGGTCAATTACTTATGTTTTGGAAAATGCTAATATTAAGGCTGATGTCAATTACTGTAAGATGAAAGCCTTTCTGAAATTATCCACCGTGAAGAGGCCCAATGAATTAGCATTTAAAGGTCCAGTAATAGACATAAAGTCTAAAATATTCAACAGGGATAATGTTGATGTTTGGCACTGTGGGTTCAAGAAGCCCACACTGAGCCGTTGTCTTAGTGCTCGTTCTGACAACATTGGGAAGCCCAAGGCTATAACTTGTGGGCCTGGAGATGCATTTCAGATAGTAGGCAATCTGTTTTTCTAATGGGCCGGCCCAGTTTGTGTGAGTTGTCCACTACACCCCCAGCTTCCAGTAATTTAATATCTGATACTATTAAGCCCACTAACAGTGTTGGGCCCATGAACAGTCATGGATCTACAAAGCGTGTATTGGAATCTGAGCAAAAGAATATTTTGGAAGCTGAAAAAACAAAATTAAATATGGTGTTGCGTGCACCGCAAGCAAACATTGTTAATAAGTATGCTGTCTTTGACTGTTTAGTCTTTGAGTTATTGCATGGAAGAAATCTGTGTAAGTTATAATTTCTGGCTGATTATCTGTTTATTTACAACATTTTTAAATATATTAACCGTTTTGAATGGGTTCACGTATTTACGATGTGGGCGAATATCCCACGAGTGGGAAGGATCAAGAGCGATGTGCGCATATCTTTGGAATCCGTATCTGTTAATGCTAAGGTTGGCTAAATTTCGTGCTATTAATCGCAGATTCAACAGATGCAATGCTAAGTATATTTTTAAGAAGCAGATAGCAGAGGTAGATGTAAAAAGCCTCATCAATGTCGACTTCCAACAAAAAGATGAGGGACTTTCTAGTCGAACCAGAGGTTGGCTTATGCAAGTGTAAACAAGAATCTGTTTGGAACAGTTCCTAGGAATTACTTTAGAACCCCTGTTAGGAGACCTGTTTTACCTTATAAGAAAAAACCATTCTTCAGGCAGAAGAGATTTTCAGAAAGGAGATTGAAAACAATTCATGACAAGCTGACAATTGAAAATGCACGTGAATGTAAGTTGTTGAACAATATAAGTCAAGGGACTAGTTCTGACTAAAGGGTTGGTCATGATATTAATTTATATGGAATTAATATTAAGGGAAAGGTTTATCTTCAAGTGTGTGAAGCATTAACAGATCTTCATGTGATTTGGTTTTTAATTGTTGACAAAAAAACCTAAAGCTACTTCATCAGAAACTTTGAAGATGCAGGATATTTACTACTACAAAATTGGACATAGGTCACACTTAAGATATGAAAACAATCACAGTTTCAATAAAACTGAGACAACGAAAAAATATATATCACACTTATAGCTTTCTATCACGCTTATTGAAAAACTGAGATAAGTTATATTAATCAATCTCATTTTTAAAGTGTGACTTAATTGATATGATTTTTCTGTCACGGTTATTGAAAAACCGAGATAAATTATACCAATTAATCTCATTATTAAACTGTGACTGAATTGATAAGATATTTCTGTCACGGTTTCTAAAAAAGCGAGATAAATTATATATATCAATCTCACATCTAAAAGCAAAGGCGAAATTGATATGATATTTTTATCACGATTATTGAAAAAAGAGATAAATTATACCAAACTATCACACTTTTAATCTGTGACTAAATTGGTATGATATTTTTGTCACGGTTATTGAGAAGCGAGATAAATTATATCAATTACTCTCATTTTAAAGCTGTGGATTTGAATTCATGATATTTTTGTCACAATTATAGAAAAAGTGAGATAAATTATTTCACTAATAAGAAAAGAGATATAGATCACACTTATCTAAAGATAAGGATCACACTTTTAAAAGAACCGAGACAAGTAAAATGTATATATATCACACTTAAATTTTTTATCACAGTTATTAGGTGTGAAAAAAAAGAATGATCACACTTTTTAGGTGTGATTGAAATAATAATAGATCTCGGCTTTTAAGTGTCATAACAACTACTAAAATAGATCACAGTTTTTAAATGTGTTGAAATTATAATCGATCTCGGTTTTTAAGTGTGATAACAACTATAATAGATCATGATTTTTAAGTGTGATAACAACTAAAATAAATCACAGTTTTTAAATGTGTTGAATTATAATAGATCTCGGTTTTTAAGTGTGATAACAACTAAAATAGATCATAGTTTTTATTATCACGGTTTTTAAGAAAACTGAGACAAGAACATCAATCAATCACGGTTTTTAACTGTGATTAAAAAAATATGATATTTTATAATCATATCTTAGATTAGTGTGGTTGAAAATGATAATATAGTGGGCATCAGCCTAGTGGTAATTAGTGTTGTTCCTTAATCCAGAGTATCCGGGTTCGAGTCCCAGTGGCAACAAAAGATATGTGTGCGTATATTTCGTTTTCGAAAAAAAAGAATGATCACACTTTTTTAGGTGTGATTGAAATTATAATATATCTCGGTTTTTAAGAGTGATAACAACTACTAAAATAGATCACAGTTTTTAAATGTGTTGAAATTATAATAGATCTCGGTTTTTAAGTGTGATAAAACTATAATAGATCACGATTTTAAGTGTGATAACAACTAAAATAGATCACGATTTTTAAATGTGTTGAAATTATAGTAGATCTCGGTTTTAAGTGTGATAACAACTAAAATATATCACGAATTTTATTACCACGGTTTTAGGAAAAATGAGACAAAAAATCAATCAATCACGCTTTTTGATTGTGATTAAAATAATATGGTATTTTATAATGAGATTTTAGTTTAGTGTGGTCGAAAATTAAAAGAAAGAAAACATCGGTCTAGTGGTAATAAGTGTGGCTCGTTAATCCGGAGTATCCGGGTTCGAGTCCCAACAAAGACAAAAAATATGTGTGCTTATATATTGTTTTTGAAAAAAAACACTTTTATTGGTGTGATTTAAATTATAATAGATCACGGTTTTTAAGTGTGATAACAACTAAAATAGATCACAGTTTTTAAATGTGTTTTAATTGTAATAGATCTCGGTTTTTAAGTGTGATAACAACTATAATAGATCACGGTTTTTAACTATGATAACTACTGTAATATATCACAGTTTTTAAATGTGATGAAATTATAATAGATTACGGTTTTTAAGTGTGATATCAACTATAATAGATCACGGGTTTTAAGTGTGATAATTATTATAATAGATCACGGTTTGTAACTGTGATTGAGTTAAAGTACTTTATGTCACACCTCAATATGCCACACTTTGGAAGCCGTGACTAATGTAAATATATCACACTTAAAAACCGTGATCTTTATGCTTTTTTGACATTTTCGACGATGAACCTTCTACTTCAATGATTAAGGAAGATATGACAGACAGATTCAGGGTATTAAGGAGGGGCGTGTACTGGCTTACGATGAAAGGATCTACTTCAGCTGGTCAGAAAGAATATGTTGTGAAAGAATATTGTAAAAAAAACATTCTGGTTAAATACGGAGGTGCAACTACAGGCACTATCGATAACATTCATGAGAATGCATTGTATTTATGTGTAGCCAGTTCAGTTAAAGATACATTAGCAGTAATGACAGTATCATTCAAGATGTATTTTTTCTCTTGATTTATTAAAGCTATCAACCCCAAATAAAATTAAAGTTGGGGGCTTTTATTATACAATCTATAACTGCAGCCGCCGGCCTAGTGCGCTTTAATAAAATGGTTCTTTTATTTCACAATGTATAACATTTCCTACTTCCCATTCAGAGAATCTTGTATTATCTCTATCTATATCATACTTGATACTCTGATAAGGGTTACATAATACAATATATGGTATCCCCCCAGTTATTTTTTTTTCTTACAGTACTTGTCGTTTACAGTGAAGTCGTTCTGGGCACCCAACAATTCTTTTTTGTAAGAAAAAATTGAAAGGGGATATCATCTACAATATTATAAAGGGCATGTACATCATATGAAGAAAAATCTATACTTCCACAAAAATAATTGTGTCGGCCCAAACTTCTAGCCCAAGCAGTTTTCCCAGTTCTTGTTGGGCCTTCAATTATCATCGACAGGGGGCGGTCTGGTTTGTTCTCCGGGTCCTGCAGGTGGAGGAGATGAACTGTTAATATGTAATGAAGAGAGTTTGAGAATGTGTTAACACAAGAGTAAACTTCAACTTAGTTTATTCATTGATATGAGAGGTGTATAAATAGATACAATTGAGAGACTAGCACTAGCTTGGCGGCCACTTGAGTATGTAGATGTGGGCGGCAAGCATGCAAAAGTAAAAGTAAAAGTAAAAGCTATGTCTATGACATATTAATTGTGTCTATGACATAAAGTAAACTAGAGTTTGACATATTAATTGTTTATATGTATCACAATTAATATGTCTTTTATAATTAAATAAAGTGTACAAAATATCACATCTACAATTTACGAGGTCATTGGGCACCTGTGAACTTCATGAGACTCATCAATCTATTTGAAGTAATCTTTGTAATATTTCCACACCCCCTCAAATCCAAATTTTGTCAGATATGTTTATGCGACCAAGTTTGCTACTAAGTCTCTTTGAACATAAGAGGGAATAGCCTTGGTAAGAATATCGACATTACGATCTGTTTGGGAACATCTTTGGAGTTGAATAATCCTGGCATCAATCTTTTCCTTCGAAAGTGTCTGTCAATATCCACATGCTTGGTTTTATCATGATGGGCGGGATCTTGACCATGCATAAAGTCAATTATTATCACAACATAGTGTGATAGGTTCTTTGAGGAGGAGTCTTGAAGTTCGATCGGTACCCTTTTTAGCCATAGAGCTTCACAAATGCCAAGTACAAGTGCCCTAAGTTCGACCTTCCAAGATCGCTTCTTGACACAAGATGGGTTGTTTCTTGCTTCTCCAAGTAACGAGGTTCCCATACATATGAGCAATAGCACATGGTAGATCTTACATCAATGTGACATCCAAAATTGTCGACATCGGTGTAGACCTTGATTGATCTATCGGTAGACTTGGTGAAGTGCGGCCTTGGCCAGAGTGGACTTTAAATATCTCAGTATCCTATTCACAGCATCCCAATGTTGCTCAGTAGGGCAGTGCATGAACTGACTGACCAGACTAACCCCATATGCAATATCAGGCCTTGTGTGAGAAAGGTAGATGAGTTTACCTACAAGCCTTTGATATTGTTCTTTTACGACAAAGAATGTCACCATGCGATGAAGGTGTTCTTGGGGTCTACTGGGATACAAGACGTTTGCATCCCAAAGATGCCGATTTCCTTCAAAGAGATCTAGTACATACTTCCTTTGAGAGATTGAAATGCCTTTACCGTTTCTAGCTATTTCCATACCAAGAAAGTATTTTAGGGAGCCCAGATCTTTAACTTGGAATACCTTTGCCAGTAGAGTCTTTAAATTTTGAATCTCAGTAGAGTCATCTCCAGTAAGGATGATATCATCCACATATACAATAAGAATAGACATTCTCTGGTTGGTTGTCTTGATGAACATAGTGTGATCTGAGTTGCATTGATGATATCCAGCAGCTTTGACCACAGTAGTAAGTTTCCCAAACCAGGCTCTTGGGGATTGCTTCAGGCCATATAGAGATTTCCTGAGTTTGCATACCTTGCCCTGAGTGTGAGGATTGACAAAACCAGGAGGTACATTCATATAGACCTCCTCAGTGAGATCACCATTGAGAAAAGCATTTTGATATCCAATTGGTGTAGAGGCTAGTCGGTTGGACAGCTAGAGAGATCGAGAACCACGGCGGTGTTGAGCTTTGCCACTTGGTGCAAAAGTTTCCTTATAGTCAATACCATAAGTTTGAGTGAATCCCTTTGCTACCAATCGGCTTTGTACTTGTCAATTGTACCATCGACATTGTATTTGATAGTGAATAACCATCTGCAGACTAAGCTGTCTTCTTGCCTTTGGGAAGAGTTGTGAGGTCCCAAGTATGATTATCCAGGAGGCGATCATCTCGGTTTTAACAAAGACCTTCCACTTATCATTTTGAAGGGCCTCACGAATATTTCTAGGGATAGAGTGAGAGTCCAGTCTGTGTAAACATGGCAAAGACAGGAGACAAGCGATCATAAGATAAATAAGTATGAATAGAATGATCGGTGCATGATCTTTTCCTTTTTCCTTAGAGCAATAGATCTGTCATCAATGTCGATGAAGCTGCGAGGATCTGCAGATTCTTTGAGTGTCGATGGGCTCGGGATCAGCGAGGCTCTGAGTCGGTTGGTTCTTTGAGGATCGATGAGGGTCTTTGTGAGTCGATAGAGATCTTGGGGTTCGATCTACGAGGATCGATGGGTTCTTTGAGGTTAAGAGTTTGGCTGAAGGAAGGGTTTAGGTCAATTTCTATCGAGTTTCCATCGATGATCGCCTCAGTGGACTTGCTTTGTAGTAGGGAGTCCTTTCAAAAAATTTACATCCATAGAATTGTAAAATCTCTTTTCGGAAGGAGAGTAGCACTTGTAACCTTTCCCGTCCTTTGCATATCCTAGGAAAATGCACTTGTGAGCTTTAGGATCAAGTTTGCTTACGTGTTGGGCATGGATATAGACAAACACAAGACAACCAAAGATTTTGGAGGTAATCGGGAAATAAGATGATGGGGCGGAGTGTGTGTCCGATGGGGTTTTGATAGGAGTTTTGAAGCCTAGTACCTGTTTGGAAGTCTGTTGATTAAGTATGTGGAAGTCAATATGGCTTCACCCCACATATATTTTGGAACATTTGTGGTAAACATAATAGACCTAGCCATTTCAAGCGGATGCTGTTTCTTTCTCTCGGCAACCCCATTTTCTTTGAGGGGTTTCAACACAACTCTTGATATGGACAATCCCTTTATCCATCAAGAAATTCTTGAGATGAGACTCATAATATTCAAGAGCATTGTCGGTCTTCAAGATTTTGATCTTAGTGTCAAACCGAGTGGAGACCATGTTGTAAAATTCTTGAAAGATGGGTCCAACTTGGACTTATCCTTCATTAAAAATAACCAAGTGGTTACGGTGTGGTCATCTATGAAGGTAACAAACCACCTCTTTCTGTTATGCTTTTTACTCTTGAGGGTCCCCATACGTCACTTTGTGAATTAAGGTGAATGGTGTGGATGGTAAGTAAGGTAATTTTGCATACACAGATTTGGTGAGTTTAGCAAACCGACAAATATCACATTGAAGATCATTCAAATTACAACCTTTAAACAATTCGGGATCTATAGACTTTAAATAACTAAAAGCCCAGGGATGTCTAGTCTATAATGCCATAACATGATATTGTCTAGGTTTTGAGTGCAGTTTGAGGGCGATTCGATCTTGATCTTACATCTTCTTCAAGATGTTGACCACAAACAGACTGAGCAAGGTTTAGCGATCCCAATCACGCCTTTGAGGAATGATCTGGAATGTGCACGATTCTCATTAAAAACAACAGATCGAGCTTCAAATCTTTAGTAAGTTTAATGTGAGATATGAGATTGCAATCTAATTTTGGAACAAATAGGACATTCTGCGAGCATATCTTATTAGTAAGTCATGCACCGACCAAAACCTTTTGCACTAGAGATAGATCCATCGCCAGCTTAATATTGTGAATTTGGGGACATGGCTTAAGTTGAGTAATGAGATTTTTATTACCAGTCATATGGGATGAGGCCCAGAGTCAACAATCCGTGTTTCATTACTAATAGATGAGTAGAATTATTACTAATAGATGAGTAGAATTTACCTGTCTTGGCATGAGAGGCTATGTCGGTAGAGTGACTACCTCCCTTTTGTTGAGTTAGGAAGGCTTTGAATGCGACAAAGGTGAGCATTCAACTTTGTTGTCATCTTCTTCCTCACTTATGTATGCCTTACTGACTTTCCTTGGCGTCCGGAGGTCTTGGAGGAGTTAGGCTTGCCATGTAGCTTCCAAAGAAGTGTCCTTGGTGTGATTAGTGCGTTTGCGGTGGTCACGAACGACTTTCGAGCTTTATCGGCGAGGCTTCTGTAAGCCTCGATAGCCTCAAAGGGGTTCCCGACATCGGTCGGACGGTGGCACTTTGAAGTAGGGTTGTCGGCGGGGTTCAAGAAAGATCACTTTCCTCCTGCTTTCCTCATGTTTGACCTCAAGAAACATGGATTTGAGATTTGGAAGAGGTTTAGTAGCAAGAATTCTACCTCGACATCATCAAGAGTAGGATTCACCCGATAAGGGAATTTGAATACTCTCTTTTCTCGATAATGTCTTTAAAGAGTGCGACATCTTTAACATCATTCGGGGTGAGTTTCCAACATATCTAGGTGTTGCCATGCCTTAGATAGTTGATTAAAGTATTGAGTTCTGAGACATATCCCCTTGTCTGCAATTTTGAATCTGAGCTTGAGTTCATAGACTTGGATGTATTGTCCTTTTTGAGTAAAGGTCTACGGCATTATCCCGATTTCCTTAGCGATGTCATACATCATAAAGTTCTCACTGATCTCTTTTGTCATAGACCTCGTGAGGATGGTCATGACTTGGTTATTTTCTGTGTCCCATGCTTCAAACTTGGGGTCGGGCCAAAGAGGCGAGTTTGGAACTGACAGATATCCCATCTTGCCCTGGCCGGAGATATACATTTTCATAGACCTTGACCATAGCAAATAATTATTACCATCAAGTTTATGATTTGTAAAGAAGAGTGTTCGATTATCCCGATCTGCTTGAGGCGGTTGTGAGTCTCTTGAAGAAGATGAAACTTCGAGATAATGTTGACATTTTTACGAAAGGGCCGAGTTTTGCAAATGGATTTTAGAACTCGATGAGGCTCCGATACCATGAAGAGAGTTTGAGAATGTGTTAACACAAGAGTAAACTTCAACTTAGTTTATTCATTGATATGAGAGGTGTATAAATAGATACAATTGAGAGAGACTAGCACTAGCTTGGGCGGCCACTTGAGTATGTAGATGTGGGCGGCAAGCATGCAAAAGTAAAAGTAAAAGTAAAAGCTATGTCTATGACATATTAATTGTGTCTATGACATAAAGTAAACTAGAGTTTGACATATTAATTGTTTATATGTATCACAATTAATATGTCTTTTATAATTAAATAAAGTGTACAAAATATCTGTGCAATTTACGAAATTTCTTTGGGCACCTGCTTGAACTTCAATGAGACTCATCAATCTATTTGAAGTAATCTTTGTAATATTTCCACATGTAATAAATCCAAATTTCATAATAACGTTCATTAAGGTCCATTAGGGTTTGTTCATGGGCCCAACTGGCATCACAATTATCTATTTGTCTGGCGAGTACAATTTGTAAGTTTTGTATACTTACCAAATACAAATTTTGGTCCACCCAATCTTTAAGCTCTTGGGGGACATTAACAAAATTGGTCCATCTGGGCTGATACTCTGGTTGAATATCTGGCCATCTGGAATTTGCAGCATATTTCAGATTCCTGAGTTGGGTAGCCTAGATGAATGGTTGCTCAGCCTGCACTCTGGAAAGGAAGTCGGTCTTGGATGTGGCCTCATTTATAATTGTTGACCATATGTCATCCCTGGATTTTTAGGGTTTCTTCTTGAAGCCTTTAGCACTCCTCTCTCTTGGAATTGTCCCCATTTGGCAATGTAATCAGCTACCTTTGCATCACTTCTGGGCACCTGAGTGTTGGCATGATATGATTGGAGCCCATTGGGGTCTTTGATGTCGAAGAACCTAGGGTCCTTCGTGTCTAATTTTTTTCAAGTTGAACCATGCAGTGTAAGTGTGGTTCACCGTCTTGGTAAGGTTCAGTGCATACCCTAGTATAACTTATATTAAAATCTTTTAATAGATTAAATAAATAATCTATGAGGAAGAGAGGGATTAGTGGGCAGTGTGGATATGTTAAAAATACAGATTTTCCTTGTAATCTATATGGAGCATTTTTGCGAGTCATTTTTAGTTAGTATAGAGATAGAGAGAGAAGAGGCACTATAAAAGGCCCTTCTTTCCTCCGCAAAACCATAGTAAACAAGTTGGAACTACTATTCCTTCGTTTTGCGTTGGGAGTTAGGTAGCCTAGATGAATGGTTGCTCAGCCTGCGGGACCGGAGAACAAACCATTTTACTGTCACGTGGGTGGGGGATCAGCTGAAGTATGCCCTGTACACACCCCCCTAAAACCCCCTGAAGCCTTAATGTTAAGTTATTCCATAAACCCATGACCCTAATGTTAAGTTATTCCTTACTCCCCTGACCATTAATGTTAAGTTATTCCTTAAACCCATGACCATTAATGTTAAGTTAGTCATTAATCCCATGACCATTAATGTTAAGTTATTAATTGGGTCTGTTGTCAAAAACTCAGATCATCATTTTCAGGGATAAGTTTTGGGAATTAAATACCAGTACAACCTGAAACACCTGAATGCTCAAAAGGTTTTGGGGGAACTGCAATCCTTGTACAATTCAAGCCCCACTTCTGATTTAGCTGGACAAATTGTTGAGCAGAAAAGAGTTTGTTCTGGTTTTGAAACTGCTAAGGCTAGCTTTTTATCTCAAAAGGCCAAAGGACACTACATGAAGTTTAGTGACAGGGGTTCCAAGTTTTTCCATTCTTTGGTCAAAAGGAACAATGTCAGAAATCATATTTCTTCCATTTTGCTCTCTGATGGATCCTTTACTACTTCTTATGATCAGATTGGAGATGCTTTTGTTGGTTTTTATACTGATCTTTTAGGCACTGAAGGCACTGCTACACCTATTGATTTGGATGTGGTCAATGCTGGTCCTTCTATCACTAAGGATCAGATGGATTATCTGGTGAAGGATGTTACTTCTTTGGATGTGAAGGAGGCTTTGTTTTCCTTTTCTGACAATAAAGCTCCTGGTCCTGATGGTTTCTCTGCTGGTTTTTTTAAGAAGTCTTGGGATATTGTTGGACTAGATTTCACCAATGCAATTCTGGAATTCTTTAACAATGATGCAATTCTGAAACAGGTTAATCATGCCATTATTGCTTTGATTCCTAAAACTACTCATGCTGCTACTGTTGGAGATTACAGGCCAATCTCATGTTGCAATGTTATATACAAAGTGATTTCCAAAATATTAGCTTCAAGATTGTCTGCTTGTCTTCCTGATCTTATTGATGAATCACAGACTGGTTTTGTGGATGGTAGGGCTATGACTGATAATATCTTCCTCTGTCAGGAGCTGATAAGAAAATATGGTGTTACCAGGGGACTTCCTAGATGTATGATAAAAGTGGATATCAAAAAAGCTTTTGATTCAGTGCACTGGTCCTTTTTAGTGTCTGTTTTGAAGGGCTTTGGCTTTCTTGCAAGATTTGTGAAAGGGATTATGCTATGTGTTACCACTGCTTCCTTTTCTATTTCTATTAATGGTGAAATGAAGGGATTCTTTCCCGGAAAAAGGGGTTTGAGGCAGGGTGATCCCCTATCCCCTTTTCTATTTGTGATTGGCATGGAGTACTTCTCTAGAATGTTGAGGAATTTGGGAGAGGATTCTGATTTCCACTTCCATAATGGTTGTCAGAACCTGAAAGTTAATCATTTGGCTTTTACAGATGATTTGATGTTATTTGCTAGGGGTGATCAATTTACATCAATCTTATGATGCAATGCCTTCTTGTTTTTGGCCGGTGCTCGTGTCCAGTGGCTAATATGCAAAAATCGAGATGTTTTGTCTTTGGTTTGGATGATTATACAAGGAGGTGCTTTTGGCAATCACCGGGTTTGAAAGAAGGCACTATGCTGTCAGTACCTTGGTATTCCTCTATGTCTTTGTCCGAGTTAAATGTTGTGCATTACGATCCGTTATTTAAATCTACGAGGCGCGTGCTTTGGCAACCTGGAAAGGGTCCACTTTGTCCTATCTTTGGTAGGCTTCAACTTGTCCTTTCATTATTCGTCGGTGGAATGTTTTTGGCTGAGGATTTACCCTATAATTAGTAGTGTCAAGTTGAAGTTGGATCAAATGTGCAGGAGGTTTCTGTGGGGTGGTTCTTGTGATTCCCTTAGGAAATCACTTGTTGGTTGGAAGGAGGTTTGTCTGCCTAAATCTGAGGGTGGATTGGGGATCTTCAGCTTGAAGCCTGGAATCTTGCACTTCTCTGTAGGATTCTATAGAACTTCCATTGTAAAAATTATAGCCTTTGGGTGAAATGGATCAGTGAAATGTACTTGAAGAATGTGGATTTGTGGTTGTATCAGTGTAAGCAGGGTGCTTCTGCTCTTATCAAGGCTATTTTTAAGATCAGGGACATGATACTTGTGCAGTGGTTCATTTTTCTTCTTTTTTTTTTATTGCAATCTTGGTCCATTGGATCAAAGTTGAGTCCTTCTAGAGCTTATGATTTTTTCAGGCATCATGGGGGAAAGGTCTGGTGGTGCAGAATGGTTTGGAATCCTAGGGCAACACCTAAGCACTATTTTCTTCTATGGATGGCTATGAAGAACTGCCTTTTGACCGCTGATAAACTTCACCTTGATGATAAGGTCTGTTTCCTGTGTGGTTTGGTAAATGAATCAGCCTCTCATCTTTTTTTTCTAGTGTCCCATATCTTGTATGGTTTGGGGCAAGATCAGGATGTGGTTATGCATTAATAGAAGTTTGGAAACTGTTACTGGTGCAGTTAGATGGATTAGTAGGAAGTGTAGGGGTACTTCCCATGGGAATGTAGCAAGATCTGCTTTTGTTTCTGTTGTGGTGTATTGGCTTTGGCATATGAGAAACAAGAAAATTTTTGATGGTATTAACATGAAGATCACAGATGTACTGCATTGTATTAAAACTCAAATCTATTATATAATGCAGGCTGCTTTTCCTTTGTATATCTTCACCCCTTGATGTTAGGGTTTTGTATATCTTTTGTGATTTCTAGTAGGTTTTGTTGGTGGATGTATGAGATTATTTTGTTTCTCTACACACCTTGGGATAGGCTCTGTGAATTATGCTCTCACATGACCCCTTTTGACAGTTTTTGGGTGTTGTTAAGTGTTTAGTGGCTGTTGTTTCTTGTTGCATATAACCTCAGGGGTCTTATGCAGCTTGGAATCAACAAATCTAACCTCTTCTCAACACTGTGTAGGTGATAGTTTTGTTCTAATTTATGTGTAGGAGGTAATTTCTAGTACTTTGCATACCTTGGTTATAAAAATTTTACCTTTAACCAAAAAGTTAATCCTTAATCATTCCAGGTGGGGGAGATGAAGACTAGTGCATTTCCTGTGAAGAAAATGTTCTGATTGAAAATGAAAAAGGACAAATAAAGTGCTTTTCTCAGAAAATGGGAATTCAAATATATGACCCACTTTTACTGTTGTACAATAGTGATTGAAACAGTGATTGATGAGAGAGAAATTTGTCTGTGATGACTCACTGTTCATGGAAATTCAAATTCGATTTTCTCTCAATCTAACCGTTGGATCATGGTGATTTCAAGGCCTCCAGCACGCAAGACTGAGCGACGTTTGTGCAAGCGACTAAGGTCTTGCAATTACCTCCCATTTGGAACGGATGGACCGGACGGATCTTTGATCGGAGGTCGGAATCAAAATGTTGACTTGGTCAACGATGAATAGTTAGAAAAATACAAAGGGAGAAATTTAGTAAGTAATTTATATAAAATAATTTATAACGAATTAGACTTAACTTTCAACTACAAAAGTTCTTAGAATTCTTCACTGAACAACATATAAAAACTTTTTTTTTTCGAAAAAATTAAATATTTGCATTAAATTTGTGCATAAATACACAGAAGAAGATGAAAGAAGGGTCATGAGCGGCTACGTCACACCTACGGCCTACTCCCTTCGCCTCATGACTAGAACCAACACGTGGCGGGCAAAACCAGTAATATTATATGGTTTTGCCACGTGTAGGACATAGATTAAAAATCAAAAATCAGAAATGAAGGGGCACTATAAAAGGCCTTTTTTCCTCCACAAAACCATAGAAGTAAACAAGTTGGAACTACTATTCCTTCGTTTTGCGTTGGGAGTTGGGTAGCCCAGATGAATGGTTGCTCAGCCTGCAAGACCCGGAGAACAAACCTTTTTACTGTCACGTGGGTAGGGGATCAGCTGAAGTATGCCCTGTACACACCCCCCTAAAACCCCCTGAAGCCTTAATGTTAAGTTATTCCTTAATCCCCTGACCCTTAATGTTAAGTTATTTTTAAACCCATGACCCTTAATGTTAAGTTATTCCTTACTCCCTTGACCATTAATGTTAAGTTATTCCTTAAACCCATGATAATTAATGTTAAGTTAGTAATTAATCCCATGACCAATAATGTTAAGTTATTAATTGGGTCTGTTGTCAAAAACCCGGATCATCATTTTCAGGGATAATTTTTGGGAATTAAATACCAGTACAACCTGAAACACCTGAAGCCTTAATGTTAAGTTAATCCTTAATCATTGCAGGTGGGGAGATGAAGACTGGTGCATTTCTTGTGAAGAAAATGTTCTGATTGAAAATGAAAAAGGACAAATAAAGTGTTTTTCTCAGAAAATGGGAATTCAAATATATGACCCACTTTTACTGTTGTACAATAGTGATTGAAACAGTGATTGATGAGAGAGAAATTTGTCTGTGATGACTCACTGTTCATGAAAATTCAAATTCGATTTTCTCTCAATCTAACCGTTGGATCATGGTGATTTCAAGGCCTCCAGCACGCAAGACTGAGCGATGTTTGTGCAAGCGACTAAGGTCTTGCAATTACCCCCCATTTGAAACGGATGGACCAGACAGATCTTTGATCGGAGGTCGGAATCAAAATGTTGACTTGGTCAACGATGAATAGTTAGAAAAATACAAAGGGAGAAATTTAGTAAATAATTTATATAAAATAATTTATAACGAATTAGACTTAATTTTCAACTACAAAAGTTCTTAGAATTCTTCACTGAACAACATATAAAAACTTTATTTTTTTTGAAAAAATTAAATATTTGCATTAAATTTGTGCATAAATACACAGAAGAAGATGAAAAAAGAAGGGTCATGAGCGGCTACGTCATGCCTACAGCCTACGCCCTTTGCCTCATGACTAAAACCAACACGTGACAAATATATATATATATATATATATATATATATATATATATATATATATATAAAATGAATATTCTACAAAAAAAAGATGTATAATTTTACTACTTGTAGGTATGTTTTGAGGCTATAAATGAATTGAATTTTGTATCTACCAGTGTTAAAAGCGCGTTATTGAAACAGTATTTTGTAAATATGTTTTTTCCAAAAAAAAAAAACTTCGAACTAAAATACCTAATTCGACGACTTTGCCGAAGGCCCAAAAATTTCCAAGACCGGCCCTGTAAATATGTACTCTTTTTCATTAACTTAGATTTTTTCCCACTGAGTTTTTTCTTAGTAATATCTGCTATTTAACAATAGACATCCAAGGAAGAGTATTATGTAATAATATATTTTGGATTGTCTATTGATATTGATTGATTCTGATTGATATTTTGTAATATTACGATTCTATTCATTTATTATATTCACACCCTAAAATGTATTATAAATACCCCCTTATACCATTGATATAATACACCAGCATTATTTGCCTCTTTCTACATCTTTGTTTTCCTCTTGTTCTTTCTCTTTTATTTTCTTAGTTTTATAACAGAAACACAATTATTCAACCAATTGTACGTGCTAAAATATGATTGAGTCCTACAAAAGGATCGGACTGGTGAGGAATTTTTTTTGGGTGTCTTTAAAGACACCACATTATTTTTCCTCGGGGCACCACAACACTCTAAAAATTTGGTGATTATTCATGGCACCACACAATAAAATTTTAAATGATAAATCTACTTAATCACACCACACCTATAAAATTTCAAGTTTATTATGTCCACGTTTTTTTTACATTAACATCCTTAACCCATAAACAATTGCATATTGCATATTTTCCTTAACCTTTAACCTCCATCTTCTCCGTTCTTCAATCACCATTTCTCCACCTTTCAACCACCTTAATCACCATGTCCACCACCTCTAACCATAGGAAAAAAAATCCACCATTCTCGTAACTCGTCCATTAATTTCAACATAAACTCCAAATTATCAAGCAAACAAGGATAGGCACCCGTCTGTTTTTGTTTTTTTTCCTGTCAGTTTTGTTTTGCTTTGGATTTTTGGATCTCAATGTACGATTCAATTCTGCATTGTTGTAAAAAAAAAAAAAAAAAAAAAAAAAAAGAGATGCACCCGTCTGTTCAATTCAACCATTGTTTTATTTCATTTCCAACACCTTTATATATTTAGCCTTATTTTTTACTTTGAAAAAAAAAAATGCTCCAGCATAAAGGTGATGGTGGCAATAATTGCGATGAGGCTGGGTAATGGTGGAGGAAGATGGGTGAAAGGACAGCTGGGCCGGGTGGGGTGTGGGAGGTGGCGGGGCTGGTGGTGGTTGGTGGCGGTACCAGTGGGGGTGGCAGGGATAGTGAGGGGGTGGTAGCTAAATGGACATTAGGGTAATTCAGGGTTATCAGTGTAATTATATTGTTAGAATGGAAGATTGTGACAGATGTTGTGGTATAAGTAGAAATGAAGATATATTAATTCCACTGTGGTGCATTGGGTATATTTAAAAATCAATATGGTGCATTAATTAGGTAGAACAAGATATGAATGTGTGATACCCTTAATTTGGGTACCAAAATAAAATAAGGCAAATAGCTATTTCGGCTCATGAAAAAGGGTCCTCACCTAAATTATTCATCCAAAATGCCCACGGGAAATTTGATCAACAACAACACGGGAGTCTTAGTCTCTTAGATATAATCATATTAAACTTAGATGACAGCCGGCCAGAGAAACCGACACAGCACGAAAAACTAATCAACCAATGAAAGCCAAAGCAAATGAAAGAAAACAACAATCGGCGACTAAAAGTAATAACGTTATATACAAGACGCGAATCCAAAATCTATGCAAGTTCATTCGAATTTCGGCCCTCTCTCCACCAATAAAAATAATGTTTTATTCAATCATAAAGCATACAAAAAAACCAACACATCACGGTTGTAGGCAATGAGAGAGATATCGAAATGCTCATCGATGTGGGAGACGATCCTGATTATTTCTTCCGGTATTCAGGTACTCTAAATCTATTGTTTCATATACATATGGTATCAGAGCCACCCTACATTCATGTTATTCGATTAATTATGAAATTATAGTTGAATCGTTTTTTATTTGGAACACATGATTATTAAATTATCCAGAAATCGACTTTTTTATTTTAAAATAATGTTCCAACCAGGGTTCGATCCCGTGACGCCTGGCTCTGATACCATGTTAAAGATCAAGCGCTTAGCATTGTACTAAAACCAATTGGTATCGAGAATTGATTTAATTCATATTAAATCGTATGATAGTTTGATTAAAACAAGGTAGAACTATTCTATTTGCTGTTAATTAGAATCGTCAATTAAGCAGATAAAGTCACTTTGGTTTGTTTTACGTATCTGTTGATGTCTTTAACTGTAAAAACAAGATATGAATGTATTAAATTCATAATTGCATCATGCTGTGATGAGTGGCGGATCCAGAATGATTATCCAGCGGGGTCCGTAAATATTTAACATAGTAAATTTTTTTTTTTTTCACGAGGTCCGAAATATTTTCTATAGGTAAAATGTAGAGTATTTCTATTTTTAACGGGATCCGTGGACCCCCTATACTAAAGGGTAGATCTGCCCCTGGCTGTGATCTCTTTGCATGTTAACTGCAAGAAAGGTCGGCGGCAGCTTCGTATATGTATTGGAAAAGTCAATAAATCAATATTAGGGTTTCATTGTTAGTTTCCGGCTTTCCGCCTCTGTGATTGTTTTGGGCTTCATCTTAATTGCATTATGGGTTCAAATTACCGTACATGTCGGAAAAATTAAAAAAATAAAATAAAATAAATAATAATAATAATAATTATTATTATTATTATTATTATAATGGCAATTTATAGCCGCTAATAATAGATTCGTCCCACACATGAATTGGTAAAGGTACTGCGTTACACTTGGTTGTTCAAGTCAAATGCAAATTTTTGTACCCAAAAAAAAATAATTAAATGCAAATTTTTGTTGTAGTCAATAATGTTAGTGTATTATCTTACACTTGGCTTATTTTGATTGGATACTTTTATTTAGTAATTGATCCTTATAGGTAGATTATAACTCAATAAATTAAGAGCTAAATAATCTTATTGACGATATGAATATTTTGTTTTACGAAGTTTTCATTAAAGTGATTAGTACACATTATTTATTGTTGTGTATATTAAGTGAAGGACTAGCAAATCATACATTTTGTGTCATATAAGTGACAATTTATTACACTTTTAAGGGTGCAACTCAATGACACATATTAACTTATCCACAAAGAATTATCCGATTGATTAAAATATTTATCTTTCTTTCTTTGAATAAGCAATTGTAATTGCCATTGACATGCCTTATGTTGGAAGATAATTTCAATCAAATATTTTATGTGAAAAATATGCTGCTTTGGTAAATGATTAAAAGTTTGATTATTTATGATGTTAAGTCTTCACATATAAAGATTAGTATACATTATTTGTATTATGCTTATATTAAGTGAAGTCAATTTAATCAAACGTTACGAGAAATGATGTATCACATTTGATGAATGATAAATAGTGACACATAAAGAAATTAGTCACATATTGGTCTCTTTTATAATATCACTTCATTCCTGTTTTTACTTTCGATTTGTGTACTTAGTGTGTACATACATTTGTGATGAATTGGAAGGACTATTCTTTAAAATATTAGTTTTCTCATATTGTGTTTTATCCTTTATTGTCGATGATAAAGTTATGACATCCGAAGAAACAAAGTCACATATTGATAAAGTGACTAAATATCATTAAAGTGAAAAATACATATTTTGTTGATATTTGGTTCATATTAAAGTCTTGACATATCATAAAGTTTTGGCCTTTAAATTATTGAATTTTGCAAAGATTAGAAATATGCCTCATAGTTATGTCAAAGTTTAGAGTATTTCCACAGCAGCTCAAGTTCTTGACATATAAAGAATATTCATATTATGTTTAGTGATTAGATCATGACATATTTATTTTGCAATTTCTGTAAGGCAATAGATATACATACTTGAACCATATATAAGTATTAAATTACACACATTTATGTCAACATATAAATGAATGTCAATGGTCCTGGGAATTTTATTGATGGTTTTTTTATAATAATAATATTTTTTTTTTATTGATACTTCTTTTGCTAAAACTCATATTACCATCACAAAAGAAAGAATTATGGAGTGTATATTATGAAGGTCAAGGATATCCAAAGATACATTGTTCGTCTTATTTATAAGAATATCACTCAATTGTGTGTAAGTATCACGACATTATGTATAGAATCTATGGTGACTACCCACATGAGCACCTTATTTTATTGTGTATACTCTACTCTTATGTATGTGTTGTTTAAATTAGGCCTCATTAAATATTTTGTATCTCAATTTAGCAACGAGAAGTACACTACTTCTTGAAACAATACATACACACATTTGTGGACCTTTTAATGCTCCCACCTTTTGGAGGAGAAAAGTATTTTATCACTTTTATCGATGGTTATTCACGTTACTATGATAAATCTCAATCTGTGGAAACTTTACAAATGTTCATAACTGAAGTCGAGAGACAACAAGATAGAAAAGTAAAAATCATAAGGTCGGATAGAGGTGGTGAGTTTATGGAAGGTATGACGAAACATGACAACATCATGGACCGTACCTTTTGCAAGACTTCTCCAAATTCTTGGAATTATTGCTCAATACATAGTACCTGGATCTCCATGGCAGAATGGTGCGGCAGAAAGGCAGAATCATACGTATATGGAAATGGTTAGATCTATGACGAGTCATGCTGACTTGCATATATCATTATGGATGGATGCTTCACGCATAGTTGTTTATATTTCAAATAGGGTTCCTTGTATGGCGTATCTAAAGACACCTATTGAATTATGGAAATGGTGGAAACCTAGTTTGAAACATCTCCAAATATGGGGTTGTCCAGCTGAGGCTAGAATTTAAAATTCACAATAAAAGAAATTGGAGTTTAGAACAGTTAGTGGTTACTTCATCAGTTACCTAGAAAATTCCAAAGAATATAGGTCTTATTGTGCTAACCATATCAAGAGAATTGTTGAAACCGGTAATACTATATTCTATGAGAATGGCGAAATCAGTGGGAGTGCTAAAATTCACAGGGAGGAACAGTTTCAGTCTGTGGAAAATCAAGATGCGGGCCTTGTTAAAACAACAAGGATTGTGGACTCTTTTATCCGGTAAAGGAGATGCCAGTGCAGAAGATTACGCCAGTCTGGAGGAGAAAGCACATTCCATCATCATGTTGTGCTTATCTGATGATGTTATCATAGAAGTTGCTGAGGAAGACACCGCTGCTAAGTTATGGTCAAAGCTTGAAACACTGTATATGACTAAGTCATTGACCAACAAGTTCTTTGCTAAAGCGAGGTCGTTTAGCCTAAGGATGCATGAGGGGGCTCACCGGTGAGAGATCATCTTGATCGATTGAACACAATATTACTTGATCTCGGGAATATTGATGTGAAGATTGAGGATGAATATGCGGCTCTGATTTTGTTGGTATCTCTACCCGACTTCTTATGAGAACTTTGTGCGATCCTTCATAGTTGGGAAGGATCACGTTGCATTGGAATATGTAAGGTCGGCTTTTACATGCCGGGAGAGTGAGACATAAAGCGAGATGGGGCGAGCAGTCAAATTTGTTGGACTAGTAGTCAAGGCAGATGGTGGAAAAGGGCATGGGCGATAGTTTGGGAAGAAGAAGAAATCCAAGAAAGCAGGGTCCAAGGTCCTAAATCCACAGATGTTTGAAATTACTGTAAGGAGCGAGTACATTGGAAGTCCAAGCTGTCCAAAGAAAAAGAAGCATAAGGAGAACAGTGCAGGAGCATTTCTTTATTGCGGTGAGTTTGATTCGAGAGGAGGACATGGTTCTAGTAGTGAAAGAATCAACACATCATCTTGATGTGTGGATTACGGACTCTGGAGCATCTTATCATATTTGTCCACACAGAGAGTGGTTCTCAAGTTATCAACAGAGATAGATGGTGGTCATATAGTTATGGAAAACAACAAGGTGCAAAGATAGTTGAGATTGGCTCGATTCGATCGAGGGCGAGAGGATGGTAAATTACGTATGTTGAGTGAAGTTAGATATGTTCTACTGAGATGACCAAGAACTTGGTATCTCTCGATCTTTTAGGCGACAAGGATTCGATTTTAAGGGTGATGGTGGAAAAATGAGTGTCTACAAAACTCAGTTTCAGTTCTCAGAGAAGTCAAAAGGGGAACCTTGTATTTTTTGCAAGGATCATTTGTGTCTGGGTCTGCTGCTGTAGCATCTGCTGAAGTTCACCATCCACAGCTTGACAAAAGCGTAGGCACATGAGACAGGGTCACATGGGTGAAAGGGGGATGCAGATTCTTTCTCAGAAAGATCTTTTTGGGGGATGTAAGGTCAAGAATTTAGACTTTTGTGAACATTGTGTGTTTGGGAAGCTTCATAAGGGCAAGTTCTCAAAAGGGATACACAGCACAAAGTCATCACTTGATTACATTCATTCTGATTGTTGAGGTCCATCAAAGGTGGAGTCATTGGGTGGTCACAGATATTTTGTGCCATTCATAGATGACTATTCAAGATAGACTTGGGTGGTGATGATGAAACACAAAAGTGAGGCATTCAAGAGCTTCATGCAATGGAAGGCTCTAGTTGAAAACCAGTTGGGGAAGAAGATCAAGAGGCTTCGTACATATAATGGTCTGGAATTCTGCTGGAAAAAGTTTGATGAGTTGTGTAGAAATAAGGGTATTGCCAGACATCATACAGTCAGGAATACTCCTCAGCAAAATGGTGTAGCTGAAAGATTGAATGAAACTCTTCTGGAGAGAGCAAGATGCATGCTCTCTCATGCTGGTTTGTCAAGAAGATTTTGGGCAGAAGCTGTAAGCACAACTTGTTACTTAATCAACATGAGTCCTCACACATGGATCAGTTTCAAGACACCAGTTGAAATGTGGTCAGAAAAGCCTGCTGATTACTCAATTCTAAGGGTATTTGGAAGCACAGTTTACTATCATGTCAGTGAAGGGAAATTGGAACCAAGTGCCAATAAATGAGTGTTTGTAGGGTATGGTGATGGAGTTAAAGGTTATAGAATTTGGTCATCAGCAGAAAACAAAGTTATTCTCAGCAGAGATACATTTTTTGATGAAAATTCTATGCTTAGTTCATCAGTGGGGAGGATAACAGAATCCCAGAAACCAGTCTTTGGCCGAAAAGCGACGATGGGTGCATGGAGCTACAAGTGGAGTCAGCTGAGATGCAACACTCAGTTGAACAAGATCGATTTTCATCGATCCAGTTCTTGAACAAAATCGAATCAAGCCGATCGGTGAGCAGGGTCACCGAGTGCCAAACTGATATTGGTCAGCAAAGTATAGCTTTCAGCATAGCTAGAAGATCCAATGTTGGGATACCTCCTAGAAGGTATGGGTTTGAAGATTTGGCTAGATATGCACTTCAAGTTGCAGAAGATGTGGATGGTTTTGAACCTTCTACTTACAGGGAAGCAGTGACATGTTCTGAGTCATCTCAATGGCTTGCTGCCATGGGAGATGAAATGGAGTCATTACTGAAGAATCGGACTTGAGATCTTGTTAAACATCCAGCTGATAGGAGAGTTGTTACATGCAAATGTATCTTTAAGAAAAAAAAGGATTGAGGCAGAAGGAGTCAAGTATAAGGCACGTTTGGTTGCTAGAGGGTTCAGTCAAAAAGAAGGGGTGGACTTTGATGAGATATTCTCACCAGTAGTCAGACACACTTCAATCAGAGTGTTACTAGCAATGGTGGCACAACAAGACCTTGAACTTGAGAAGTTAGATGTGAAGACAACTTTTCTACATGGTGAGGTAGACAAAGAGATATACATTACTCATCCAGAGGGATTTCAAGTTCCTGGTAAAGTAGCATTTGTTTGTAAGCTAAAAAAGTCCTTATATGGGTTGAAGCAGGCTCCTAGACAGTGGTATAAAAGGTTTGACAGTTACATGATCCAGCTGGGTTATAGCAGAAGTCCTTATGATTGTTGTGTCTACAATAGTCAGCTGGAAGATGGATCATACATCTATCTTGTTTTGTATGTGGATGATATGCTGATAGCTGCAAGAAAGAAGTCTGATATTCAGAATCTAAAAGACCTTCTTAGTGCTGAATTTGAAATGAAGGATTTGGGTGAAGCCAAGAAAATCTTAGGGATGGAGATCTAAAGAGACAGAAGTCAGAAGAAATTGTTTTTATCTCAGCAGGGCTATATACAGAAGGTTTTGGCTAAGTATGGTATGTCTGCTGCAAAGCCAATAGATACTCATATGGCATCAAATGTTCTTTTGTTAGTTTATGCTTCACAGTCAGCTGAGGAGAAGGAATATGCGTCAAAAGTTCCCTATGCTGGTGCAGTTGGCATTCTGATGTATGCCATGGTGTGCAATAGTTCTGATCTGGCTCAGGCAGTCAGTGTTGTCAGTAGGTATATGGCTCAACCTGGAAAGGAACACTAGAAAATTTGTGAAAGAATGTTCGGTACCTTAGGTACACAAATTGATGTTAGTCTCATTTATGGAGGTGATACTCGAGTTTGGTCACGGAGGATCTTGTGATGCTTGATTATGCAGTGATGTGGGCGATAGAAAATCAATGATGGTTATGTTTTCACATTGGGGAATTCATTGTCACCGGAAAGCAACTTTGCAAGCAACGATCGCTTTATCAATAAGCGAGGCGAGTATATGGCTCTTCTTGAAGCGACCAAGGAAGCAATGGGTTGAAGGGTCTAGTCGGTGATTTGGGGTCGCATCCTGATCAAGTGAGATTTATTGTGACAGCTTGAGTGCAATTTGTCTAGCTAAGGATCGGGTTCATCATGAGAGAACCAAGCATATTGATGTAAGATATCATTTTCTGAGAAATGAGAAGAGGGTTTTAGTGAAGAAGATCAGCACCAAGGAAAATCTTGCTGATATGTTTACTAAACCAGTTCAACAAAGCAAGTTCCAGTTGTGTCTGGACTTGCTTAACATTCAAAGCTTATAATCCGTTTTCTGGAAACTTAGTTGAGGGCAGGTCAGCTGAGTGGATTCTGTGGAGAAGTCTGGTACAAGTCCTGGCATTGACGAATGCATCTTGTACAAGTACATCTAAATTATGCAATCTGGTGACGTTGAATGAGAGTTCAAGTCAATGTGGAGATTTGTTAGTTTTGTGACTTGATCTCTAAAACTGGTAGAACTAATCTGAAAGCTGAAAGCTGAGTTTGGTGAAGTGAAACTGAGTTTTGGGAAAAAGCTGAGAAAACTGAGTTTTGGGGAAAACTGAGTTTTGTGGAAACTGAGTTTTAGTGGAAACTGAGTTTTAGTGGAAACAGAGTTTTGGTGGAAACTGAGTTTGCTGAGTTCTACATCTAAGTTTGTTGATTACAAGTGAGTTTCAAGAAAAGTGAGTTTTAGGAAAGTCGATTTGAGCCGAGTTTAAATGCAGTGGATAACAGCTGGAGTTGGGGTCCACATCTGGGGTATTTATGTCAATTCCGACAATGATCTTTGGCGGTTAGGGTTTGGGATTGTGCCTATAAATACCGAAGTTGTAATCAATGCAAAGTGTGTCTTTCAAAGTATTATTCACACACTTGTGAAAACCTTGTAATTCTGTGCATATTAAAATATCTCTTTTCCATCCGTGGAGTAGTCGGCACAACGCCGGAAACCACGTTAAATCACCATGTTCTATTTGTTTCTGTGTTTTATCAATTTCCGCCTTATTTTACTGTTAGATTGCATCTGTTTTATCTTTTTTCAAGTGCAAGTTTCTCGTCCATGTTTCAACAATATCAATTGTGTAAAAATGTGTGGCGACACGCCGACACCTCTATTTTTGTACACTTGTTGAGTCTACCTACACCGTGTATGGATTTTTAATTAAAAACGTCACTTAATTCAAGTATATGGGTTCCTTTAAAGGCATGTCGATAAATTTTCCATCTACTTATGTACCACGCACATGTTTATGTTAGCTCCAATCCAATCTACTATTGGCATAAATCAACTAAAACCAGATTACTTTTACTTTGGAAGGATTTTTTTTTATTGTAGTAACATATGGAAATCAAAGAACAAATTAACATATGCAATCAAACGTAATGAAGCAACAAGAATGGAAACAAAGAGAACATAGAGATTTAACGTGGTTTCAGACTTTATGCCGACTACTCCATGGACAGACAAATAGAACTTTATTATGCACATAATTACAAGAAGAATCACACTTAGGTTACAATAAATGATGATATTAATAGCCTTTGAAACCTAACCCTGGCCTCCATAGTGACCCCTGTTTGAAATCCCATAAATACTCTAGACGTGACTCGGCTTAGAGGAGTCACAGACGTAACCATTTTAGATGCAAAACTGATTCAACAATGTTCAACAGATTCAACTAACTCTTATTCGGCTGACCGACGGGCCTCAGCTTACAATTCACTCAGCTGACTTCCCAAACTTGAGCACTCTACTCAGCTGACTAGCACTAGGCTTGTACTAGACTTCAATTCTACCATATTAAGACGTAGGGATCAAGTCACATTGACAACAAATCTCCACCGTGACTTGAACTCTCATTCAAACAGATTGCATGATTAGATGTACTATACCAGACTACTCATTTGAAAACCTCGGCTGAACATCTCCTCAGCCGAGTCTTCTGAGATTCAGATTATAAACTCTGGATGTTGACCAAATCCAGACACAACTGAAACTTGCCTTCCTAAACAGATTTGGTCAGTATATCAACAGGATAATCATGAGTGATATTCTTCCTCACCAGGACTCTCTTCTCATTTTTGATGCCTCGCATCTATATGCTTGGTTCTCTCATGATGAACCTTATCCTTAGCCAAACTTATTGCACTCAAATTGTTTCGATATATGTCAATGTGATCCTGATGCAAACCCAAATCACTGACTAATCCATTCAACCAAATCCCTTCCTTGTCCACTTTAGTAAGAGCCATGAACTCTACTCTAGTGGTGGATAATGCTACTGTTGCCCAAGAGATGCCTTCCAGCTGACCACATAATCACCCAAAGTGAAAACATAACCAGTTATTGACTTTTTGTCTTTTGGTTGTCCACATCACCTGCATAATTAGAATCATAGAACCTTATGACCAGACACTGAGTATCACCTCTATAAATAAGGCCAGCATATATTGTTCTACTAAGGTACCTGAACATCATTTTCATAGATTTCTAGTGTACCTTTCCAGGTTGATCGATAAACCTGCTAACAACTTACTGCATGAGCCATATCAGGCCTAATGCATATCATGGCATACACCAGACTACCCACTGCACTAGCATAAGGATATTTTGACATGTAGTCCTTCTCCCGAGCTGAATGTGAAGCATAAATGGATATATGAGCATTAAATGCCATTGGAGTATCTATTGGCTTGGCAGCTGACATACCAAATCTGGCCAATATCTTATGAATATAGCCCTACTGAGACTAAAAAAGTTTCTTCTGACTCTTGTCTCTATAGATCTTCATCCCCAGAATTTTCTTTGTTGCACCTAAATATTTCATCTTAAATTCAACACCAAGAAGGTCTTTCATATTCTTAACATCAGTCTTCTTTATAGAAGCTATCTACATGCCATCCACATGTAGGACATGATAGATGAATGATCCATTTCTCAGTTGACTGTGATACACATAACAGTCATATGGACTTCTGTTATAACCCAGCTGGATCATTTAATTGTCAAACCTTTTATACCGCTGTCTTGGAGCTTTCTTAAGTCCATACACAGACTTCTTGAACTTACAAACATACCCTTATTTACCAGGAACTTGGAACCTATTTGGTTGAGTCATGTATATCTCCTTATCTACATAACCATGTAGAAAAGCTATCTTCACATCTAACTGCTCATGTTCAAGATCCTGATATGCCATCTATGCTAGTAACACTCTGATGGAAGTGTGTCTGACTAATGATGAGAATAACTCATCATAGTCCCACCCTTTCTTTCTGAATGAACCCTCTAGCAACTAGATATGCATTATACTTGATTCCCTCAGCTGATGTCATTCCTCAGTTTTCTTGAAGATCTATTTACAAGTGACTATCCTTATTTCTTATGGTTGTTTGACCTGATCCTGAGTCTGATTCATCTGTAAACACTCAATTTCATCTCCCATGGCAACAATCCATTGAGATGACTCAGAACATGTCAATGTTTTTTTGCAAGTAGATGGTTTAGATCCATCCACATTTATGCAACTTGAAGGGCATATCCAACCATATCCTCAAACTCATGCCTATTGAAAGGTGCAAAATTGGTCCTTCTAGATCTGCTGACAGCTATATCATGCTGACCAATATCCATTGTTTGAGTATCAGCTGACCCTTGTTCAACTCCCTTGTATGGATCCAACTCTAGTTCTACCAGATCAGATAAGTGTTGACTGTGATCAACTGAATGTTGTTGTTAGTTGACTCTACTTAAAGCTTCACCTCTCTGTCAACTCTCTCAGATTCAACTATGTTTTAGATTCAGACGAGCTCCTCATAGATGAGCTGAGCATAGAATTTTCATCAAAGATCATACTCCTGTTGAGTATAACCCTGTTTTCTGTTTATGACCAAATTCTATATCCATTAACTCCATCTTCATACCCTACAAATACTCTTTTCTTGGCTTTTGGATCCAGTTTACCTTCACTAACATGATAATAAGTTGTGCTCCAAGAAACACGTAGACCAGAGTAATCTGCAGGCTTGCCTGACCACGTCTCAATTTTTGTTTTGAGATTGATCCCTGTGTGATGTCCCCGATTGATTAAGTAGAAGGCTGTGTTGACAGCCTCTGCTCAAAATCTCCTTGACAAACTAGAATTAGAGAGCATGCTTCTTGCCCTCTTCATAAGAGTTTGATTCATCCTTTCGGCAGCACCATTCCGCTGAGTAGTACTCCTGACTCTATGGTGTCTAGCAATACCTTCATCCTTGCAGAATTCATCAAACTCAGACCAACAGATTTCAAAACCATTATCGATACAAAGCCTCTTGATCTTCTTCCATGTCTGATTCTTCTTAAGAGCATTCCACTGCTTGAAAGTATTGAATGCATCACTTTTGTGCTTCATCATCACCACCCAAGTCATTCTTGAATAATCATCAATGAAGGACACAAAATATATGTGATCACTCAATGATTCCACCTTTGATGGCCCACAACAATCAGAATGAATATAATGAAGTGATGCTTTTGTGTTTTGTATGCCTTTTGGACACTTTCTTCTGTGTAGCTTCCCAAACACGCAATGCTCACAAAATTCCATATTCTTGACCTTATATCCCCCAAGAAGATCAACTTCTTAAAGATCTCTACATCTCTCTTTCACCCATATATATGACCCAGTCTCATATGCCACAGCTTGGTCAGCAGTGCGTGGTGAACTATTGATGATGCAACAACAGATGGGCCAGATACAATAGAGCCCTGTAACAAATACAAGGTTCCTTTCTTGACACATTTGAGGATCACAGCTGAATTTTTGTAGACATTCGTAACTCTACCTTCACCCTTGAAATTGATCGCTTTGCGGTCTAAGAGACTAAGAGATACCAAATTCTTGGTAATCTGTGGGACATGTCTAACATCTTTCATTATACGGAATCTACCATCGTATGTCCACAACTGAACCGAGCCAATCCTAACTATCTTCAAGACCTTGTTGTTGGCCATTGAAAGATACCCACCATCTATCTGCTCATAAATTGAGAACCACTCCCTGTGTGGACAAATATGACAGGATGCTCCAGAGTCTAAAATCCACACATCAATTTGATGTGTTGATTCCCCTACCACCAGAAATAGATCATTATCTAAGTCATGCTCAGCTGCAACAGTAGCTGTTCCTGAATTGCTCTCTTGGTGCTTCTTCCTCTGTGGACAATTGGTCTTTCAATACCCATGCTCTTTACAGTAATTACAGACATCTGTGAACTTAGGACCTTTGGAACCAGATTTCATGAATTTCTTCTTCCTAGGATGTCCATTCCAATTTCCATTGTAGATGGTAGCTATCAAGCCAGCTGCCTGACTGTCCGTACATATCTCAACTGCCTTATGTCTTAGCTGCCTTGAATTTCATTATTTTTTAACCCTTTATTTTCAAAATATTATAGTAATAATAGTAAAGTAGTAATTAATTGAAATATATATAAATAAATAAAAAAAAAAGCGAAGTTATATTCTAAAAAATAAAACTACCCATAACATAGAGAGTTGTCAGAATCATAAACTTCTGATGTTCGAAATTCAAACCTCTGAATAATGAACATAGAAAGTCTGTCAAAGGGGATCTTCAAGGTATTTCACTGAACGAGCCATGTCTGCAGATGCCGTCTTAAATTATTTAGTTAGGTTAATTGCTGGATTAGCACTTCCGGCTTCTATTTTGATAGTTGCCAGCTGGCGAGTTGCCAGCTGGCGAGTCGCCAGAATGCAAAACTTAACCGAGGAACGGATAGATGAATCTGTTGCCGAAACGTTAAAAGAAGAGGGGGCTATGGGAACAGCTTTTTTTGTCCGCTTCTATACTATAACTATATAAGGGTGGTACCTTGTGAGAGAAAAATCTCATAAGTAAGTAGCATCCAGAGCAGCTAAGATAATCGGGTAGCTTGCGGGCTGGTCTTCATTGCGCACTAGTTGGTTAGTAAGTCAGAAAAGTGTTCAGTTAGTGGGCTTTTAATTTTATATTGGAAATTAAACTACTGGATTTTAGATTCAAGTAGAACCGAAGTCATTTGGTTCGGTTTGGTTAATACTCATTTCGGTTAATAATATAGAAAAATCGAAAATTTCGGTTCGGTTACAGTTCACGTTACAAATTATCCTTAACCGAACCGAATTAAAAACCGAACCGAAACCGTACCAAAAAAAAACCATAACCGAACCGTTTATATCCAACATGTATAATTAGCTTTTATTACCAAAATATTATATTTTTATAAAAATTGCTTATAACCGAACGTTATCCGAACCATTTATAACCAAATGGAAAAACCGAATAAAAAATAGAACCGCTTATGACCAAATAGAATTGTTAAAATTTTATTTCGGTTTTCGGTTAATCGAACCGTACTCAACCATATAGAAAACGGTTCGGTTTCAGTTTCAAATATTTACTAACCATAATTTTTGGTTCGGTTCAGCTTCAATTACGGCCATTAACCGTACCGAACCGAACTGTAAACAAACCTAGTGTGAAGAGCAACGTTTTGATACCAAGAATTTGAATTTTCAAAAAGGTATGAAATATGCCCTAAATCGAGAATCTCTTAGTTTCGATCGGGTCAAGTGTTTAAAGTATATCAATTCGTAGTTTAGAATGTCTAGATTGTAATCATATTGGTTTTTCTTTGAAGGGTCAAGGGTTTTGCTCTTTGCTTGAAAGCATTGCCTTGCTTTTGTCTGGAAATCAAGTAAGAGGGTTTTCATATTGATAATTTATGTTTTATAATGTTTAGGTTAATAAAATTTGATGTTAATTATTGTAGAATCCATGTTTATGATTGTTGATCGGAGTATGGGATGTTATAGCACAGTTGGTACATGTATTTTTTAATTTTTTTTATTTATGTTTTAAGGTGTTTAAATTCTGAATTTTGGAGTGATGTGATGTGCAATTTGGTTGTGTTGTACAAAAAAATGCAAATTTTTATGTTGTTGTCAAGTCGAGCATAGGACTGAAGGGTCAGGCCCATTTATGGGTTTGAACAGAAAGGAAAAAGGGAAACATGATGTTTTCGGGCACATGACTGAAGGGCCAGACCCACGCCTGAACTTAAACATAATAGAAAACAAAAAACGTGTTGTTTACGGACACAGGCCTGAAAGGTCAGACCCACGCTTGAACCTGACTTTTATTTTGCGGCACAGGCCTGGAGAACCAAGCACATGCATGAACCTAAATTTTAGGGCATACTATTTTAATGCTCAATTCTGGGATATTGTCACTTGTCTAATCTAACATGGTCTAAAATAACTTAACAAAGCCATGAATAAACTTCTATTGTATTTAGTTCCGACACCGAATGGATTCATTAATTTGTTGAGTTGAAGTTCGGGACCGTTGGAAGCTTATACTTGGCCTTGTGCTTTGGTGAGTTAGAACTCATCATTGGCTGTGTATGTGCTAGGATTAGGATAAAGTCTTGTGGTCTGAGACGAGGGAGTTGAATGTTAAGTGAGCTTTTACTTGAAATCACTTAGGTGGTTAGTCAATGATTAATAACATACATACTTGTATTGATAAACGTCTAAACATCAATGATATTCTTGGTAAGATACAAAATAATATCACGATGTGTGGTGTGGTAAGGAAAGTGAATATCTTCACTGATCCATAAGACGGTCATTAAGAGTGAAAGGACGCTCCGCCGAACACATACACGACTAGCCCGTAGCTACTAATGTATGGATCTCTAGTTGGTTGCACCCCAGTGTTCTTAGTGCATGACTAATAGTAGTACCCTTGAATACTTGATGTAACAAAGATAAGCTAAGCTAGAAACAAAATAGGAATCTCACAGCATGTTATGAGCATGAAGTGAAACCTAGAGTTGTGTCAATCACATAAAGATAAATTTTAATAATAATGTATTTACTTTCCTAACATGATAAAACTAAATGTTCAATAGCATCTACATCTTGCTAAGTACCCTATGTACCTATCCCTTTGCATGTTTGTATGTTTCCCTATCCAAGAAGTTGTGCAGGATAAACTTACATATGATGATTAGGAGGATGTTTGAGCTATGCTTGATAAAAGCTTTATATCATGGTTTTACTTCTAGTTAGGTTTTGTAACGACTTTGTACTTTATTTTGAGATGTGTTGTACTTTTATTTGGTTTTTGTTCAAACCATACGTTGTAAGATAAGTTCCTCTGGGCTGTAAGACTTCGTATGTTGTAAGATTTGGTTTCTTTGTTGCAATATATATCGTTTCTACCTTTTAGTTGGGGAACACTGTTACTCTTTTCAGAACTTGGCTTGTATGTCCTGAGTCTTTTATCTTCCTCGTCGATTTACTTATGATACGATTACGTAAGGCTTATGTATAATGTTAAGATGCATTTAATGTTATATGTGCCGGACGTTCTTTTCCGGATAAGGACTCTGTATCCGAAAACAGGGCGTCAGAAGTTCTTTTTGGATAAGGACAATTGGTGTCCGGAAACGGGGCGTCACACCCCTGACTCATGGCCGGTGACTAAACGCATAGGCGGATCCACACTATACATAAGGGGGTCCGCGGACCCTATTAAAAGTAAGAAAACGCTATATTTTACCTATAGAAAAATATTTCGAACCTCGAGAAAAAAATTATTTACCTTAAAAAAATTTAAGGACCCCGTTGAACTTAATTTCTGGATCCACTACTGACTAAACGTGGGAATTTCCTAACAATACTTTCGCAATAGTTTAGGGGAAATAACAATTATGATGATAAATAGTTTGTCATTTTTTTATGGAAAATTAGGGATAATGACACAATCTGGAATATTTTTAAGTAACAGGACAACTACATATTTTTTATAGGAGAAGGACAATCGCTTAATTTTATAGCGAGAAGGACAAGCGGTGAATCCTTAAAATCGGTGAATCTTCCCGGTGAATCCCGAAATCGGTGAATTTCGATGATGAATTTTGACAAGAATCCCGAAAATCGAGTAAATCTCGACAATGAATTTTGAAAATTAGTGAATTTATAATGAATTTCGGCAAGAATTTAAAAAAGATGAATTTCGAACACAAATGAATTTATGCGATGAATAAATAGTTTTGTCCTTTATGCAAAAGTTTCAAAAAACTGCCCCTTCTACTCAATTGATGAAATATTTACATCATTTCTCCTCATTCCCTTTTTTATATCACGAAACTTTAGTTTTAAAACTCCCCATAACATAGGGACTTTGTACTTTAAGCGAAGTTATATTCTGACAAATTATCCAACGGTTGCTCTTTCACATTGCTTACAAGAATTTAACCACTTATGAAAAACGTATTTTTATCAAAAAAAATCAGCATCAACCACTTATCAAAAACATATTTTAACTCTAACCTCCATTCAATTTTGACACAAAACGACATAAATTCTTCAGCAAACAATGGGGCTTCACTATATTATACTAGGATTTGTTCAAGAAGAACATTTATAAAAGAAGACGATAATGGATGTTGCAGCTTTCATGAAGCTGTGGAAGTGGAACTATTTAACAATGGAAGTATTACAGATGTCATGATGTTTTTGATGCACTTTGGAACAAATCAATAGAGCTGTCGCCACTACAAGAAAAATAGCATTTAGTGTCACAGGAAAACGCCTTTAAAACCAAAATATGGAGGCATTTGAGTCTGGTAGTGACTTTTTCAAGCGCCACTAGTTCCTCTATCGCTATAGCTACATGGGTTTTTACAACTTTAAAAACCGCCTCATTAGACCATTAAAAAGCGCCTCATTAGACACAACCTAATACATTAAGCGCCTCAACAGGGGCCGAGTCAACTCATTAAAAACTGCCCTAAAAGATGCCAAGTCACTACACCAAAAAAGACCCAACAGAGCCCGAGTCAATACACCAAGAAACGCCCCAACAGAGCCCAAGTCAATACACCAAAAAACGCCCTAAAGGGCAACATGTACTTCCGGATCTCCATCCAGAACAGCCATATGAAAACAGTCGAGCAACCTGCAACATTAGACTACTACCATCAATTATATGAATAAACAAATAACTATGGAATATAGAAAAGCCATGAATAGAATGAAAACATTGAAAAAAGAAACAATTGATTCCTTATGAACTCGCCCAAGAACATATAGATTATAGCAACCAAACAGGGACTTTATAATTGTTGGAAGGGAAATTCAATCCTTTAATTGTGATGTCTTTAAGTTAAATGCCTATCGCTAGATGGAAAAACGTATATATTCATTAAGACAAAAAGCCTCAGCTGTAAAATTTATTTAGTCAACCCTAAGCCTGATTAATATAATAACACAAACTAAATGATTCTAAAAAGGTAAGAACACTGAGTTTGCAAAACAAATGGCCTTCAGTATATTCCAAACTATCGACCGAAAGATTACCTCAGAGGAAAATATGGTGTCTGTTGTTGGAATAGAGAGTACGTACTGACTGGAACTTGTTGAATCAAACCAAGAAAATGGCTCGTCTTCTACTTCCCAGGGATCATACTGACAGACCTGCAATATGTAAAATCAGTTGTATTATTAGTGCAAACTAGGGAAAGATAACTGAATTAGATTATGAAAGCAAAGAAAAAAAGTGAGCACAATTTCTAGGCATTTTGATTTGCAAACTACTAGCTTATTCTTCCACAGTATGATGATATGATTTTCTGCAAAAAGTTGTACAACACTTTAGTAAATACCAGCAAGAAAGTCATGTATATCATCAAGAAAGTACCAGACAAAATAATGACTCAATTAGGCCACAAAAAGATACATAATGCATGGACTTGAAAACTAAATTTAGATTATTAGAGAACAATTTAATGCCAAAGAAAAAGGTTCACAGACAATGCTTGAACTTTATGTAACGCCCTGTTCCCGGACACCGAGTCCTTATCCGGAAAAGGAACGTTTGGCACGCATAAAATAAAATTTAAATTCAATTTATACGTAAGCCTCAACTATGTCGTATCAAAAACAAGCAAACGGAAGCAAAAGACTCGGGTATAAATTTTCCAAACATCCAAGAATAGAAACAACATCTAAAGGTGGAATTGTAACTTATTACATTCAAGGAAAAATACGAAATCCGAACGAAACGTACGATAATCTCAAAAGAAACGTAACGATACTACAAGTCTCGAAAGACCAAAAGTCTAAACAGTCTAATAAATGAATAACAAAATGAATAATGTAAAGTCTTCAATGAGGCGTCTTCAAACGTCATCATCGAACTCCTCCTCGTAAACAATATCTACATATTCGTCTTCTCATCCCCAAACACATAGAAAACATGCATTTGAGGTAAGTACAACGTACTTAATAAGAAAGAGAAGCTGTGATAACAGTTACAATTTATAAAGAAAAGATATTTAAAGGTTTAGTTGATTATGTTTGACCGACTCAATCTAAGGTTCATCTCATGTCCATCAACATGAATTGACTAAACGTTTCTACTTAACTTATCTATGTTACAACCGCACTCAAGGGCACTACGCGTATCCACTTTTGGGACACTCTTGGCAACATATTAGTGGATCACACCAATATCCACGGAGGCTAGAATAGGTAGGCTCCGATAGTACGCACACCTCAGTGAAGTCCCTCCGTACGTAGGGTTTTTTTTGACCTACATAGTTCTTCCACCTTCGTGAGGTAGCACACACATCGCGATATAGGATCAATTGCCTATCCAAGAGAGACATGTTGTTTAATCTTTTACTAGTCAAGTACGTATTTTTATTAGAATGATTAACTAACCACCTATGTGTTTTCAATTAATCTCCCTCACCTTGACTACTCTCTCCCTAGACCACTATACATTAACAAGGCCTAGCAATTACACAGACATTGATGAATGCTAATTCATCAAAGCACAAGCCTATCATGCTCTTCCGACGGATCCGAACTTCAACTCCCTTTAAGAGTACATTCGGTGTTTTAACTGAACGAATTAGAAGTTCAATTCAAGCTTGTTTAAGTTTAAACAATGATATCATATTATAAACAAGGGTTCAAAACAATAATAATGTGATTATAAAACCCGAAACCAAACTAGAATGATAAAACCGTAAAAACAAGGTAAAACAGGCCAGACGCCCGTTTGACCTCCTATGGACGCCCGTCCGAAATCAGACGCCCGTCCACTAAACCCCAAACGCCCGTCTGCCAAAAACAGCTACATCCTGAATCAAAAATCTAACCTCAGACGCCCGTCTGCCTATTGCAAACGCCCGTCTGAGCTACTAGGGTCTCGGACGCCCGTCTTTCTAATTCAGACGCCCGTCCGCCTGGGTTTTTCCCAAAACGCTAAATCTTCACGGCTCGGTTTCTGAGTCGTTTCTAAACTAATTAACATCGTTTTCAGCATAGTAAAACATAGAAAACATATCTAATCATCCCAAGATTTACCTAGGATCCTTGATCAACGAAAAACACATCTTTTACTAGCATCTACACGTCTCAAATACATGATCTAAACTTTACGAATCATAACCGAAATCATAGGAAGAGTTTCTTACCTAATTGCCAAAAACCAGATTAAACTGCCACAAAAATCTGCAACACTTCTCAACAATCTGATCCCCAAGCGTTGCCCTTCTCACAACGATCCCAAATCTCTCGTCGATCCAAAGCGGTCAAGAATCGCTTGATTATTGTGAAAACTCTCCTAACCTTTTTCTCTTCTCAAAATTGCGCAGAGAAAGAGATGAAAAACTGATTTATGAATTTGTGTCTAGGTTATGGGATTATTGTGTGTAATTTTCCTTAAATATCAATTTCCCATAAATCCTTTTTTCCTTAATTGTCCTTTAATTACCAAAATCAGAATAATCCTTTAAATATATATATATATACATACCCTATTAAATACTTAACTCCCATAAAAGACAAGAAATAATAATATTTCATTTTCGCAAAATGACACGTCTACCCTTTCCCGAAAATCAGAATATTACATTCCTCCCCCCTTCAAAGGAGTTTCGTCCTCGAAACTAGAACATACCTGGTAGATCCACGAACTCTTGGAATTCACTGATCATATCATCCTCAACTTCCCAAGTTGCCTCCTCGGGTGAATGATTGCTCCACTGAACCAGAACCAATGGGATCATTCGTCTCTAAATCATCTTTTCCTTCCTGTCCAAGATCTTGATCGGTCTCTCATCATAAGCAAGATTGTCTTGTAGAATTTCCGGATCAATTGTAGTTTCAACATCATTCCTCGTCAGACACTTCTTCAATATTGAGACGTGAAACACGCTATGGACCCTTGACATCGATTCTGGTAACTTAAGCTTGTAAGCCAACGGTCCAACCCTTTCCAGAATTTCAAAAGGTCCAACATACCTCGGACTTAGCTTTCCTATTGTCCAAAGCGTTTCACTCCTTTCATTGGTGAAGCTCATGAGATACACTCTATCACCGACTTCAACTCAAGCGGTCTTCTTCTAACGTCTCGCCCAACTTTTCTCCTCTGTCTTGTGTTGCCTTCAGATTCTTCTTAACCAACTGAACCCTTTCCTTAGCTTGTTCAACCATTTCCGGCCCTGTGATCTATCTTTCCCTAACTTCATCCCAAAACAGCGGCGTTCTACATCTTCTTCCATACAATGCTTCAGACGGTGGCATGCCTATACTTGCATGATAACTATTATTGTAGGCAAACTCTGCTACCGGTAGATAATCATCCCATGATCTACCTGTTGGTCCCAGAGAAGGGTGAAACTATAGTCACAGGGGGGGGTGAATGACTATAGTGGAGTTTCAAAAACTTTTCTCTTATTTAAAAGCTTTTGGGCAGCGGATAAGTCCCTTCTTACTACGTTGTTTTCAAATCGGTGTAGACGATCCACGAGATATAAGTTATGATGTAGGCTAAATAAATAAATGTTGTAAAGTAAATTGCGAAATTAAATTGACACAAGGCTTATAGTGGTTCGGGGTGGTGTAATCCCTTAATCCACTCTTCTCCTGTGATGATTGGAGGAATTCACTATTGTTTTCACAGATACAATAGCATGATTGTCCTTGGCTTCCCAAGCTTCACAATCTACAAGACTATCACTCCTTGACTCGCAAATGCCTTGATGATTCATCTTCCTTTTCTCAGCCTCCTTGAGATCAAAATCCTTCAACAAATATCACAGATTCAACTCCTTCTCGATTGCCTCTCGATTCGATTGCTTGATTTGATGTGAATGTGATTCACACACTTGCTTGATCAATCTCAGTTCTGAGTATGACTTTGTAGTTCTGATACTTGATTTGTTCACTGGATATATCTTTGTAAGTTCAGAGAGAAGGCTTTTCAAATTGACAGAGTTTCTGCTTTCTTTCTTTTTGAATCGTTGTTTTCTTTTACACAATGCCTTCTATTTATAGCCTTGAATAACCTTGGTTTTTGAATTCCGTCCGTTGGCTATATTAATGAGGGAATAATCCTTGATTTCATTCTTGATTCCCCCTTAATTGTATTCTCCTTGATTTCAGTGATCGGATTCTTTCTTCAAACGTATAGCAGAAAATCCGTCCTTGATTGATCCTTTAATGATTGTGCATTTAATGCATGATCTGCTGAATCTTCAACGTATATTAAATCTGATCTTGTAAGTGTCTCTTCACCGTTTGTAGAATGGTCGAGTGAGCCTTCTGACTTAGCCGTTAGTTCTTTCTTCGCTGTTTTGTTTTCTCTTTGCCGAAAGTCAGTGTACTCAGCCAATTCACTGTTTTCTTCTTTGTTCTAGTTTTTGAAGAGTCTTTGTACTTCACTGATCCTTGATTTGGGTGAGACCAGTGTACACCAAGTTTGAATATTGAGTTTCATCACTTAAAACATAACTTAGACTTATCCAAGGTCATCACAGACTTCCTTGGTTATAAGTCAGACCATAATGTCTTCATATCTTCTCTGCTGGTGCTTGGCTGGCTTTACTTTGCCGAATATCTGTTTTTGCTTTGCCGTCCTACCAACTAGTACAGTACTTGTCTGACTTAACTTATACAACTTGTCAGACCCTAAGTAAAGACTTATACAGAGAATTCTAACTTATTTCGGGCTTGCTATAATACAGTATATGGCCATCATCAAAACATAACAAAATGTTCCAAACAATTTCCCCACTTTTTGATGATGCCAAAACCCTCATAAGATCCGAACATAAGTAATCAAAATTTTCATAATACACAATGATTAAAAACTCAAAGAATTTTATTCATCCATCATAGGGTAATAAGTTATTGCATCTTTTTATTTAAACTGACAAAGGCAAATGATAAGATAAATTGAATTAAGCAACAGGTAACTGGTTTACTTCTTCATTTCTTCAAACCTGATGCCCTTGCCTTTGCTGTCCTCGCCTTTGCTGCCCTTTCTCTTTCCACTGGAGCTTTCAGGCTTTGAGTTACCTTCCCCCTTTGTGGCAGCATCAAAACGTGCCTCAAGGTCTGCAATTGCTGCATCAGACTCAGGGAGAGGGCCATACTTTTTCTCCAGTATTTTGTTGTTGGCCTCACCAACTTTGATGAGAAAGTCCAGTTGCTTGCCAGAATGCTCCATGATCTCATCCAGATGCTGAATTTTGGATGTGTGAGCATTGAGGGTGTCCACCAATGGCTTGAGATTGTTGTCAACCGTCTCAGCATGGAATTCAAGATTGGTTTGGACATGGTGAGGGATGAGGTGTTGTAAGTTGCAAATTAAGTTCCCTTGTCTCTCCATGACCTCATCTTGGATTTTGATATGGCTGATGAGGGCCTCAATCTTGTGATTGAAGGAGGTTGCTTCACTCCTTAAGGCATTCTTGATTTTGCTCATTGTAGTATTGCCTTTCTATGTCCACAATGAGGGGTTGAATGTCCAGATTGAAAACTCTTTCTGGATCAATTTCTTCTGGTGCCACATGGGCATCCTCTTCATCCTCATTACTTTCATTCTCAACATCTTCACCTTGCTTCTCCTCATTTTCTACTTCAACTTCTTGCTCTTCCTTTTCCTCTTCTTCCTTTGCATTTTGTGCTTTTTCTTCCATCTGCTCTTGCTCTGCCTCATTAGACACAGGGTCATTTAGAGGTTGTTGTTGAGTGTGGACTGCTTCATCTACCACTGTTCCCCCTTGTGCAATTGTGGGGGAGTTGACAAGTTCGGCTGAGTGAGCTTTATCAGCTGGCTCACTTGGCTGGTTGTCAACTTTGCCTATGCTTTTGAAAAGCACTTCTTGGAGAGTCAGTTCATCATCAGAAATCCCCAAATCTTCTTGATTTGTTTCAGGATTTCCTCCTTCTGAGTGGTCATCCTCTGACTCATCCCCTTCATCTTGTATCTCCCCCTCATCAGATGAAGTGAGTCTGTATCCTTCTTCACCTTCCTCCAGGTAGGTGACTTCCTCTTGCTCCGTTTCTTCTTCTGTTGCTGCGTCATCACTGATTGTCACAGGCTCATTCAAATTGCTGGTGTCAGGCATATTGGTCTCCTCTTATGCCTTTTGAGATCTGGTTCTTCGTCCCACTCCTGATCTACTGCCTTCAGGCTGCTTTCTTTTGCTCCCAGCTATGGGTTTGGGTTTTAAGGAAGCCTTGATGTAAGTAAACATCGTCTTTGATTTGTGTGGAGACTGAAAATTTGTGGGTTGTACTTTCAACTGATTGAACAAATGTTGAAGAGGAACCCATATGATTTCCTCTCGAAAATCACCTTTTTCGCAAACCCTTGCACAGTGCGATGATAGATAGATCGATTTCCTTTTGAATCGATCCTTCATTCGATTGAACACAAATGTTGCCTACCAAATTTGATGCGATTGTAGATTATGGCCATTAGTTTAATTCGTACCTCGATCAGTTTTCCATTGACCCTTTTCGCCTTCAATATTTTTGGTGATAACCGGTGCAAACTCAAAGAAAGCGGAAGTTTGAGCGTTGATCTGGTAGATTGTATGTTTCTTTGGTTTTCTTTGGACTTTTGGCTATCTCTCGGTCGAACTTTGCAATGTCGGTTGTCACAAGCTTGACATTAGCCATGATCCTTTCAATGGAAGGTGCAGTAACGGTTGAGTACACTGGCGTGATGATTATTTCTCTTCCAAAGATTGAGCTTTGGATGCGATCAACTTCAGTCTTCTTTGTCTTTGGGCACAAACTTGGCGTTTTCAAAAAATGCTATCGATTTTCATAGCGATTCCAGTTATTGGGGATTTAGAAAGGTCATCACCCCAAATTCGAGCAAAGAATCAACCAAACGTTGAGCTTTTGAGTCATTATCACAAAATGAGAGATAGTGCTCGGGTTTGAAAAACGAGCCGGTGATGATAGATTTTAGTAGTATTTTTCAATGAGCGATGATTTGGGAGGATGAAGCCATTGATAAGTAGAGGAAGATTAGAAGAAAATATTGTGAGGTTTCGAGAGAAAAGTAGGGTTTGTAATTTGCAGGAAAGCGTAAAGATTTCTGAAAATCTCTAAGTCTTGTTTTATAGTGTGATTTGGGTAGTGTGAACGTGGTTTTGAATATGGAAGGATTTTGTGGCATAATGGCGTTATTTTGTGTATGAAAATCGTGATATTCGAGTGGAATGGGGGTGTGGTTTGAGGCAAGTAATGATAGAGCCCGGGAATCGAGGAGTTTATAATTCGAAAAATAATATAATTACCTCCATGATCATAAGTTGATCGCCACGTGTGTACAGAATAATCCTCCATAATTTCCTTATTCTCCACGTGTAATCAGAATTGATTTTGTTCATACCATTAATTTGTCCAAGTCTTTATTTCGGTAAAGTGCCTTCGCTGGTCACTTAGCCGTTCCAATAGGTTCTTCACTGAGCTGCTCCATGTAACTATTCCTAACAATCAGTTAAGTTACCTTCGCTGGATACCAGTGCCTTACTTGCTGCATCTCCTGTAACGGCAAAGGTCGTACCAGTTAATGAAGTCACTTAGCCGATTATTCCAGTTAGCCGCTTTTTGATACTTATTCAATTTCAATCATTCCTAACTCAGTTCGTAGCTTACTGAATCTTTCATAACTGAGTGGTTTAGTGAAGATGTCAGCCAATTGATCTTCAGTGGGTATGTGTTTTAGGATGACATCCCTCTTTTCAACATGGTCTCTGATAAAATGATGCCTCACATCTATGTGCTTTGTTCTTGAATGTAATACTGGATTTTCTGTAATAGATATTGCACTTGTATTATCACACATGATTGGAATTGTTTTCTCTTCCACTCCATAGTCCCTTAGCTGTTGTCTTATCCAAAGTACTTGTGCACAACAGCTACCTGCTGTTATATATTCTGCTTCAGCGGTTGATGTAGATATGGAGTTTTGCTTTTACTTGAACCAATGTACTAGTCTGGTCCCTAGCATTTGGCATGTACCAGAGGTGCTTTTGTATCTATTTTGCATCCAAAGATAGTCGAGTCTGAATATGATATCAATGTAAATCCTCCATCTTTTGGATACCAAATACCAACATTTATAGTGTTTTTCAAGTGTTTGATTATCCTTTTAGTTTGCTAGAAGATGTGATTCTTTTGGTTGAGCTTGAAATCTTGCACACACTCCTACTTTGCAAATGCTATGTCAGTCCGCTATGCGATTAAGTATAATAATGATCCAATAATTCCTCTATACATTTTCTCGATCAACATCTTTTCCTCCTTCATCTTTTCCAAGTATGACTCGGCACACATTGGTGTGTCTCTTCGTGCCACTTGTATCCATCCCATACTTGTGTATCAAATCTCTTGTATACTTGGCTTGACTAATGAAAATGCCATCCTTCATTTGCTTTACTTGAAGGCCAAGGAAGTAGTTTAATTCTCCCATCATGCTCATCTGAAATTTGCTCTTCATTAGGTTTGCAAATTTCTCACACAGCTTTTCATCCTCTGATCCAAAGATTATGTCATCAACATAGATTTGTACCAAAGAATGTGCTTGCTTCTTCCTCCAGGTTTGAATAGAGTCTTGTCAATAGTTCCTTTGTTGAATCCATTCTTGATCGAAAATTGTGATAGTGTTTCATACCAGGCTCTAGGTGCCTGTTTGAGGCCATAGAGGGCCTTCTTGAGTTTGTATACTTTGACTTCTTTTCCTTTAATTTGAAATCCAGGGGGTTGTTCTACATAAACTTCTTCTTCCAAAAGTCCATTTAGGAATGCACTCTTTACATCCATTTGATAGACTTTGAAGTCTTTGTGTGCAGCAAATGCTAGAAAGAGTCTGATTGCTTCCAATCTTGCTACTGGTGCAAATGTTTCATCATAATCTATTCCTTCAGCTTGGGAATAGCCTTTTGCAACTAGCCTAGCTTTGTTTCGACAACAGTTCCTTGCTCATCCATCTTGTTCTGAATACCCATTTTGCACCAATGATGTTGGCCATTTCAGAGTCTGTCAACAAGTTCCCCAGACTTCATTTCTTTCAAATTCATTTAGTTCTTCTTACATGGCTGTGATCCAATCTGCATCTTGGATTGCATCATCTATGGTCTTGGGTTCCACTTGTGATATAAAGCAAGTTAGCATGTGCTCCAGTTGTCTTCTGTTCGACTCTCGTGAATATCTCCAATGACTTGTTCTTCAGGATGGTCTCTTAGCCAATTTAGATCTGGTTGAAGTTGATCTTCACTTGGTGCTTCCATACCTTCATGCTGAGCATGAACTTCAACTTCAGGTGCTTCATCTATTGTATTGATATGTGGCTCCTCCTGATCTTTAAAATGATGATTCAGGACAGTAGTTGGTATGGTTGCATTTGTATAGATTTCTCTCTGTGGTGCTTTCTCTTCTTGATCTTGAAGATCTTCACCATTTGTATTTGGTTCATCAAAAACCACATGTATTGATTCTTCAATCACCAAAGTTCTTTATTGAGTACTCAATGCTTTGTTTGTGTCCGAGTATCCCATGAAGATTGCTTCATCGACCTTCTCATCAAGGTATATGCAATGATTCTGTTTAAGACAAAACATTTTGATCCAAACATATGAAAATATGAGATATTGGGTTTTCTACCATTTCATATTTCATATGGATTTTTTTCATGATGTTTGTTGATGATTGATCTGTTTTGTGTATGGCATCTTTGTGTGGTTTGCTTTGCCAAATAAAAAATCTCTTTAGTAAGCATGCTTCGCTATCATTGTCCTGATCGCTTCCTTGATGGTTCTGCTTCTTCTTTCTGCTACACCATTTTGTTGTGGAGTTCCTGCTGCAGAGATAGTTGATGTAACACTCCATTTTCTTCACAATAGGTTCGATAATTTCACTTAGAAATTCGAAGCCTCTATCTGATCTCGATCTTGATAATCTTTAGCTCTTTTTCATTTTGGAGTCTTCTCAAAGAAATCTGGCAAACTTTCTTGAGTGTTTCTTTCTTCTTGTTCATGAAAATGGTCCAGTGTACTTTGAGAAGTCATCCACCACTACTAGAGTGTATTTCTTATCACTCACACTTCTCGGTGTGACTCGGTCCAAACAGTCCATGTGCAATAGATGTAGAACTCTTGTTGTAGATTGATGAGGCTTTGACTTGAATGAGCTTTTTATTTGTTTTCCTTTTGACAAGCATCACATAGACTCTCTTTCTTGAATGTGATCTCTGGCGTGCCTTCAACTAACTTACTCCTTGATAGTTTGTTGATGGTCTTGAAATTCAGGTGATTTAATCTTCTGTGCCAAATCCAGCTTGTTGATTGTTTATTCTTGACAAGTAGACATGTTTCTGCCTTGGCTGTTCTCCAGTCCACCACATACATGTTGTCTTGTCTTCTACCTGCAAGAACTACTGTGTTGGTTTGACTGTGAATCACTTTGCATCCTTCTTTGTTGAAGTGCACATTGTAGCCTTTGTCACAGAATTGACTGATGCTCATCAGATTGAAGTTAAGTCCCTTGACATATGCCACATTTTGAATCTTTAGATTGTTCTTGAGTATTGTGCCTTCCCCCTTAATCTTGCTAGGGTTTTCTTTACCTCCAAATGTAACTTTGGGTCCATCAAAAGCTTTGAAATCAGTGAGCCATTTCTTGTTTCCTGTCATGTGTCTGGAACATCCACTGTCTATGTACCAGACATCCTACAAAACAGATTAATTAAATTTAGGTACCCAACACTGTTTGGGTCCATACTTGTTAGCAATCATGCCTCCCATACCAAGGGTGTATCCAAAAGGTATTCTTTTTGGATAATTGAAGTCATCAACTTCATATGTGTAAGGCATGGCAGAATAGCTTCTAGTATTTTTACTGAAGGTATTCTGATACTTTTCTCCACCTTTTGGTGCATTTACATCCTTCTTCACTTTCCAATATGCAGTGGGAAACCTTTCTTGCTTCATGTGTCTAGGAACATATTGATTTTTCTTAAACACATGATGCATTTTGTGGAATGGTTTCCTCGTGTATTTTGGAGGTACAACATTCCAATCATCCTCTGAAGGATAGAGTCTACCTTTTCCTTTCAGATGGCTGTAGTTCTTGATTGACTGGAATGAGGATTTAGTTTGCTGTTTCACTACACTGGGTTTTGACTTCACCGGAACAGGATGATCTGTTGGAACCATGGTCTGTCCCTTTCTAAATTTTGGTCCACTATTGGTCCTGAATTTAGAATGGTGTTTACCATTATTCCTACTTTCATCCTGACTGTTGTAGCCAAGACCAGATCTGGATCCAAACCTTTTTGGGGGTTTGTAAGCTGGTGCTTTTAGTGGTGCAGTGGATACCTTCACTGGTGAGGAGATTTTCTTAATCGATCTTTTAGTAACGTATGTATGATCATCTCGCTTTTGTTGATCATTTAAGTGGGTCTCATACTAGTTAATTCAACCTTTGCTTCATCCAGTTCTTTCTTTAACCTCTTATTCTCTTTTCTTAGATCCTTGCATTCCTTTTCCGAATTTCATGATTCTTTTCAATTTCATCAAATTTAGTCATGAGATTTTGGACTAGGTCACCAGATCTAATGGGAGACTAGAGGATTGTGCAAGATGTTAGATGTGGATGCATTAGATGAAGAACATGAACTAGATGTTACCTCGCTTTTATCTCGATTCTTTAGCCATTAAACATAGGCTTATTTCCTCAGTGTCTGAGCTATCACTTTTATCTTCATCCAATTCTTTGGTCATGAGGCATAGGCATGCCTTTTCATTTTCTCGAAATGTCTTCTTCATCACTATCATCCGAGTCATTATCGATGATTCTTCATGCTTTTACTTCTTTGGATTACGCCTTAAGTGCCTTCTTGCTCTTTCTCTTTCGGATGCTCTGTATTTCTTCTTTTCATCATCTTTGTCATTTTCTTGGGACAATCGGCCTTGAAGTGACCTCTCTTATTGCAGTTGAAACATCTGTATTCATCATCTTTCTTCTTCATGTCTCTGTTTGAGCTTGACTTTTTGTTTGATGATGAATTTCCTTTGAATGGCTTCTTTTTAAACCTGTCAAAACGTTTAACTAATAAAGCTATCTGTTCTTTTAGTTCTTGTGTCTCTTTGCTAATGCATTCGGCAAAGTTACTTTGCTGGGGTGCAGCTAATGCAGTGATTTTGTGTGTCTCTGCCGGAGCACCATCTTCGCCGTTTAATTCGAATTCATAAGCTTTTAATTGGGACATCAGTGTCAGAGTGTCAGTACTTGGAAGATTTGTTGTTCCTCTGATTACTGATGTTATGATCTTCCATCTTTCAGGTAGTCCTCTCAAGATCTTCAAGCGTACTTCTTTCTGGGGATATATGTGTCCAAGCTGTTGTAATTCACTGATGATGCTTGAGAATCTGTTGTCCATTTGATCAATGGATTCACCAGTCTTCATTTTAAAGTTCTCAAATTTCTGTTTTGCAACAGATAATTTATTTTCTTTAATCGCTTCATTGATCCTTCATTTATCAATGATAGCTTGTCCCACATCTCCTTTGCTGTTTTGCAATCTTTAATTCTCATGAACATGTTGTCGCTGTCTAGGGTCTTCAAGATCATGTCTTTTGCAACATAGTCTAGATTTGCTCTTCTCCTGTCATCCTTGGTCCAATCCTTTTTAGGTTTGTCAATTTCCTTTCCTTGATCTGCTCCTGTGCTTACCACCGTAGTGATTGTGATTGGTCCATCATTGATTACATCCAAAGATCTCTTCATGAGTTCTTTGCAAGATGAGATAGCATTCTTATTTTATATTCATCAAAATTGTTAACATTAAAAGCAATTACTTTTGACAAAAGTTTGAGGAATCCATCGATGCAATTGAAGATATAAATGTAAGTGTATGAAAAACTCAGATTTGAAAACTACTTTGAAGATATGTGATCTCCTTGTTACGTAAATTAGATCCGAATGCAGGTTACGATACTAGGAACACCGCTCTCGATACCAATTGTTGGTCCCGAGAGAAGGGTGAAACTATAGTCGGAGGGGGTGAATGACTATAGTGGAGTTTCAAAACTTTTCTCTTATTTAAAAGCTTTTGGGCAAATGGATAAGTCCCTTCTTACTACGTTGATTTCAAATCGGTGTAGACGATCCACGAGATATAAGTTATGATGTAGGCTAAATAAATAAATGATGTAAAGTAAATTGCGAAATTAAATTGACACAAGGCTTATAGTGGTTCAGGTGGTGTAATCCCTTAATCCACTCTTCTCCTGTGATGATTGGAGGAATTCACTATGGTTTTCACAGATACAATAGCATGATTGTCCTTGGCTTCCCAAGCTTCACAATCTAGAAGACTATCACTCCTTGACTGCAAATGGCTTGATGATTCGATCTTCCTTTGTGCTCCCTTGAGATCAAAATCCTTCAACAAATTATCACAGATTCAACTCCTTCTCGATTGCCTCGAATCGATTGCTTGATTTGATGTGAATGTGATTCACACACTTGCTTGATCAATCTCAGTTCTGAGTATGACTTTGTAGTTCTGATACTTGAGTTGATCACTGGATATATCTTTGTAAGTTCAGAGAGAAGGCTTTTCAAATTGACAGAGTTTCTGCTTTCTTTCTTTTTGAATCGTTGTTTTCTTTTTCTGTCAATGCCTTCTATTTATAGCCTTGAATAACCTTGGTTTTTGAAATTCCGTCCGTTGGCTATATTAATGAGGGAATAATCCTTGATTTCATTCTTGATTCCCCCTTAATTGTATTCTCCTTGATTTGATGATCGGATTCTTTCTTCAAACGTATTGCGTAAAATGTCATCCTTGATTGATCCTTTAATGATTGTGCATTTAATGCATGATCTGCTGAATCTTCAACGTATATTAAATCTGATCTTTTAAGTGTCTCTTCACCGTTTGTAGAACGGTCGAGTGAGCCTTCTGACTTAGCCGTTAGTTCTTTCTTCGCTGTTTTGTTTTCTCTTTGCCGAAAGTCAGTGTACTCACCAATTCACTATTTTCTTCTTTGTTCTAGTTTTTGAAGAGTCTTTGTACTTCACTGATCCTTGATTTGGGTGAGACCAGTGTACACCAAGTTTGAATATTGAGTTTCATCACTTAAAACATAACTTAGACTTATCCAAGGTCATCACAGACTTCCTTGGTTATAAGTCAGACCATAATGTCTTCATATCTTCTCTGCTGGTGCTTGGCTGGCTTTACTTTGCCGAATATCTGTTTTTGCTTTGCCGTCCTACCAACTAGTACAGTACTTGTCTGACTTAACTTATACAACTTGTCAGACCCTAAGTAAAGACTTATACAGAGAATTCTAACTTATTTCAGGCTTGCTATAACAGCTAGTATGGCAATCATCAAAACATAACAAAATGTTCCTAACACTACCTACTTCCAAAACACAAGCTCTTAGCATGTCCTCGAGTGTTTGGATGGTCCTCTCAGATTGTCCATCTGTCTGAGGATGAAACGCCGTACTTAAATCTAACTTGGTTCCAAAAGCTTCTTGTAAACTCTTCCAAAACCGATCGATTTAATCGACTATCTCAATCCGAGACTATAGAGATAGAACTCCGTGTAACTTCACTATATTATCCAAGTATAGTGTCGTCATCTTCTTCAAAGGCATATCAACCTTATACGGTAAGAAATGGGCAGATTTGGTCAATCTATCCACAATTTCCCAAATCGCATCATGTCCTCCTTTTGTCCTTGGTAAATCGGTGATGAAGTCCATCGTAATCTTATCCCATTTCCATTCAGGGATATCCAAGGGCTTAAGCATTCCTCCTGGTCTTCTATGCTCTGCCTTCACTTTCTGACAAATGTCACACTCTGCTACGAACTTGCCGATTTCCAATTTCATCGAAGGCCACCAAAACTTCTCCTTCAAGTCTCGGTACATCTTAGTAGCACCTGGATGAACTGCAAAAGCAATCCTATGTGCCTCTTCCATAACTCTCTGTCTCAAGTCGCCAACATTAGGCACACACAAACGATCCTGGTACCAAAGGTTTCCATTCTTATCCAGGACATAACCCACTGTAGGCTTCTCTCTATCAACTCGCTTCAAATCAACCAAAGTTGGGTCTTCATCTTGCTTCTCCCGAATATCATCCATCAACTCATATCTTGCTAACATCGGCGCCACAAACTGTCGATCCTTAATCTGGTCAAACCTGTTGATTTCCAGCCCATCTAACCTTTCTGCCACAACTTCGACGCTTGAAACTGCAAATACTGGTTTCCTGCTTAAAGCATCTGCCACTAAATTGGCTTTGCCTAGATGGTACTGAATATCCAAATCATAATCCTTTACGAACTCTAACCATCTCCGTTGTCTCATGTTCAGATTCTCTTGTGTAAAGAAATACCTTAAACTCTTGTGATCGGTGAAGATCCTGGCCTTAACTCCGTATAAGCAATGCCTCCAAGTCTTTAACGCAAACACTACTGCTGCCAATTCTAGGTAATGTGTCGGGTAGTTCTTCTCATGCACCTTCAACTGCCTAGATGCATAAGCAATCACTTTCCCTCATTGCATCAACACACAACCTAAACCCTGTCCCGAAGCATCCGTGTAGACACCATAGTTATCAAAAATCTCCGGAACTGCCAACACTGGGGCCGTAGTCAACCTATCTTTGAAAAGTCTTGCACAAACTTCCTATAGTAGCCAGCCAAACCAAGAAAGCTCCTTACTTCTGAAACTGTAGTAGGTTTGGGCCAATTCTCAACTGCCTCAATCTTTGCTGGATCAACTTGTATACCATCTCCAAAAATGACATGACCCAAGAAACTGACTTGTTTCAACCAAAAATCACACTTAGAGAACTTAGCAAATAACTGATTTGATGATACAGGGTTTCACTCCCTCCACGTGTCATCTATCGGTTGGTCATCACATTATAAATAACGTCAGTACATTCATATCGACGCCCAGGCTCGAGGCCAAAGCCATCATATAAAAGCCAGGATACGACTATCGACTATCGACTACCGAAAGCGTTGTAGGACATTCATCCGCACCACTAGCAATGTAGACACGATGAGCCCCGCAGTCGATCACCACAGTCGATAACGAGGATAGAGTCCGCATCAGCTTACTAAGCCCATTAATAGCGATAGCTTGGGCAAGGGTCAAGGCCCATTTAAGGGTAAAGGTGACAATAACATAAGCCGACTTAACCTTAGGGTTTAGGCATGTGTTGTCATTATAAATACCCCATTCCAGGAACTACGTAAGGCTTGATTCCTGGAATTTAACAGGATACGTAGGCAATCTAAGAGAGAATCTTGGACTCAGCCGCAAACATAAACACCCACCTCCTCATCATTTTTGGCATTAGGGTTTTGTGTGTTCATCACTAGATTAAATTAGGGCTCAAATCATTAAGGTGACATAATCTGTCATCGTCATTGGCGCTAGAAGGAGGGCCCTTTCTATTGATTGAATACGCAAGAACACGATGCCTCCCAAGAAAACTGCATCCAAAACTGCATCCAAAGCTATCGATCAAGGCTCCCAGATTAACGAGCCGATCGATCCTAATGTGCTAGGAGAAGAAGATCCAGCCTTGGATCTTATTCAACACGACCCTCAACAGAAACAGGGGGAAAAAGATCCAGCTTTGAACCTTATCCAGGAGACCCACCAACCAGAAAAGCAAGCTCTTGCTCCAGAATATCGGGCGCTTGGATCGGTTAGCAGCGGCGGCGGAGGGAGGTAATGTCCAGATAATAGCCGAGGCGATTCTGGCGCGGCGCGGCGACGACGCCGCCGAAAGAAGCTATGGCGGAAGGCGGCCAGAAAGACGTAGTGGACAAGCCTAAACAGACTCCTGGGGACGAAATAAGCGCATCATCTAACTCAGTGGAAAGGAAGAGACGTGAGATCCACCAAAAATACCAGAGAGGGGATGATAATAGCGCCAGGGAAGAGTTGAATGCAATTTTGGGAAAGAACCAGGTTTCGTTGTGGCTCGAGTGTCCCTTCACGAAGGAGATCGAGAGCTTTCCTAAGCCCAAGGGGTTTAAGATACCGAAAATAGAACCTTATGATGGCACCACCGACCCGGAGGACCATCTCCACAGGTATCTATCGCAAATGAGGTTGGATGGGGCACCTGATGCGATGCGCTGTCGGGCATTCGAGACGCTACTCGTAGGTCGAGCAAGAGAATGGTTCATGATGCTACGACCAGGGTCGATCTCCAGTTTTGCCATGCTCGCCCGAAAGTTCCGAGATGCGTTTATAGTCAATAAGAAGTTTCATCTGAGTGCCACGCACCTCATGAACGTGAGGCCGCAAAAAGATGAACAGTGATGGAATATTTGAAGAGGTTTAATCTCGAGGCCATGCAGGTCAAGGACGTAGATGACCGACTTCTGATCACGTCGTTCGTAGGAGGGCTGCGTAATACTAAGTTATACATGAAGTTGAGCAGAGACGTTCCCCATACCATGGACGAATGTGTCAATGTGGTGCATAGATTCTGTCAAGGGGAAGAGGCAGTGCGGCGGCACACCCAATCCGACTGGATGGACCCCAAGAAAGACACCCGAGGTCCGAACAGGAATCAGTCCAAGAGGCAGGATGTCGAAAGTAAGCCATCAGTTTGGGACCGTATCGACACGTCCACCTCAGACCGTGGGGGCAAGAAGGGACCCTCACGGGATAAGGACTTTATCCCGCTCAATCGACCTCGATCCGAGGTGTTGTCGATTATGCTCTCAAAAAACTTGGCGAGGAAACCGCCACCGTTGAAGAAACCTCGAGAAAAGAGGAATGCAAGCAAATACTGTGATTTTCATGAAGACATAGGTCATACAACAGAGGATTGTATCGACCTGAAAAGAGATATCGACGTCTGCATTCACGAAGGAAAGCTAGACGAAGTCGTTGTCAGATCTCGGTATGATGGGCCCAGGGGGCGTGGAGAATTCAAGAGGAAAAACTCCGATCAAGACAGGAACCGAGGTCGAGATGCCCAAAGACGAAGGGATCGATCACCTCCGAGAAATCGATCCCCAGGTCGGGATGGAAACAACAGAGATAACTTTGGTCGGGGACGATCGAAGAAAATCGACACATGAACTATGTCAATACGATCTTCGGTCCGGATGAAAGTGATAAGGATCAGACCAGTGAAGAGCCAGCTAGTAGCTTGAGAGAGCGCAAACAGCTTAGATTCACGACGGAGGTCGGATACGGCCCTCGCGATGATATCCCCAAGTCTAGGAGTCATAGCGAAGGGTTAGTTATCGAGGCCGTGATTAGCCGAGCCCGTGTATCGAGAGTCTGTATCAATAACGGAAGTGCTGTAAACATCTTGTACTACTCGGCGTTTCAAGCGATGAAGCTAAAAGAGAAGGATCTAGCCCCCATAGCCTCTCCCCTGTTCGGATTCACAGGGCAAGCAGTCCATCCCATGGGCTTGATAAAGTTACTCACGACAGTTGGAGATGGCGAGAAAGGAAAGACACTTGAATTAAGCTATGTGGTGGTCAAGGCTCCCTCTGCAGAAAATGTTATCCTAGGGCGACCTGCGCTCTTCGACTTGCGTGCTATCATATCGACTTTTCATAATAGTATGAATTTTCCCACTAGGAACGGTTCCCACGAAGTAAAAGGAGACGTTGAAGTCGCTCGGAGTTGTAACTCTGTTGTCATGAATGGGAAGATGGCGGTTCAACAAGTCTTAGTCGAGGAACTGATTCCACAGGAAGAAGAGGAGAAGAGTTAGGTCTCCAGTGACGCAGTCGAAAACGTCCAACTCTGGGAATGAGAGGACGATCAGTGTGTGCAAGTCGGTATTTGGATCCCAGAGAAAGAAAAACAGCTACTGGTCGAGCTTTTAATCGAGTTCAGGGACATCTTTGCATGGAAAGCCACCGACATGCCGGGACTGTCCACCGACATCGCGGTTCATAAGCTCGAGATTGACCAGGCTAAAAAGCCAGTCAAACAGAAGAAGAGAAATTTTGCGTTGGATCGACTCGAGGCCATCGAGTTGGAAGTCGGCAAGCTGCTAACAGCCAAGATAGTGAAAGAGGTATTATACCCAGAATGGCTAGCTAACCCGGTTTTAGTCAAGAAGCCTGACGGTAGTTGGCGCATGTGTGTGGACTTTACAGATCTTAACAAAGCGTGCCCAAAAGACTCGTATCCGCTGCCCAAAATCGACAGGTTAGTAGATTCAACCATTGATTTTGAAGTTTTTGGTTTCTTAGATGCATATAAAGGATACCATCAGATTTTAATGGATCCTCGAGATGCGGAAAAAACAGCGTTTATCACGAGATCGGCACCTTCTCGCTATGTGACCATGCCATTCGGATTGAAGAATCTTTGGGGCAACATACCGAGAGCGATCAATAAGATATTTGCAAGACAAATTGGTAGATGTATGGAAGTTTATGTAGACGACCTGCTTATCAAGAGTCGATCTATGAGACAATACCTGGTCGATGCTCGAGAGGTTTTCGAAGTGTTGAGAGAAACACAGATGAGGCTAAACCCGAAGAAGTGCACTTTTGGAGTTAGGTCGGGTAAGTTCTTGGGCTATATGATTTCGAAGGACGGGATTCGAGCGAACCCGGATAAAATAGATACACTAAAGAATATGCCCGCACCACGAAACATCAAAGAAGTACAGAGGCTCCCGGATCGAATGGCAGCGCTCAACAGATTTTTATCGAGGTCCGCACAGCGAGCGTTACCCTTTTTCAAGATACTCCGAAAGGCTAGTCCTTTTCATTGGGATGATGGATGTCAGACAGCCTTTGAAGAGTTGAAGGCTTACCTGTCAGAGTTACCTACCCTCACTTCTCCTCGAGAAGGGGAAAAGTTGTTGATTTATTTGGCAGTGTGCGAGGAAGCAGTGTGCGAGGAAGCAGTGAGTGCGGTTCTAGTACGAGAAGGGGTACATGGCCAGGTGCCTATATACTTTGTTAGAAAAGCATTGCATGGCCCCAAGATCCGGTACTCACCAGCTGAGAAGTTAGCATTGTGCATAGTTCACGCCTCGAGAAAGTTGAGACCCTATTTTCAAGCTCATCCTATTGTGGTAGTCACCGACCAACCACTAAAGCAGATTTTGGCAAAGCCCGACACCTCAGGACGACTGGCGAAATGGGTCATAAAGATGGCCCAGTATGATATCGAGTTCGTCCCTCGAACTGCGATAAAAGCACAGGCCTTAGCGGATTTTTTGGCTGAAGGGATCTCCGTCCAACTCGATCAAGAAAAGCAAAGCCCAGAGGAAAAATGGACTCTCCAAGTCGATGGAGCAACGAGTAAGGAGGGGGCAGGAGCGGGGCTCCTTCTGGTAAGCCCGAAAGGTGAGGAATTCCCATACGCCCTTCGATTCGACTTCAAAGCAACGAACAACGAGGCCGAGTACGAGGCTATGATTACTGGATTAAAGCTCGCTCTGAAACTGGGTGTCGAAGACTTGTTGGTATATAGCGACTCGCAGTTGGTAGTGAACCATGTGAAAGGGGAATATGAGGCTAAGGAGGAAACTATGAGGAATTATTTAGCAGTAAGTCCAAAGTCTCATACCTAAATTCAAAACAGTTCAATTCGAGCAAGTCCCCCGAAGTCAAAACAAAAGAGCCGATGCGCTCTCCAAGCTAGCATCGAACTTCATGTCGAGTAAGAAGGTTCTAGTCGAGTTATTGACCGATAGGAGTTACGTCGAGACGGAGGCCCAGCCGATTACTCAGCAGGCCACATGGATGGACTCGATCGTTCTTTACCTCAAAGACGGAATATTACCATCTGATAAGGTGCAATCTAGAAAAGTTCGACTCCAATCGGCTCGATATGCATTTTTCGACGATATCTTATATCGAAAATCCTTCGTAAGCCCCTGGTTGAGATGTGTTTCCGAGACGGAAGGTGAGTATCTCTTAGAAGAGATTCACAGAGGAGCCTGTGGAAATCATTGTGGGGCCAGAATGTTGGCTCGAAAATGCAAGTTAGCTGGGTATTTTTGGCCGTCGATGCAGCGAGATGCGCGTAACCTAGTCCAGAAGTGCAGCGCTTGTCAGATTCATGATAATATTTCTCATCAACAAGCGCAAGACATGAACGTCATCTCGTCAGCATGGCCATTTGATCAGTGGGGAGTCGATATTGTCGGACCTCTGCCCCGAGCTCCGGGAAATCTCAGATTTGTGGTCGTCGCGGTGGACTACTTCACGAAATGGGTAGAAGCTAAGGCTTTGCCCGACATCCGAGCTGCCACCATCAAAAAAATCTTATGGGTCGATATCCTATGCAGGTACGGGATTCCGAGAGCTCTAATCTTGGATAATGGTACCCAGTTCGAAGATCGAAAAGTTAGAGAATGGTGCAATGAATACCATATCGACCAGCGATTCACCTCGGTAGCTCATCCACAGGCAAACGGTCAAGTCGAGCAAACTAATCGACAGATCAAACTGGGTTTAAAAAAGAGACTAGAGGCAGAAGGTCGAGATTGGGCAATTCAACTTCCGAGCATCCTATGGTCATACAGAGATGCTCCTAATTCATCGGCTGGGAAACCCTTTTCTTTAGTGTATGGGTGTGAAGCGGTGATACCTGCCGAGATCGGAGTTCCCTCCCCTCGAGTTCTGGCTTATAATGTGGAGACAAATGATCCCGAACTCCGACAGGAAAGGGACAATGTCGAGGAACGAAGAGAGATAGCCTCAGCCAGAATGGCAAGGTATAAGCAAAAGATCTCTCAAGATACAACTCGAGGTCGACATCGATACTTCAAGATTGGAGATCTGGTTCTAAGGAAGAATGAAGCAAGTCGACGGAGGCGGTTGGAAAGTTGGCCCCAAATTGGGAAGGACCATATCGATTCTCGAGTCCACCCTAAAGTGGTCGTATCAACTTGGGCGGCGAGATGGGACCCACAGCTCTCGACACTTTGCACGCCAACAATCTGAGAAAATATTATGTCTAAGATAAGCTTCAACAAACTTGTTTACATTTCAGTTTTAAACCTTGTAATAAGTCCATGTGACAACTTTATAAGTGTTCTAATAAAAGTGTGCTTTCTCGAGATGTTTTTTATGTTTATTAGGATTTACAGCCAAAACATTACGAGTCCAATGCGATACAGAATGTTAAGAGGCAAAGCAATCGACAACGATTAGAGAAATCCGCAGGTCGGAAATCACGACAAAGCCAAAAGCAAAGTCAGCCTAATGGGCAACAAATGCGAAGGCATAAAGACGGTTCGCAGGGTCGGGCCAAGGGTCCAAGCTAAAAGCCGAACAAGCCCAAGAGGCGAATGAGGCTAAAGCAAAGGACGGTTCGCATAGTCGGGCCACCTGTCCCAGTCGAAAGCCGAATGAGCCCGAGGGGCGAAAAAGGCCTGGACAAAGGACGGTTCGCATAGTCGGGCCACCTGTCCCAGTCGATGGTCGAAAGAGCCTAAATGGCAAAAAATACTAAAACCAGGGATAGTTCACATTAAAATGCTCAGCCTAAGGTCAAGTAAGCCTAAGGGGCGAAAGACTAAGACAAGCAAGTCGAACTCAAGTGCAATAAGAACCAAAGGTTCATAATACACTTGGGGGGCAACACAATATCAACAACAAGTACATCAAATAAAGCGAGTAGCGAATAGCGAGAAGACATCAAGACTACAACACATCAAGAAGACAAGCAAAGCAATAAGAGAGAAAATAAAAACCAAAATTTTTGAAGCATAAGAACACGGCCAGGTCGAAAGACCAGCCCAAGTCGATTGTCAAAATAGTACTATTACAAAACTTCAAGTTTGAATTACAAATCAACAAAAGATTTAAAAAATATCAAGATCAGGGGTCGGCTTCCGGGGTCGGCTCAGTATGGGCAGGGGTCGGATCAGTGGCGGTCGGATCGGCAGTAGGGGCAGACGTGGTAGCCAAAGACTCTCCCCGCTGAAACTCTTCGAAGTACCGATCATACAGCTTCTCCGAGTCCGGATTATAGAACATAGGCGTCTCGAGGGACGACACGTCGAATCCTGAGATAACGGCCTTCACCTGATCGACGGCCAGAGTGTAGCCACCCATCATCGAGGCGCGCATGATCACTTCCAAGTCGTCTTCGAGGTTTGTCGACTTGCGGTACTCCAGGATTGCCTCGGTCTTAGCCTCTTCGACCTGCGCGCGCGCCTGATCCAGTTCGGTCTGTAGTGCATCTCGATCACGGCGAGCCTTCCTAGCCTCTTCCTCTGCAGCCTTCTGCACCTGCTGCAAAATCTCATAGTCTTGAGCCAGCTTGAGCAGCTCCCTACCCTGACTGTGCCTTTCATTCTGCAGTCGCTCCAACTCCTTCTCGGTGAAGGCGGCTTTGCTTCAAAGACCACCAAACTTATCCTGCGACTTTTTGAGCTCGGAGACCGACTCACGCTTCAAAAAGTCATACTGTTTTTCCATGGCGGAGAGTGCGGCGCCTTTAGCGACATTGTCTTGGAGTAGCCTGCCATTCTCCTTCTTGATCTCGTTCGCCGACTCTCCTGTTTTGGCCAGCCGTCGAGCAGCCTCCCGACCAACAAGGGTATGCTACAAAACATAAGAACACGTTGGTAAATAAGCAGGGCATGGGCCTCGAGGAAAGCAAATATAAAAAGAAGGATCGACTTACGAGGCGATTCAGCTTCCGCAATACATAAGACAAGTCTTTGTCATCCACACCGGCGTAATCGTCGAAAACCCAGTCCACACCGATCCCTGACTTGGTAGAGGTCTCAGCAACCTTCTTCCTCTTCGCTTCTCGAAGCTGCTCCTTCACCACCTCAGCAACAGTTGGCCTTTTCTTTGTCCGCGCCGCCTGCTCCTCGACATTAACTTCGATGTTCGAGGTCAAATTGACAGGCTCCTCCTCATCTTCGTCTCGAAGAGAGCCGAATCGGACAGTTAACTCGCCGGTGGTCGAGGGTACCTCAGTCGTTCCAGCTGCGGCAGACGACTCGATTGCAGCAGGGTTTATCCTAAGTGGAGGGACCCCCCCCCCCCCTCTCGAGAAGAGGAAGGTGCTCTGATCTCAGCCACTGGCAAGTCGGTAGTGGCCTGACCCTCGAGGAGTGGGACAGCCGAGACCGTGGACTCGGGGATACGCTGGGGGTTGGTGACCTTGGAGAATTTGCCCACTGCAATATGAAAAAAGGACAAGTTAGTTTTGACCGACAAACAACAAATTATCGACTCGACGAATAACCAGTGTGTAAAAGCAAGTAAACATCCTACGATTCTCGTGATCAGGGACATTCAGGCCTACGTACGGCATTGGCCCAGCTTCCTCCAAGTGGGCCAAGTGATACAAGAGACTCAGGTCTCGAGTACACACCTCGAAGTTGTGTACACTCAAGAGTCGAGCCTCGTGAGGAGCCGGTTCCTTCCCAAGCTTGTCTTGTTTCCCCTCTCTCGACCTCCATTGACCAATGTAGGGGTTATCTAGGCCGTGACGGAGAAAGAAAAATCGAGGTTTCCACTCCCCGTGAGAAGAAGGCCCCTTCATTATAAACTCATGGCGATTTGCCCTCCTCTGGAAGGAATACCATAACTTGTCGGGTGTGGCAGCAATCTTGTAGTAGTATCGAAACACGGGCACCGAAAAGCACACCTGAGCCACTCGACATGCTATGATGAACCCCATCAGAGTTCTGACGCCATTCGGGGCGAGTTGGGAGACGCTTATCTCGTAGTGGTGAAGGATGGCCAGAACGGCTGGACAGAGTGGAAACCATAATCCACTCGCCAGTTGATTCTCATAAACAGTGCAAAACCCTTCTGGGGGCTCATCCGCAAATCGGTGCAGGCCTGACGGGAGTCGAGATTCGAACGGAGGATAAACGATATTATACTTCCCGCAGATTTCAACAATGTCCTCTGGAGAAAGTGTACTAAGACATCCTTTTGCACCCTTTCCATCCATCCTAGTTACTAGTTTTTTAGGCTGGTTAGGGACAGGAGGAGGGGAAGTTGCAGGTTCACCGGAGTCTCCCCGGAGAAGAGGATCGGAAATAACAGGTGCCGGAGATTGGCTATGAACGGGCGTTTCACTACCCCTATCCGATTCAGTTGTGCTACTACTACTAGACATGAACAAAATCACAGAAGAGATGAACAACACAGGAAAAAGAAGCTTAATTTTGCGTTTGAAGATTATGAGAATGAAGTAGAAAATAGCAAGCAGGTTTGCAGCAGCGTCTACCCTCTCTCCTTTTATATATGAAAGCAAAAGAGTTACAAATGATTTGAAGAGACGTGGGGATTGGGGGTTATAACCCCTGGAAATCGCGACAATCAAGGCAATGACGCGTCTTTTGTGGGATTCGAAGCGTTTGTATGCTAGATATCGCTCCACGTGGATGTAAGGCAGTTAGGGTTATGAAAAGGCGGGCTTTCTCCCGCCCAAAGAAAAACCCAACTCGATGACGAGTCAAGTGACAGACCCGACCTCGGACAACGGAAGTCGCCTCTCTCAAGTCTGGGGGGCTTATGACGATACAGGGTTTCACTCCCTCCACGTGTCGTCTATCGGTTGGTCATCACATTATAAATAACGTCAGTACATTCATATCGACGCCCAGGCTCGAGGCCAAAGCCATCATATAAAAGCCAGGATACGACTATCGACTATCGACTACCGAGCAGTGTAGGACATTCAGTCCGCACCAGCTAGCAATGTAGGACAGTGAGCCCCAGAGTCGATCACCACAGGTCGATAACGAGGATAGAGTCCGCATCAGCTTACTAAGCCCATTAATAGCGATAGCTTGGGCAAGGGTCAAGGCCCATTTAAGGGTAAAGATGACAATACATAAGCCGACTTAACCTTAGGGTTTAGGCATGTGTTGTCATTATAAATACCCCATTCCAGGAACTACGTAAGGCTTGATTCCTGGAATTTAACAGGATACGTAGGCAATCTAAGAGAGAATCTTGGACTCAGCCGCAAACATAAACACCCACCTCCTCATCATTTTTGGCATTAGGGTTTTGTGTGTTCATCACTAGATTAAATTAGGGCTCAAATCATTAAGGTGACATAATCTGTCATCGTCATGATTCTTCTTCAAAGTATCCAACACTATCCTTAAGTGTTCCTCGTGTTCTTTCTCGTCCTTAGAATATACTAGGATGTCGTCTATGAACACTATCACAAACTTATCCAAGTATGGCAAGAAAACCCGTTGCATCAAGTCCATAAATGCAGATGGAGCATTAGTGAGTCCAAAAGGCATAACCAAGAACTCATAATGTCCATACCTCGTACTAAATGCCGTCTTCGGTATATCTGCCACCTTGATCTTCAACTGATGATATCCGGACCTAAGATCAATCTTAGAGAACACTTTCTTTCCTTGCAACTGGTTGAACAGATCATCTATCATTGGCAAAGGGTACTTATTCTTGATGGTAAGGTTATTCAATGCTCTATAATCGATGCACATCCTCATGCTACCATCTTTCTTCTTCACGAACTTAATAGGGGCTCCCCAAGGCGAAGTACTAGGCGGAATTATGTTCCTCTCAAGCATATCCTTAAGTTGAGCCTTCAACTCCTTTAATTCAGCCGGTGCCATTCTATAGGGTGCCTTAGCAACTGGTGCCGCTCCCGGTATCAACTTGATCTCAAATTCGATCTCCCTATCCGGCATGTTTCCCGGTAACTCTTCCGGAAATACCTCAGGGTACTCTCTCACTACAGGAGTTTCTTCAAGCTTGGGCTTCACTTGTTCCACATCCACTGCATACAACAAGTAGCCTTCACAACCCTTCTGACAAGCTCTGATTGCCTTGACCGCTGAAATTATCGGATGTCGCTTCTTACTCGGCTTGTACACATTACCCTGATAAGTCTTGTCTGATTTCCCGGGTATCTTAAAAGTCACTTTCTTCTCTCGGCAATCTAGATGAACAAAATTCTCGGATAGCCAATCTATCCCAAGGATTACATCAAAATCTGAAAAGTCTAAAACAGTGAAATCACTCTTGCATCAATAAGATCCAACTCGAACTTCCACTTGAGGTATCATCCTAGTTACCTTTGTTACCTTCCCTAACGGTGTAGTTATTTCCAAAGTGTTTCTCAAAGGTTCCGAAGGTAAACTCAACTTCTTAGCTACCTTGGTCGACACAAAAGTGTTAGACGCTCCCGTATCAAACAAGGCTCTGACCACTAGATTATCTAACATTATCGCACCTAGGATGCATATTCATTCGTTTAAATAAAGTTACAGCATGAATAAACATGCTATAAAAATATCTTAATAAAATAAAATAGAAACGAGGTACCTGAGATAACATCGTCCTCTGGTCTGCAAGTCCCACAGCATCACCGCAAAAAAACTCGGACTGGTCGGCTTGGGCCGCTTCTACCATTTCCCTGGCCTGAATTGCCCTTGTTTACTCTGTTTGGACACGCTCTGGAAAAGTGCCCTGGCTCTCCGCAAACGTAGCAACCATTAGTATTTTGCTTGCACTCCCCGAATGATTTCTGTTGCACTTATGACACAGGGGTGCACTGTTTGGGGCCTTAGCTGCCGTGGGAGCTGTTGTCTTCTTGACGTTCTGCTGCGGCGCTCCCCGATAATTTCCCTGACTAGTCCCAAAGTTCCGCTTGTTTCCAATGACAACTGTGGCCTTCTTCCTGAAGGTCTCAACCTCCAAGGCTTTGTTCAGCAATTCCGCCATGTTCCTTGCTGTAAATCCCAACATGCCAGACTGAATCTCATAAGCCAATCCTTCTTTGTAAAGGGCCATCTTTCTTTCTTCCACTTTCATAAGCTCGGGATAGAACCGTCCCAACTCGTTAAACCTATTGGTATACTGAGATACCGTCAAATGGTTACCCTGCTTGAGTTTCAAAAACTGACTCGCCTTGTCCGCTTGTACTGTTTCCGGGAAGTACTCGTTGAAGAACATAGCTTTGAAAGTTTCCCAGTCTGTTACTTTGCCATTGCTACTCTGTATAGCATCTATCCAAGCTTCTGATACGCCCAAAAGAAAACTAATCGCCACAGTGCCATCTCGGTCTCAGGCACATAAATGTTCCTGCATGCCTTCTCGAAGCTCCTTATCCATTCCTCGGCCTTTGAATGTTCGACGTTTCTATAGAAGTTCTCAACCCGATTCCTTCTCAATCTGGTATACCAATCCACAGCCGGTGCTTGCTCAAATGCTGGTCTCACGGGTGGGTAAGCCGGAGGATAGCCGAAAGGTACTTGCTGCTTTGATGCTGCATTGTTCTTTGAGGTAAATTTGATTCACTTGAGGTTCAGGCTGAAAAGGGTAGTATCCCTGATGATAATTTTGGTAGTGCTGCAGGGTTGGCTGAGCTTGTTGAAAACCAAAAGGTGGATAACCAGTACCTTGCTGATGGTCGAACCGCGGTGAAAGTGGTACGGTAGGTCGAGGGGTATCACCTGCAGGAGGTGGGTAGAAAGACTGATGCTGCTGGTGAAACACTAGCGACGAGGGATGGCTCACTGGTGGAGGGTAAACACTGACTGGTGGAGGATAAAAGGTTTGCTGATGTGGGTGGTAGCTTACAAACGGGCGGTACAAATCTGCTTGGAATATCGCTACACCAATGAGAATCGTGTTGAACTTCCCACGTGCCATCGTGGGGGTTTCTCCTGATGGGGTCTCGGTGACAAACCCTGCTGAGACCTTAGGGTGGGTGTCGCAGTACGAGGTGGTGGTGAGAAACTCCGCTGGGGTGGTGGAATCTTCCTCACAACACCGCCTCCTACGACCGGTGTTGGACTTTCCCGTCGAACTCTGGAAGTCTCTGCACCCGCTCTAGTTCTCGTGAACACCATCCCGATGATCAAAGAAAACCAGAACGTTACTAAAAGGTCTAGAGAAAACTTATCTTATAAGAAAGGAAGCCTAAAAGACGCTTCTCTCTGATACCAACTGTAACGACCCGTTCCCGGACACCGAGTCCTTATCCGGAAAAGGAACGTTCGGCACGTATAAAATAAAATTTAAATTCAATTTATGAGTAAGCCTCTACTATGTCGTATCAAAAACAAGCAAACGGAAGCAAAAGACTCGGGTATAAAATTTCCAAACATCCAAGAATAGAAACAACATCTAAAGGTGGAAATGTAACTTATTACATTCAAGGAAAAATACGAAATCCAAACGAAACGTACGATAATCTCAAAAGAAACGTAACGATACTACAAATCTCGAAAGACCAAAAGTCTAAACAGTCTAATAAATGAATAACAAAATGAATAATGTAAAGTCTTCAATGAGGCGTCTTCAAACGTCATCATCAAACTCCTCTTCGTAAACAATATCTACATGTTCGTCTTCTCATCCCCAAACACATAGAAAACATGTATTTGAGGTAAGTACAACGTATTTAATAAAAAATAGAAGCTATGATAACAGTTACAATTTATAAAGAAAAGATATTTAAAGGTTTAGTTGTTTATGTTTGACCGACTCAATCTAAGGTTCATCTCATGTTCATCAACATGAATTGACTAAACGTTTCTACTTAACTTATCTGTGTTACAACCGCACTCAAGGGCATTACGCGTATCCACTTTTGGGACACTCTTGGCAACATATTAGTGGATCACACCAATATCCACGGAGGCTAGAATAGGTAGGCTCCGATAGTACGCACACCTCAGTGAAGTCCCTCCGTACTTATGGTTTTTTTGACCTACGGAGTTCTTCCACCTTCAGAGGTAGCACACACATCGCGATATAGACTGGTGCCTATCCAACCTAATAGAGACTATCTTGACTCCACAGCTCATGGATCCTTCTTAGGGGGAGGTGATGAGACTGCCTACAGAGTGGCTGAGACCATCGCCAAGAACAATATGTGGTCGACTCCCAAGAAGACCAATGTTGTTAAGAAAGAAGGTACCGCAAGCGATCTGATACAAAGCTGTTGGTTGCTCAGATGGAATTGATAAGCAAGCAGCTGGCCAATCTTCAGACGCAGCCTTATGATCTTGGAATGCAGGTAGGAGCGGAGATGACGGAAGAAGTAAATTTAATGGATAATCAAAACCAACCCTTCCGAAACTTCCATCAAAGCCGAAACTACTCGAGGATTTCAAATGACAAAAATTCAATCAAACCAAGTTACCACCTGGCCCTTCAAATTCGAATTCTTCAACTCAAACTATCAAAGGACAGCTCCTAACCTCCCAAAGGCCTCAAGGAGGATGGAACCAAACTCAAAATCATACCACCTCATGTGTCCCTCAACACAAATTTGATGAGCTGGTAGACATGGTGAAGACTCTGTCTACTAGTGTTAAAGCTATTGAGAGACAAGTTGGTCAGATGGCAGACCAGCAAGCAAGCAGACCTCACGGTAAACTTCCGAGTTATACCGAGAGAAATCCGAAAGCTGATGTGAATGTTTGCACTGCCATTACACCTCAGTGGGAGTATGGACAAGAAGAGGAGTTGAATGAAGTAACGTTGAGAAGTGGTAAGAAGGCTGAATCCGGCAAGATGTCGGGAAACGAGTAGCCCCTCCTGACGCCATGAGTTCAGGAGGGGGAAATCAGAAACCACATGCCGAAGAAAGCAACGATGAGGAGCTTAGTGACAATTCTTTGCAGGACGAAAATAATTCTGATGATGAGGAAAGGAAGGAAAGTCAGAAAGCTGTATCCCTGACTAAGAAAAAAGAGGAAAAGTTCGTGAGATGGAAGGATAAGGAGGATGAGGCGATAAAGAATCAAGCTACAGGGAATGATAAAGCCCTTCCTTATCCACCAAAAAGGAAAGAGAAAGCCCTCACTAATGACAAGCGGTATCTTTGGAGTGAGGAGGATGCTAGAGACACTCAAGTTAGTATGCCCTTAGCCGAGGTATTAACTGAAATGCCTAAATGCTCTAAGTATCTTAAAGAATTCTATGGGAGTAAGAGAAAGCTTCAGGGGATGGCTGAAGAAGTGCTACGCGAAGATTGCGCGATGGTTTCACAGAGAGTCGCTGTTAAGCAAGGTGACCCTGGCAGACCTTCAATCTTCTGTGAGATTGAAGGCCATTTGTTCGAAAATGTCTTATGCGACTCAGGGGCCTCTATTAATGTGATGCCATTAAACGTATGCAAAAAGCTCGGGTTAGATAAAAGGATGCGAGAACGCCCGATTTCTCTTCGAGATGGTAGATAAATCTAGCCGGATCGCGGCCGGTTGTGTAGCTAATGTTCTCCTTCAAGTTGAACATTTAGTCTTCCCCACCGATCCAGGTTATTCTAGACTATCCACCTGATAAGGAGATGCCTCTAATTCTAGGCCGAACCTTTTAGACACTTCTAACGCTCTCATCGACTTACAGCGGATGATTACTCTTAGAGTCGATGACACATCCGTTACCTTCACACGAGGGACATATCCTGAAAGAGCCGTAATTGATGAAATATCGTTTGTCGAAGCTATCTATGAGGACGAAAAAGATGCCTGCTTTGAAGAAGCAATGAAGCTGACGGAGATAGGTGTTTTCGAAGTTATTGAGGATCCAGCTGACTGCGGACCATCTTCTAATTCATTACAGCCCGTCGTCATTGACGAGTCATCTTCACTCGCTCACACTGAGCCTGTTAGTGAGTTAGAAGCATGGAGATGCCCAGCAACAAACGATGATCTCAAAGAACTGAGTCAGGAAGACTTCATCCCTGGTGAAGAAGAAGCTCTGATGGGTAGTTGGGACGAGGTAGACTTTTGGAGAGAAACTACTCATTAGGAAGTAGATGATTGGGAAGAGTCGCGAAAGAGCTTAAAGATGAAGAGTTAAGAAAAATGATCGATCACAAGAAAAAGGAAGCAAGTGTTGACCGGAGGATTCCGATGGATGATTTGATCCAGTACCTTTCTGGGGTTGAGCCTCGGGAAGATGAGTTATTCTTTAGTCAACCACTCCAAGCTCATAAGGAGAAAGGTGGCCCGTTAAAGTCTAGTATTGAGCAACCACCTCATCGATTTAGAGCTCAAACCGCTTCAAACACCTTAAGTATATCTTTCTTAAGGATGGAGATAAATTGCCTTTGATCATTTCTTGAAACTCGACTTTGAGCAAGAAGCACAGTGATAGAAGTGCTTAAAAAAGAATATCCTCGCGTTCGGATGGCAAGTGGGTGATATCCGAGAATCGACCCAGGATGTATGCATGCATAAAACCCGAGCGGAGGAGGAGCTAAAAGGTTAGACAACCTCGAGAGGAGGCTAAATCCGCACATGCAGGAGGTTGTCAAAAGGAAATCATCAAATGGCTTGATATGGGAATCATTTATGCCATAGGCGATAGCGAGTGGGTTAGCCCTACTCAAGTTGTGCCAAGAAGGGCGGAATCACGGTCGAAAAAGAATGAAAAAGGGAGGAAGTTGCCTTACGACTCGTGGACGAACTCTGAGTCTGTATTGACTATCGTAGACTTAATGAGGTTACTTGCCAAGGACCACTTTCCCTACCCTTCATTGACCATCTTATTGAACGACTGAGTGGTCATAAGTATTATTGTTTCCTTGATGGCTATTCTGGCTACTTCCAGATAGCCATCGATCCCAATGACCAGGAAAAGACCACATTTACCTGTCCATCTGGTACTTTTGCGTTCCGCAGAATGCCATTCGGCCTATGCAATGCACCCGCGACTTTTCAACGGTGCATGTTAGCCATTTTTGATGGACTTGTGGAGCAATGCATGGAGGTCTTCATGGATGACTTCTCAGTCTACGGCGATAGCTTTGATGAAATCTTAAAGAATCTAGATATGGTACTCCAACGGTGTGTTGAGAAAAATCTGGTGCTTAACTGGGAAAAATGCCATTTTCTAGTGGACGAAGGAATCGTTTTGGGACATAAGGTGTCCAATCTTTGGTATTCAAGTTGATAAGGCTAAGGTCGAAGCCATCGAAAGGATGACGTACCCTAAGGCAAAGGAAAGAGGTACAAGTTTTCTAGGTCATGTTGGCTTCTACAGGCGTTTCATTAAAGATTTTTCTACTATTGCCAAGCCTTTATCAAATCTTTTGAAAGATGATGTAGATTTCTTGTTCGATCACGAAGTGCAAAGAAGCTTTCAATTGTCGAAAAGACAAGCTTATCGGTGCCCCTATCTTAGTTGCACCTGACTGGACCAAGCCTTTCGAGTTGATGTGCGATGCCTCTAATTACGCCGTAGGCGCAGTTTTAGGTCAACGAGTTGATAACAGGTTCAGGCCCATTTATTATGTGAGCCGCACCTTGAACCCGGCTCAATGCAATTATACCACAACTGAGAAGGAATTCTTAGCCGTTGTTTTTGCCATTGACAAGTTTAGAAGTTATCTTCTAGGGTCTCAAGTTGTTGTATGGACCGATCATGCAGCCTACGCTACCTTATGGACAAAGCGGATGCAAAACCAAGGTTACTTGATGGATTCTGATTTTACAAGAGTTTGACCTTGTGATTAAAGATAAGAAAGGTAGTGAGAATATTGTGTCCGATCATTTATCTCGCTTAGTAAATGAGGTGCGAGAATCACAATGATATAGGCATTGATTTTCCGGTGAGCAATTGATGAAGCTTGAAACGGTTAGGCCGTGGTATCTTGACTACGTCAACTATTTAGCGAGTGGTCATTTAGAGGACATGACGTGTCGAGAGAAGAAAAAGTTCTTTTACGATCATAAATATCTCGTATGGGAAGATCCTTATTTGTTCGAGTGCAGTAAAGGCGGATTGCTTCGAAGGTGTGTTCGGAGCATGATCGATGGGATATCCTAGAACAATACCATAAGCGGTCCTACCGGAGGTCATTATGGAACACCGAAGGCGGTTGCAAAGATCCTTCAAAATTGGATTCTCTTGGCCGACTCTGTTTAAAGATGCGTGAAGCCTTTTGTAAAGGTTGTGATAGGTGCCGGAGAACCGGGCGGCGAGTAGTAGGATGGAAATGCCACTTAAGCCCATTCTTGAATCGAAGTTTTAACGCGTTTGGGGCATAGATTTTATGGGACCCTTTCCATCTTCGTGCGGTAATAAATATATCCTCGTGCAGTATCGACTATGTTTCCAAGTGGGTTGAAGCCATAGCTACCCAAACTAATGATCATAAAGTCGTGAAGAAATTCTTGCAAAAGACTATCTTTACCAGATTCGGTCGTCCGAGAGCACTCATTAGTGATGAGGGTACCCACTTTTGCAATGCGCCGCTTGATAAAATCCTTGAAAAATATGGTGTCAAACACAAAGTTGGTTCACCATATCATCCCCAAACCAATGGCCAAGTCGAGGTAAGCAACGTGAGCTTGAAAAGAATTTTAGAAGACCGTGAACAATAATCGATCTAATTGGAGTCTTAAGTTGGATGACGCATTGTGGGCTTATCGTCTCGCATTTAAAACCCGATGGGCACGTCACCCTTCCAAATGGTCTATGGCAAAGCTTGTCATTTACATGTCGAACTTGAACACAGAGCTTTACGGGCAATTAAATTCTTAAATTTCGATAGCCAACTCTGTGGGAGAAACGGTTATTCTGATTGAGCGAGCTCGACGAATTCGGACTCGAGCATACGAGAATGCTAAGCTTAGCAAGGAAAGAATGAAGATACTCCATGACGCTAAGATCAAGGACCGAGAATTCAAAGTTGGTGAAATGGCTTTACTTTCTATAATACTAGACTTCACCTGTTTCCGGGTAAACTCAAGTCTAGATGGTCCGCCCCTTTGAGATTCTCGAGGTTAATCCAAGTGGAGTAATTACTTTGAACGGGTATGGTAATCAAGCTTTTAAAGTGAATGGTCATCGATCAAGAAATATTTTGGGCAACCGAAGGAAAAGCTGAGACTCTTTATTTCCAAAGAAGAGATGAGAGTCTGAGATGTCCGATTTGTGAAGAGATTCCATCTTATTTCTTTGAGTCAGATGATGACATTCCTACCTCTACCTGTGAGGACCCTTCTTCTGAGATTCCTGAGCATGTTAGCACACCTATGCCTATCTTCCGCAAGAACACGAAGAAGAGAGTCAGTGTAGTTTGGAGAGAAAAATTTAATGATCTTATAGCACACTTGACTTGTTGTTGTGGTGAAAATCATTTCCGCCCCAATACTTCTGATTCCGATCTTCGAGGTGGCGGTTTGTTAAACCAAAGTGGCCCGATCCGGGTTGATCTTTTGAAATCATGTCAAGCTATTGACATTAAAAGAGCGCTCTCTGGAGGCAACCTAGTTTTCTTTTTCGTTTTCTTTTCTTAGGTTGTTTTGTTTTCTTGTTTTTAGAAATAGTACTCTGGTGGCGTGTTGATGGTTATTCATTTTACTCGTGTTGTATGTGTTTTGTGTTATGTGTTGCTCATATACCCCGTGTACCCCGAGATTATATGGTATGTCGAGTGTGGCAGATACTTTTGAGTAGGTTCGCAAGCTTTTATGTCCAAAGTGTTGTCTATTCGAGTTGTCGCGGTACATTCATGCTCGGCTGACCTCTGCCAACTTTCATCCGACAACCACTTTGTTGAAACCAGCTAAGTTTTCTTTTTCTTTTATTCTGCACATTCTGAGGACATAATGTGATTTAAGTGTGGGGGGGTCAATTGGGTATGTTTTTATGCTATATCCTTTGAAATATGAGTGAATGTTAAACTTCCACGAAATTTAATTTTTTGTTAATCTCGAGCATGTGGTTGAAACTAAATGCTTGCTAGTTGTAGTTTTCTAACGATGATAGTATGTGACTTAGTGAGATAATTATAGCATGTCTTTACTTTCATGAAGATAGTATTCATTTTTCACTCACGAAGGCCTTTGATATTGAAGCAAGATTTTTGAACTATATCTTTTCATTGTTTTAGTGATTTATCTTAGGAAGGTCAGTATAGTAACACCTTAGTTAGACCGTGTGCTGTGAATATCATAAAGTTCGAATGTGATAAGTGAGATGTAACTTATGTCTTGAAGAAAAGAATGAATAAGCAATCATAATAAATACGTTTGTCGAAAGCTGGTTTATGATTTTAGTGAGGTAGGGTATACCACGTATGTCCTATACCACTATGATGACCAATAGCTCACGACAGTCAGTTTATAGCTACCTTATGATTTGAGTAGGTAGGGGATTATCTCGAAATGTCCTACTCTACTATGATGGGTAAAAGCTCATTCTGATATGCGTCAAATTTGAAATTTTGAAAATGATGAGTAAAAATAAAGTGAAGTCTTTGTTATCATGGATCTTATACCTGTAGAACCGCATGATATCTTTGTAGGGATTGTCCTACGAGTGCGTGGGAAGGCTTTGAGTGGAGCTATTACTGCTATATCTAGGATAGTCATTGGATTTTTGAGAGGATATTTCTTTGAAAGGCTTGTTAAATTTGAAAAGGGCTTGTCACACATACAACTTTGAATCTATCTCTGTGATGGTATTGTTTGCTATAGTTGTTGTATCTTTTGTTACGTGAGTTAGAGATCTATGTGGATTACATGAAAGTTGAGCTATAGTTTTGATTGTTTTGTCCGAGGACGTACAAAAAAGCTAAGTGTGGGGGTGTTGTTAAGGCCATATTTATATGATTTATTAAGGGTTATATTTCATTATTATTTCCCACATTTGCATATTTACATGAGAATTAAGGGTTTAAGTGTAATTATTTAGTAAGGATGATTCTAATATGGTTATTTGCAAAATTGATTATTTTATGTGTTAAATTAATGGAATTATTATTATTTGAGTTTTATTACATTTTGCAATGTTTATTTATCCTTTAGGAGGCTGAATTTCGAGTGCTAAAGAGGATAAATGAAGCTCAAGTCGAATTATTCAAGATAGAGTTGGAATTGGCTTGAAGAAAATGGATAAAGATGAAGAGATCCGATCCTAAGAATTGCAAACGAGCGTCCATGAATTCGAACGGGCGTTCAAAGGCATAAAATCAATACAGAGAGTTCAGCCGCAGTGCGAACGAGCGTTTAATCAACGTCTGGGAATTCCAGACGAGCGTCCAATTTGATAGACGAGCGTCCGGTGCCGACTTAAACCCTAACCGACTTAGCACTCTATAAATACAAAGAAGAAATTTCCAACCCTAAGGGATACTTTTCATAGCCGCAATTTTCACAAAAGAATCGCCCCAAAACCACTTTAACACGAGAGATGCAAATCTCCAATCCAACAATCTTCTCCAATATGATTGTTGGCTAGAAACTACTGCGATTGAGTCGACGGAGGAAGCTTATCAACAACAAAACCAACTAGAGGAGTTCGATACTTGATGTGTAGTGAGTTTATTTCATAGTTTTTCATTACTTTGGATCTGTTTTGTATTGTTTAAGTTTTGTTGAATTAAGATTTGATGAACCGATCTATGTTTAATTGATGCTTGAATTAATATATGAAAGTATGTTATTTAAGTTTGATTTCATTCAAAGTAATGCATCTAATCATGTTGTAAGAGATTAAGCATGTTTAGTTGAGTAAAAAGCTTGGAAACAATCTCGTGATTTCGTTTTGATTGCATGTTTAGTTTGTTTGAAAAGATGAACGAAACCTTAGAAATTTGATTGAAGATATTTGATCGAATTCGTGAAAAATCACTACTAAAAACTATATCTTTAAATCACCATCTAGTTGGGATTGTTGGTTGATGGGTGGAATCTAGTTGCCTCGCTGTGTTTTCCTTTAATTGTTTTAATCAAATCGTTTAAATTAAGTTTAGTTTAAGTTCTAGTTTTATAAACCCTAATTTCCTGCTGTTTTCCTGCACTTTTCTGCTTCAATTCATAGTCAGACGCTCGTCCGCAATAGCAGACGCCCGTCCGTTAGATCAAGCTTTCAGACGCTCGTTCACTTTAGTGAACGCTCGTCCGTCTTTCTGTTTTCTTATTTTCTGCTTGTTTTTATTCCTGTTTTAGTTTTAATTCTTAGGTTTAGGTTTTAGTTTAGTTTCAACCTTAGTTTAGATAGATAATTGTGACATAATCGATATAGGTTTATACTTGAATTCGATAAACATTCCATTCCCTTAGGACGACCCGATAACATCCTTTACTACAGATCCTTATACTTGGGGTGTGTCGGTATTATAAATATTAAAACGTGTTTTTACCGAACAAAAATCTGCAACACTTCTCAACAATCTGATCCCCAAGCGTTGCCCTTCTCACAACGATCCCAAATCTCTCGTCTGATCTGAAAACGGTCAAGAACCGCTTCAGTTATTGTGAAAACTCTCCTAACCTTTTCCTCTTCTCAAAATTGCGCAGAGAAAGAGATGAAAAACTGATTTCTGAATTTGTGTCTAGGTTATGGGATTATTGTGTGTAATTTTCCTTAAATACCAATTTCCCATTAATCACTTTTTCCTTAATTGTCCTTTAATTACCAAAATCAGAATAATCCCTTAAATATATATATATATATATATATATATATATATATATATATATATATATATATATATATATATATATATATATATATATATACATACCCTATTAAATACTTAACTCCCATAAAGACAAAAAAATAATAATATTTCGTTTTAGTAAAATACACGCCCGCCTCTTCCTTTAAAAATCGAAATATTACACTTTATTTACCAAGTACTTGTATGAAAGGATAACACTAAGCTTGAAAATAAAATGTATTTTAGATAAGTACCATAAATATTTTATGGACTATATAGACCACATATAGTGCAAAATATCTGCAATATAGCCATGCATGGATGGCCTCAGCATTCTTTACCAAATTAGAGATCAATTCAATTTGCTGAGACAAAATTTATGGGTTTCAACCATTTTTTTAATATGTCTGAAAACACCAATATAGGACAGAGGGAGTATAATATGTAATAATTATTTTCTTCTATTTTGTCCACATTGTGAAGAAGATACAACTGAACCTCACCAAAGGATAACAAAAATAAAGCAGAAACGGTCTTGCATGAAGCACATTTACTATAAAATATGTGATTAATAGTATCATAAACATGAAGCACTTTATTTATAGTAAAAAAGGAGATTGATTGCATGATAATTCATAAACATTGATTTCACGTTTGTCCTTATAATTTGACTTCAACCCTTAAATGCCATCTCTTTTGTTTTTTTTAAGAAAAAAATCGACTTTGTTAAAGATACTTTGGATTTATTAAGTGAGTTCTATTGTCACATCACTTCTTACTATTGATATCCATTTTTTATTATTTTTTCGGATGAAAAACGTCGGTGTCACTGGTGTTCGTTGTTGAACACTGACGTTGATGTTCATCAATGAACACCATTGGAAATTCAGTGGACTGACGTTTGTAAGTTGTGACACTTTTATAAAGGGAACGTCGGTGCAACTGGTGTTCGTGTTGAACACCAACGTCAGTGGTGTTTAACAAAGAACACCGGTGGCACCGACGTTCCCTTTATTAAAAATCACAGGGTGTCGAAGTAATTTTTTTTAAAGCCGGAAGTAATTAGGTGCCAGTAATAAAAATTGGTGTGTCAATAGAAACCTCTTTACTAAAACCTTGGCAGTTTGATTGATGTACGTACCCGTTTCTTTTATCCCATTGCCTTCCAAATGATGTTTCATTTCTCTGATTTATTAATGCAATAACTGAATTTTTAAGCGAGACAACATACAGGATTTGGATAAAATGGATAAAATAGTAATGGGGTCGTTCAGGAGCGTTCCTGTCCAAATTTAGGCTCGGGGCAAAACAAAAAAAAATTAGGACCTCGTCCTTCGAAAAAAAACAATAACCAAAATATATATAAAAAAATAAAACAAATAACTGCGTGTGATAGTCATGGGTTTGGAAGGAAAAAAAAAACCTCTTATTTTGGCTCCTAGTCTAGTTTAAAAAACAAAAATTATTGTAGCTTGCAAGATTCAAACCAAGTCTTATGTACAGTATATACTTGAGTCTTTACAATTAAGGTAATACATTCATTTTTCATATAAATACAATATATATATTAGGTCAAAATTTAGTGGTAGCCAAATTCATTGATTTTAGGAAAACAAGGCATACTTTTTGCATGAGCGCCCACAGGGTCGTTAATACAAAGAAGAAACAAAACAAAAGCAAAAAAATCAATAATACAAACTAACACACTCGTTGATTTTTGAATTGAACTCGCTCTCGAATTTATTCGAGCAAGAGATAAAATTGTTCGAGATTGATTCAATTGAACATTAATTATGTTCGAATTCAGTTTTGATTATACTCCATAAAATTTTATATAAACACTTTCAAGTTCAAAAGGATTGACAAAGTGGTTTTAAAATTATATTTGTCGATTTTAGTGACTTGATCTCTAAACCGATAAATAAATCTAGTGGAACTAAACTAAAAATCGAGGCGAGATTGATGGTCGATTTTAGTAAAGTATATTCGATTTTGTGAAAGTCAATTTGATGAAGTGCAAGCTGAGTTTTTAAAGTCGTGATCGCTTTTGATCTGTGAGTTTTCTTGAGTATATAGCTGAGTTCTACATCTGGACAATTGATTACAAGTCTGGGAAGTCAGTTTGAGCTGAGTTTCATCTGGTGGATAACAGCTGGAGCTGGGGTCCACATATGGGTATTTATGACAATTTTGACAAAGATCTTATGGCAGTTAGGGTTAGGGATTTGTGCCTATAAATACCAATGTTGTAATCAATGCAAAAGCGTGTCTTTCAAAAGTGTGTCTTTCACAAGTGTGTGAAATTCCTTGTAACTTTGTACATAATAAAATATCTCATTTTCTGTCCATGGAGTAGTCGGCACAACATCGGAAACCACGTTAAATCGCTGTGTTCTCTTTGTTTCTGTATTTTATCAATTTTCGACATACTTTATGTTTTCATTGCTTCTGTTATAATCTTTTTTTAAACCGCAAGTTTCTCATATGTGTTTTAACAATATTAATGTACGTAAGATAATGCGCTCATCGATACGTAATTATTTAAATTGATTAGATTTTTACTGTGGTCTCTCATGTATATAAAAATGAAGTGGCGTAATCATTTTATTTGATCAAATATAAAATGAAGAAGTGTAGTGATTGTTTTCTACATGTTACCCGAAAATAATTTAAAAATTAACATTCATTTTGCGTGAAAACAAAACATTCAAAAATCAAACCTGGAAACTGCATGTTGTTTGATGTTCCAGGCCTATAAATTGAGCCCCGAGCGGCCGTTTAGAAAGTGATGGCTAGGGCCGTTTCCTTTTTTCTATGTCTTCTATGTGTCATGGCTGGTTTGTATTTGTTTTTGTTTTTGTTTTTGTTTCATTTCGTTCTTTTTTTTACGAAAATTCAAAATATATACCTTTTGGTAAAAATAGTTCTTTTGTATCTGGTATTTTTAATTCTTACAAGCGTAACTCCGCTAAAATCTCGAGTAGGACGGGTAATTTATCATTCGGGCCGTGATATATTATCATTAGAACGGGCTATTATTCATTCATTGAGGCGGACTAAATAACACGTCATGAACACATTTTCTCACTCGGCCGGGCTAAAAATTCCATCCTATTAATTTTTTTAATGACAAATCAGCAATTCCTTTATGTTCATACCAAAAAAAAAATGTCCCTGTTCAAGTTCATCATCTGCTCCACTCAAAAAAAAAAAAGTTCATCATCTGCTGTCTAAAAAAAAGGTCGTCACTTTAAAAGAAAAGAAAAAAAGGTCGTCAGTTTTTATGCAGATTCTTTACTACCTTGATTTCCTTGTCGGTTTCATTATTCATCCCGTGAATATTATTGTTGTTTCCATCAAATTCACCAATTCGAGCAGAAGAATGATCAATAGTTTGAGAAGATATGTTTATTTGATACTCCTCTTTTACTAGTACAATTCGTTGAAGGGGAGGTTTTGCAGATAATTTTTTTTTTTTTGAAGATGACGATTTTTTTGGACGGCAGATGACAACTTGGACCGGGATATTTTTTATTTTTGGTATAAACATAAATGAATTTCTAATTTGTTATTAATTTTTTTTTTATAGGATATGAATTTTTAGTCCGTCCGAGTGAGAATATTTGCTTAGGACGTGTTAATTTAGTCCGACATCAATGAATAATAATTTTTGGTCTCATGATGAATATATCACGACCCGAATGACAAATAACCCGTCCTACCAAGTATTTTAAGGGGTTATGATAGTAAGAATTAAAAATAGGGGTATACAAAAAAAAACTATTTTTACCCAAAATGTATATATTTTCAATTCCCCCTTTTTTTTTCCTTTCTTTTTTCCTAGTAAATTTGAGACATCGTATCGATCACATTCTCTATTTTGCAATGTCATTTTCAGTTGAAGAAACGATGATTAAGGCGGTGGCAACGACAAGGATCCAAGTATCAATACTCCGTCATGCCTTGGATGACGATGAAGATCCTTGTCTGATTATAAATTCCAGATTATGCCCGACTAACCCTTGCGATGATTATATATGTTTGCGAGTGTCAAGAGACGGATAACACATGCCGGTGGTCGAGTCTTTGATTATAATATATAGAATTCAATTCAGTTCATTGATATGACTTCAACTATATATTAATCAGCTGATTCGAGTCTTTGATTATTTAAACGGTCATTATAAATTAGTTTGGAGTAACAATTTTTAATGTACCTATAACTTTTGTTACGAGTAAACGGTCAGTATTGCCTATAAATTAGTTTCCTATATTTTCAAATATGTTTTTCTTTCTTTTTTCCCTTTCTTGCCTTTCGATTCTGGGTCAGAATATTTTTCATGTTTCTCTGGGGCAATACGGAGAAACATAAACTGTCATAATTAATTAGTGGTACGACATATATTTACAACATTGATTATGGTGGACATACAGTATTATCAATACGTCCTATATCATTATCAATGGTATAAAAGTGTATCGTGACATTTTTTATGACAAAATCATTCTGATATATAGTGACATTTATCGAACCAAGTTAGACTCGTGTTTGGAAGTAGAAGGATTTTATTTTATCTAAGACAAGTCGACCGTTCGCTCCATATCCTTTTGCTTTTGAATCATTGTATCAATAAAGTTACGGCATATATGTCGTATCAGATGTACCTCCAATTTGTCAAGCATCATACATTGTGGTTTCCACAATTTAACATCTTCTACCGTGGTTAAATATATGATTTTGTTTTCTACAAACATTGTCAATCTACTTTTAATGCTTTATGTATACTTTGTTTGGTAAATTAAAACACGAACAATATATTTTATTCAGGGTTTTTCGGTATAAAAAATGATCGGGATACGTACAACTCATGAGTTAGAACATGAGTTACTACACTTTTACATCATTCTCATGTGTACTCGAAATATATTACTTCATAATATCGATCGTGTAGAAGAATGTTGGGACACTTCTATTTTAGTACACTGGTTGAGACTATCCTACATTGTTTATGGATTTCTACGTAAAAGCAGTCACTTATTATACTAGTAGCACGGTGATGCTCAATACACCAAAAAAAAAAAAAATTAAATAAATCACACTTCTATATTTATACATATACATTACAACAACAGTTTGTAGGATATCAAAATATATACAGGTTGCTTTGAGTATCATTGTCTTTAGTGTTAACTGGTTAATTAAGTAACATATAATTAATTAGTTAATAGAAGATATACAGGATGTTAAAGTTAAAATGTCATGCTTGTATATTCACGCCTCCCAATTTTCAGCATCAAAACTCAGGTGTAACACCATTATATTTTTATTGACGACTACTATAAACATTACAATCCTTCCCAAAATAACAGGCCAACAACTAACACATCCGCTACGAATTTACATTATATTTTCATCACACACTGTTATCATCATTGCTTATGATGAGACTCGTATCAATAAAAAAATCAAACATTTAATCAATGGTAGATTTCCATGCAAAAACAGAATACTTCTCAGGGGACATAGACCGTTGAGATCAATTATCCTGATTTATTGATTGTACGTACCCATCATTGTAACTCTTGTTCTTAAAGCACCAATTACTTTCATGAAGCCTTAACACATTCTCTGTTATCATAAATTCATAATCATTTAATCATCAACAAATAAGCATAAGTTGATTCATATATATAAAATAAAATAAAAAAATGAAAAATGAAAAAGAAAGAGCCATTACATGCAAAACCCAATCCAAAAATCCATCTGATCATGTTTACACCAACGAAAGTCACCAAGATGATGAACTTTGTTCTTCATTAATTCTTTTTTCCTTTTTTGCTCTAAATGGACATTTCATGAACCAAGAAGGAGTACATGTTTCTGATTGTTTTTTCACCGGAACATCTCTATATATTCGCACTTCTTGCATAAAATCCAAAAACACACACCGACGCACTAAGAAAAGTAGCTTACCAGGTTAGAATAAAAATATAGCACATCATCTCAACAATTCACACATACAACATTCAATAAACGCCTACTCCAAAAGAGACAGACAAAAAAACAGAAGAGTACTAGCTATATAGTGAAAAGACAAATGTTTTTTTTTTTCCATTCACAACAGTGTCAAGGTAAAGCAACGTATGATAATCAAGAGGATTTATGGTGTTTAGTTGTACCAATACTCAGGGGTGGCTCCAATAAGGGGGGTTATGGGTCTGTAGAAAACATAGGCCCAAACCCATATAAGAGGAGGGGCCTCATCCCCAAAAGCTAGCTTGTGAGGTGAGGGAAGTCCACATCTTTATATGGTGGGTGATACAATGGCAAGTGTCCAATGTGGGACGACTTTAACACGCCCCCTCAAGTGTGGGCCTATAAACAGCCTGGGCCACATGGCACACAAGGCATATAAAGGGCACTACAAGGCCAACAAAGAGGCCCAACACTTGCACAATAAAGGGATGACTCTGATACCATGTAGAAAACATATAGGCCCAAACCCATATAAGAGGAGGGGCCACATCCCCAAAAGCTAGCTTGTGAGGTGAGGGAAGTCCACATCTTAATATGGTGGGTGATACAATAGCAAGTGTCCAATGTGGGACGACTTTAACAGGGTCACCTGACCCCCTAAAATATTATATAAAAAAATTATAGGTATGTTTTACACTATTTAAAATTTTTATACACTAATCTCTACTAACCGACCCTCTATTTTTTTGAAATATTAACTCTTGACCCATATCATACTTAGATATTTAAAATTAATGCTTATAAACTTGTAATACGTTGTGTCGCTCTTGATTCCCGACCCGTGTCGCAGAATTTCTGGAGCCGCCCGTGCCAATACTTAGGTAACTAAAATGCAAACACAACATGCCAGAGAGCCCATACATCATACATGTATCTACAAACAGAACATGCATGCTTATCATTTAAGGTTAGCACAATATCAATGTGAGTGATGATGGACACTATCATTAGTAAACCTATTGAAGGAGTTACCTGCAACAGGATGTAGGCCTGAGCAAAAAAAACGAAAAACCAATCCGAACCGTAAACCAATCCGAACCGATCCGAAATAAACCAAACCAAAAGAAAACCGGTCAAATCGATTTGGATTGAAACCGAACCGAATTTAAATGGTCTGGTTTCGGATTACCCTAATTAGAAACCACCCAAACCGAAACCGAACCGAATTCCCAACCATATATATATACCCAATATTACTCAACCCAAATAAATCCTAGTAGTTGTACATTAGCTGTTGTACTAATTAGGCACATGAGTTGCCACTTCTATACATTTTGTTGTATTAATTAGGGCCATAAATGAATTGATGATGTACGTTTGTTGTTGTAATATATGTAATAACAATTAACTAGTAATTAGCCATGATGTACATTTGCTATATGTTATTAAGTGGCTTTTGAATATGTTGTGTGCACTAATGTTATTAAGTAATTAGCCCTGATGTACCTTTAATATGTTTTTACTTTATATTTAAATACTTCAGGTGAAAATTGTGATTTATAATAATGTGTAGTTCAGACTTGTGAAACCGAAACCAAACCAGATCCAAACTGAAACCAACCCAAACCAAACCATTGGCTTCGACATAGTTTGGGTTTGGTTTGGGTGGTAAAATATGTCAATCAAACCGAATAACTATATGTAAAACCCGAACCGAAACCGACCAAACCGAACCACGCTCAGGCCTACATGCAAGAGTAGAAGATTAGAAAACCGGGTAATGGCTTAATGCATAATTTTCCCTTCCCCACCTCTGCAATGATTTTTTTTGCCTCTTCAGTTTATCAAACATAGAACCAAAAATACATAACATACATTCAATTTCAATTTTCAACACAATTAACTTCAAAATAAATCCCCAAATACTACTACATAACAAAAGTTGATGAATAACGAACTACAGGGTCAGTCAAGAACTGTCATCTCTTTTAAAATATCGACATATTTAAAAATCACCCGAATCAAGAATAGGAGAAGGAATCATATTTGTTTATTTATTTTTACCAGAACCTGTAATGTCCCACATAGGAAAAATAGTAGAATGATCACCCCCATATAAGTATGAGACATAAAGGTCTTGTCAACTCGGGTTAGCCCTTTTAGACCAAGCGAGGACGGCGGTCTAAGCAGTTGACCGGACATTTATGACTCATTTAAGCTATCGAGCCCGGTCCTGGGCGTTCTGAGAATGATATCGGCCGACTCATCGAGCGGAACTATGCGCTACACTCGTATAAGAAGACGGTGTAAGGATGACCTCTGAGTTACCTCTGGTAGGGACGATCCGGGACAAGTCTTGGCCGTCCTGGCGAGGACGCCATTCCCTTATAAGGGGGGAGAATGTAATGTCCCACATAGGAAAAATAGTAGAATGATCACCCCCATATAAGTGTGAGACATAAATGTCTTGTCAACTCGGGTTAGCCCTTTTAGACCAAGCGAGGACGGCGGTCTAAGCAGTTGACCGGACATTTATGACTCATTTAGCACTACTGCACCGAAGTGCAGGGGCGCATGAACCCACACATGAAAGAACTCAAAACGTAGGATCTTCCTTCACCATGAAACTCACAATGAAAACTTCTTCAAAGTTGAGCGAGAGAAAAAAACAAGAACAAAAATATGAAGGATAGAACAAACCTTGCACTGTTGCACATGCATAGTTGAGTATAAGTTATCTATATTAAATCGAGAGTTCGGTTTGGGTTTATGGTGGTGTAATCCTCGAATTAATAGATTGAATATTATTGTTCGGTCTGACGAATAATTTTATTTAATTTATTGTAGCTACTGAATATGGGTCCATGGTCCCCGACGTAGCTCCTAATATAGCATATATGTTTTCTCGTCGTTTCACCTCAATTATAATTAAATAGTTGGATTGGACTAATTAATTGATATGTGGATTAATTGTTTAGTTGGACTAGATAATTAAATACACGGAAAAGAGTTTTTTCGTGGACTCGGCCCAATGTGTCAAAAAATGCGCATGGACTTTTATTTCTTAAGGTGGGGCACATTTTATCATTAAATAATTAGAGAGAAATTAGTTTTCATGGATAATTATTTAATGTGTGATTTATCTTTTATTTGTTAATTGATAATTCTTGGAATATTAAATAAAAATATGATTTATCCTAATTTGATTGGGATAATTATTTTATTTATCTTTTATTTGGAAAAAGGATTAATGTAATAATTATCTCTTAATTATTAAATCCTTAGAGGACAATGATTACTCTCCTATATAAAAAGAGTTCTCCCAAGCCTTTTGACACATGAAAAACACGCCATTTGTGTAGTATTATAGCTTAGATATTTCGGCTATAATACTTGGGTTCGAGTTTAGAAAAACTTCAGGTTTTTCTAAGGTAGCATATCAAGGAGGTCCGGCGGCTTGAAACATCATCCACCTGGTGGTGCTTGGAGACACACGTTGGAAGACAGTGGCTTCTCATTTAGCTTGGATCTTGGATTGAAGATTGTTCTTGGAGTTTGTGGAAATATTACTCGTAAATATTACTCAAGAGACTCGATCACGAGGCTTGACAGGTGCTCACAGATTGCTTGAGCCTTAGATTTTTCGTGCATAATATTTTGTACACCTTATTTAATTGTAAAATTAATTGTAAAAGACATATTAATTGTGAGTCATATAAACAATTAATATGTCAAACTCTAGTTTACTTTATGTCATAGACATAACTTTTACTTTTTACTTTTGCATGCTTGCAGCCCACATCTACATACTCAAGTGGCACCCAAGCTAGCTAGCTAGTCTCTCTATCTCAATTGTATCTATTTATACATCTTTTACTCAATGAATAAACTAAGTTGAAGTTTACTCTTGTGTTTATCACATTCTCAAACTCTCTTCATGGTAGCGAGCCTTCACGAGTTCTAAAATCCATTTATGAAAACTCGGCTTCTTCTTGAGAAAAATGTCAACATTATCTGAAGTTTCATCTTCTTCATGAGACTCACAATTGCCTCAGAGGATCGGATAATCGAACACTCTTCTTTACAAATCATAAACTTGATGGTAACAATTACTTGCTATGGTCAAGGTCTATGAAAATGTATATCTCCTCGCCAGGGCAAGATGGGATATCATGCTGGTTCTAAACACCGCCTCACTTGAGGCGACCCCAAGTTTGAAGCATGGGACACAGAAAATAACCAAGTCATGACCATCCTCACGAGGTCTATGACAAAAGAGATCAGAGAACTTCATGATGTATGACACCACTGCTAAAATGCAGGACAATGCCGAGACCTTTACTCAAAAAGGACAATACATCCAAGTCTATGAACTCAAGCTCAGATTCAAAATTGCGCACAAGGGGATATGTCTCAGAACTCAATACTTTAATCAACTATCTAAGGCATGGCAACACCTAGATATGTTGAAAACTCACCCTGGAATGATGTTAAAGATCTCACACTCTTTAAAGACATTATCGAGAAAAAGAGAGTATTCAAATTCCTTCTCGGATCGAATCCTACTCTTGATGATGTCGAGGTAGAATTCTTGCTACTAAACCTCTCCCAAATCTCAAATCCATGTTTGCCGAGGTCAAACATGAGGAAAGCAGGAGAAAAGTGATGCTTTCTTTGAACCCCCTGTGACAACCCTACCGAAAGTGCCACCTGCCGATCGTCAGGGAACCTGCCCGAGGCTATCGAGGCTTACTGAAGCCTCGCCGATAAAATGGAAGCTGTTTCGTGACCACCGCAAACGCACTAATCACACCAAGGACACTTGCTGGAAGCTACATGGCAAGCCTAACTCCTCCAAGACCTCCGGACACCCAAGGAAAGTCGGGCGGACACATAAGTGAGGAAGAAGATGACAACAGTTGAATGCTCACTTTGCGCATTCAAAGCCTTCCTAACTCAACAAAAGGGAGGTAGTCACTCTCTTGACATAGCCTCTCATGCCAAGACAGGTAAATTCTACTCATCTATTAGTAATGAAACTCAATTGTTGACTCTGGGGCCTCATCCCATATGATGGTAGTAATAAAAATCTCATTACTCAACTTAAGCCATGTCCCCAAATTCACAATATTAAGGCTGGCAGATGGATCTATCTCTAGTGCAAAAGGTTTTGGTCGTGCAACTTACTAATAAGATATGCTGCAGAATGTCCTATTTGTTCCAAAATTAGATTGCAATCTCATATCTCACAAGAAACTACTAAAGATTTGAATCTGGGATTGTTGTTTTTAATGAGAATCGGTGCACATTCCAGATCATTCCTCAAAGACAAGTGATTGGGATCACTAAACCTTGCTCAGTCTGCTTTGTGGTCAACCTGCCAAGAAGGTAAGATCGAAGACCGAATCGCCTCAAGACCTTACACACTCAAAACCTAGACAATATCATGTTATGGCATTATAGACTAGGACATCCCGATTTAGTTATTAAAAGTCTATAGATCCCGAATTGTTTAAAGGTTGTAATTTGAATGATCTTCAATGTGATATTTGTCGGTTTGCTAAACTCACCAAATCTGTGTATGCAAAATTACCTTACTTACCATCCACACCATTCACCTTAATTCACAAAGTGACGTATGGGGACCTCAAGAGTAAAAAGCATAACAGAAAGAGAGGTGGTTTGTTACCTTCATAGATGACCACACCGAACCACTTGGTTATTTTTAATGAAGGATAAGTCCAAGTTGGACCCATCTTTCAAGAATTTTACAACATGGTCTCCACTCAGCTTGACACTAAGATCAAAATCTTGAAGACCCGACAATGCTCTTGAATATTATGAGTCTCATCTCGGTAATTTCTTGATGGATAAAGGGATTGTCCATATCGAGAGTTGTGTTGAAACCCCTCAAAGAAAAATGGGGTTCTTTGAGAGAAAGAACAGCATCCGCTTGAAATGGCTAGGTCTATTATGTTTACCACAAATGTTCCAAAATATATGTGGGGTGAAGCCATATTGACTTCCACATACTTAATCAACAGACTTCCCAAAGCAGGTACTAGGCTTCAAAACTCCTATCAAAACCCCATCGACACACACTCCTCCCCCATCTTATTTCCCAGATTACCTCCAAAAATCTTTGGTTGTACTGTGTTTGTCTATATCCATGCCCAACACAGAAGCAAACTTGATCCCAAAGCTCACAAGTGCATTTTCCTAGGATATGCAATGGACAGGAAAGGTTACAAGTGCTACTCTCCTTCTGAAAAGAGGTTTTACAATTCTATGGATGTAAATTTTTTGAAAGGACTCCCTACTACAAAGAAGTCCACTGAGGCGATCAACGATGGAAACTCGATAGAAATTGACCTAAACCCCTTCCTTCAAAGAAACTCTTAACCTCAAAGAACTCTCTCGATCCTCAAGAGATCGAACCTCAAGTACCCTATGACTCACAAAGACTCACTCGATCCCGACAAAGAACCAACCCGACTCGAGCTCTGCGATCCCGAGCCCATCGACACTCGGCAATCTGCAGATCCTCGGCAGCTCTATCGACATTGATGATGGACTCTATTGCTCTAAGGAAAGGGAAAAGATCATGCACCGATCATTCTATTCATACTTATTTATCTTATGATCGATTGTCTCCTATCTTTGCCATGTTTACACAGACTGGACTCTCACTCTATCCCTAGAAATATTCGTGAGGCCCTTCAAAATGATAAGTGGAAGGCTGCCGTTAAAACCGAGATGACCGCTTCTCTCTCTGGATAATCATACTTGGGACCTCACAACTCTTCCCAAAGGCAAGAAGGCAGATTAGTGCTGCAGATGGTTATTCACTATCAAATACAATGTCGATGGTACAATTGACAAGTACAAAGCCGATTGGTAGCAAGGGGATTCACTCAAACTTATGGTATTGACTATAAGGAAACTTTTGCACCATGGCAAAACTCAACACCGCCGGGGTCCTGATCTCTCTAGCTGTCCAACTGGGTGCCTCCTCTACACCAATTGGATATCAAAAATGCTTTTCTCAATGGTGATCTCACCGAGGAAGTCTATATGAATGTACCTCCTGGTTTTGTCAATCCCCACACTCAGGGCAAGGTATGCAAACTCGGAAATCTCTATATGGCCTCAAGCAATCCCCAAGAGCCTGGTTTGGAAAACTCACTACTGTGGTTAAAGTCTGCTGGATATCATCAATGCAACTCGATCACACCATGTTTGTCAAGACAACCAACCGGAGGAGGTCCATTCTAATTGTATATGTGGATGATATCATCCTTATCTGGGGAAGACTCTCTGAGATCCGTAACTTGAAGACTCTCTTGGCAAAGGTGTTCCAAGTTAAAGATCCAGGCTACCTCAAGTACTTTCTTGGTATGGAAGTAGCTAGAAACACCAATGGCATTTCGGTCTCCCAAAGGAAGTATGTCCTAGACTCTTCAAGGAAATCGGCATCTTTGGGATGCAAACTCTTTGTATCTCAGTGAGACCCAGTCATACCTTCATCGCATGGTGACATTGTCATTCGAAAAGAACAATATCAAAGGCTTGTAGGCAAACTCATATACCTTTCTCACACAAGACCTGATATTGCATATGGGTCGATCTGTCAGTCAATTCATGCATTGCCTCTTTGAGCAACATTGGGATGCAAAGAATAGGATACCGAGGTATTTAAAATCCACTCCTGGCCAAGGCCTGCACTTCACCAAGTCTACCGATAGATCAATCAAGGTCTACACCGATCTTGATTGGGCCGGATGTCACATTGACAGGAGGTCTACCACAGTGCTATTGCTCATATATATAGGGGAACCAGGTTACTTGGAGGAGCAAGAAACAACCTCTCGTGTCAAGAAGCAATCTTTGAAGTCGAACTAAGGGCACTTGTACTTGGCATTTGTGAAGCTCTATGGCTAAAAAGTGCGGCAACCCGACAACTTCAAAGAATCAGACAACCTATCACACTCTGTTGTGATAATAATTCACCCTTATGCATGGCGAAAGATCCATCCATCATGATAAAACCAAGCATGTGGACATTGTGGACACTTTCGAAGGAGAAGATTGATGCCAAGATTATTCAACTCCGGTATGTTCCCCAAAGCAGATCGTAATCGTCGATATTCTTACCAAGGCTATTCCACCTCTTATGTTCAAAGAGACTAAGTAGCAAACTTGGCGCATCAACATATACAACCAGTTTGAGAGGGGTGTGGAAATATTACTCGAAATATTACTCAAGAGACTCGATCTGCTGAGGCTTCACAGGTGCTCAAGCAGATTGCTTTGAGCCTTAGGATTTCGTGCATAATATTTTGTACACCTTATTTAATTGTAAAATTAATTGTAAAAGACATATTAATTGTGAGTCATATAAACAATTAATATGTCAAACTCTAGTTTACTTTATGTCATAGACATAACTTTTACTTTTATTTTTGCATGCTTGCCGCCCACATCTACATACTCAAGTGGCCGCCAAGCTAGCTAGCTAGTCTCTCTATCTCAATTGTATCTATTTATACATCTTTTACTCAATGAATAAACTAAGTTGAAGTTTACTCTTGTGTTTATCACATTCTCAAACTCTCTTCAGAGTTTATTCACCATAAACTGGTAAGCAATCTAACCCCCTCATAGGTTAGATCTATTTATTTTATGTATTTTGGTTGACTAGATCTAGATATATACTATTCCGCTGCGTAATCAGGTGGATCTTGATCCATCCGGCGATATTACATCTAACAAATTGAACCGTACTCAACCATATATTTTGGTTCGGTTCAATTTGGTTTCCTAGAGAAAACGGTTCGGTTTCAGTTTCAGATATTTACTAATCATAATTTTCGGTTCGGTTCGGTTCGGTTCGGTTTGATTCTGACCATTAACCGTATCGAATCATACTATAAACTTGTGATGAGCAACGTTTTGATACCAAGAATTTGAAGTTTCAAAAGGTATGAAATATGCCCTAAATCGAGAATCTCTAGTTTCGATCGGGTCAAGTGTTTAAAGTAGATCAATTAAGTAGTTTAGAATGTCTAGATTGTAATCATATAGGTTTTTCTTTGAAGGGTCAAGAGTTTTGCTCTTTGCTTGAAAGCCTTGCCTTGCTTTTGTCTAGAAATCAAGTAAGAGGGTTTTCATATTGAATAATTTCTGTTTTATGATGTTTAGGTTAATAAAATTTGATGTTAATTATTGTAGAATCCATGTTTATGATTGTTGATCGGAGTATGGGATGTTATAGCACAATTGGTACATATTTTTTTTTAATGTTTTAAGGTGTTTAAAGTCAAAATTTTGGATTGCGATGATGTGCATTTTGGTTGTTATTTGCTTGGGTTTGGTCTGGTGTTGTACAAAAAAATGCAGATTTTTATGTTGTTGTCAAGTCGAGCACAGGACTGTCATGCCCATGCATAGGTTTGAACAGAGAAAGGAAAAATGGAAACATGATGTTTTCGGGCACATGATCGAATGGCGGACCACGCGCTGAACTTAAACATAATAGAAAACAAAAAACATGTTGTTTACGGACACAGGCCTGAAGGGTCAGACCCACGCTTGAACATGACTTTTATTTTACGGCACAGGCCTGGAGAGCCAAGCACATGCATGAACCTAAATTTTGGGGCATGCTATTTTAATGCTCAATTCTAGGATATTGTCACTTGTCTAATCTAATATGGTCTAAACTAACTGTTAAGGGTGAATTTATACGATTTATAACGCTATATTCTATGATATTTTCCCCCGTATTTGTACTAAATTACATAAGAAACGGATGTTTAACGGAAATATTGAGTAAATTAGGTTTTAAATGAGTTATTCGCAAAATTGGTTGATTTTGGTGCTTTTAATATGATTTTATGATTATTTGGACATTATTACATTTTGTGATGTTTTTATGTGTCATAGATACATGTTTGAGGCTCAAGAGATGATCAAAAGTTGATTAAGTTCGAGTTAATTGATGATAAAAGAGATAATGAACGAATGACTTAGAGGAAAAGAGATAAAGATCAAGAAATCAAAATTGATCAAAAACGAGCAGCGTCGAGTCCCGTCCGAGTGGACGGGCGTTTGATAAAGCATGACGGGCGCCCCGAGGAGCGATTTTGATCTGAGAGAGTTTGACGCCATGCGAGCGGCGCGTCTGGCGATCGAGATCTGCTGGGCGGGCGTTCACGAGAGCGGACGAGCGTCCGGCGGCCGACTTAGTGAAACCGACTTCAAAATCTATATATAGCGGCTGTTTTCTCCACCTATGATATACCATATACACATTATTCGAAACCCTAAACCTAGGGGCGGCTTTAGGCTGCGTTTTCTCCTCTTTATTCCAGTTTTATGCACTTTAGATCTAGATCAAATTAGTTACTTCTTTATGCAATTGCTTACGCAAATTTGAGTTCTTTGAGGATGTTCGAAGCTAAAAGCTTCATCAAACGAGTATTGTGAAGCCATCCAACAATTGTTGATTTCGTTTTTATTGATTTATCTTGTGAGTTTTTATTAAAGGTTGTTTCTTTATTCATGTTTATTATGTTTAATTGCCTTTATATCGGAAGATATGCATGTGTCGATTGTTTATTGTTGATGGAAATCTCTATAAACCTTAGATCACCATGAATAGGAATAGTATTTGAATCTATCTTAACGGAAGTTAATAGGTTTAATTGCTAGATTATAAATATAAAGTTTACACCTTTGGTTAGAAAACGCGTTAATCTTGCATTGGAAGATAATGGATTAATAGATGAACTTTCTAAGGAATTAGGGTTCATATTTAGATAAGGTGAATCGCAACTTAGATAAAAACCGCAATATAATCGAGATAGGAAATCAATGCTTGTTGGATAGGTGGATCAATCCTCGTTTGTTCGTTAAACATTTAATTCAAATCCTTAAAAACTTGAATTTGTTTAGTTAGTTTACTTTTATTTGCATCTTAGATTAGTTTAGTTAAAGGTTCGCAACCCGTATTCTTCCTAGCTTTGGATTATATCCTCTGTCTAGTTTTGTTTTCGGTTTTGTTCTATTTTATTTGCTGTTTAGTTAGTTTCGTGACGTAGTTTAGGTTAGACAAAAACTAGGGTTAGCAATCGCCGATTCCCGTAAGATCGACCGGCATTAACCACTATTACTACGATCCTTATACTTGAGGTTAACCGGATTATTACTTGTTTGTTTTGTGTTAATAAAATCCGTGACAAGTTTTTGGCGCCGTTGCCGGGGAACCGGACGGTTGTCTAGTTTTTGTTTTTCGTTTTTTTCCGTTTTAATTCATGTTTTTAATTTCTGTTTTTACTTGATAATCGCTTAGGTTATTAGGATATTAGGGTTTTTTAGTTAGGGTTTAAGGTCTTCTTTGTGATTAGATTTTTTCTTCCTGTCGGTTCTCCCCTCTATCTCTTCTCTCTGTTTCTGTTTCTATTCTTTCGTTCCTGCTACTTTTCTGCAATTTTTTTTCAGCTCTGTTCTCGTTTTTCCTTGTCCAAACGGGCGTCTGGACCATTGGACGCCCATCTATCTCAAGATTTCAACTATGAACCGTTTTTACCCAGTCAGACGAGCGTCCATATAATTTGGACGCCCGTCCAGTTCTTTAATCCTTCAGACGAGCGTTTGGACCTTCAAACGCCCGTCCAGACCAAATTTTTATCAGACGCCCGTCCAAAACTTTGGACGTCCGTCTGGTCCTTCTTGTCTTCAACAACTCTGTTTCTTTTCTTCTTTTCTTTTATTCTCTTTTCATAGGCTTTTAATTCTAGTTTAGGCTTTTAAATTTTCTGTAGTTTTTAGGTTCAACATCTTGAGTTGAGTTTCGGTTTATGCAAACTCGAAGTCAGAAAGGACCACTACTCTTTTCACCTGACCTCGAGCGGACCATAGTCCGACCCAACAGGCGAAGACTTCGTTTTGCCGATCCTTCTGGCGAAGGAAGTTCAACCGATCAAGAAATTGAACAAAACCTAATAAAGGAAATCGAAGATCTCGTAATAATGGCCGCCGAGGATAGACGGACGTTGGCGTATTACGCCATGCCTGGTGCGATAGAATCGCCAACCCGGCTATCGTCGTACCAAACCATTCTCGCACAAACTTTCGAACTCAAGCCGGGACTTATCCGGATGATGCAAAGATGCATCAATTTTCATCGCTATCAATCGAGAATCCGCGATACCCACTTACATACATTCTTAGAGATATGCGGCACTACACGCATCCAGGGAGTAAGTGAGGATGCGATCAGACTAAAGCTTTTTCCATTTTCTCTAAAGGGAGAAGCAAAGGAGTGGTATGCTTCTCTTCCCTCTGAATCAATCACCACTTGGGCTGAACTCGAAAAGGAGTTCTTGAGTCAATACTTTCCACCTTCAAAAACAAAATTCAGTTTGAACGAGATTTTCACTTTCTATCGTAAAGAGAATGAGTCTTTTTTCGATTGCTGGAAGAGATTCAAATCTCTGTTGAGAAAGTGTCCCCACCACGGCTTGCCGCTGCAAAGACAAGTCAACACATTCTTTAGCGGATTGACTGAGCTTACAAAAGGCATGGTCAATAGTTCATCTGGTGGGGCGTTTCTGAAGAAAACACCTGAAGAGGGATGGGCATTGTTCGAGGACATTGCTAAGTATAACTATGCTCCATCCTATCAAGCTATCCAAGCACCTCCTCCTCCTCCTCCTAAGGTAGAGGAGGTAAACATGCAAAGTTTGATTGCCATGCTGCAGAAGCAGATGGCGGTATCTCAAGTTTAAAATCCGATAAATCAAACTTCTTCTTTTCCACAGAACCCTCAGGTTCTGTACTGTGAAAACTGCTGTTAGACTGGCCATATGAATGACCAATGTCAGTTTAATTCCCCTGGTCCTTATCAAGTGAATGTTGTTCATGATTATGGACAGTATAATCAAGTCACATGTCAAAACTGTGACGAGGTGGGGCACACATCTAAATTCTGTCCTATGAACGGACAGAATGCTGAAGTGAATGTGTTCTATGGCCAGAACAACCAAAGGTCTAATCAATTTTCTGGCCAGCAAAATTTCCAAAACCACGGGTTTAATCAATCTGCTGGTTTCAATCCTAATTCGAATTTCAATTCGAATCAGAATTTCAATAGGAACCCTGGTTTTAGTCAGAACCAAACGCAAATTTTTCCAATCCTACTCAAAGGTTCGATCAGAATTGGCCTTCTAGCTCCAATTCTAATTCTAATTTTCAAAATCGGCCCAGCCAGCAATACTCTCAAAATTCTCCAAACTCCCAAGGCCCTTCAAGCTCAGGAGACCTCAAGGCTGAATGGAACTCATTCAGAGAGGAGCAAAACAATAATATTCAGCTCCTTATGAGTACAAATAAGAACCTTGAGAGGCAAATAGGGCAATGGCAGAGCGCGATTAGCTTCAAGACCCCAAGGCATCTACCCGCTTTCTGAAAAAAGAATCCAAAGGGCGGTCATGTTGCTCGAACCGATTTGAACAAAGGCCCTTGTACCGACCTCGTACCTTCAATTCCTTACGGTAGAGAGGAGGCGGTGCAATGAACTTAAGAAGTGGTACTCAAGTTAGTGGTCCTTCCCACCAGGAAACCACTAGCCTCTCCCGCTTTTGATAAGGCGGGAGAGGGAAGCGAGCACCTACACTCCCTTTGCCAAAGAGAATACTCAGATGGCTGACCCCCTGAGAGGTGAAAAAGTTGGAAGTCCTCAGGTGGCTGATCCCCTGAGGAGTGAAGATACAAGTGAAAGTCAGGAGGCTGATCCCCTGACTAATAAAAAGATTGAAAAAGCCGTTAGGTGGAAGGATCTGGAAGACAAAGTTGTCAATGCATCTTCAAAGAAAGTCTTTTAGAGAATGATCTCAAAAAAGCTTCCATTTCCACCACGAAAGAGCAACATACCTTTGAGTGAAGATAAGAAGTACGAAAAGTGTGCTTAATCTGTTGAAAAGTACTCAGGTAAATTTTCCATTATCCGAGGTCTTGGTCGAGATTCCTAAGTATACAAAATTCATCAAGGATGTTGTGTCTTCGAAAAAGAAGTTAGCAGGCATGGAAAGGCAAATTGGTGAGGATTGCTCCATGATTAATTATGAAGACTTCCCAATTAAAAGAGGTGACCATGGCAAGTTCGTACTTACAGTGTTAATGGGAGGTCTAGTCTTCCCTAATTCTTTGTGTGATCTAGGTGCCTCTATAAGTCTTATGCCAATGTCTCAGTATGCAAGCAAATTTCGGTTTACAAAGCCTTCTAGAACCCACTACTATGAGTTTACAATTCGCTGATAGATCCTCTAAGAAAGCTTCTGGGATCCTAAAAGACGTTTTAGTTCAGATTGATAGATTTACCTTTCCAGTCGATTGGTATGTTTTAGATATGGAGAAAGATGAAAACGTCCCCCTGATTCTTGGAAGACCTTTCTTATCTACAGCTAGAGCCCTCATCGATTATGATGGTGGGCAAGTGACTATCCGAGTTGGTGATCAAGAGGTGAGTTACAATGTCTTAAAGTCCATTCAAGTACCCTCTGGCCCTCCAACCGGTTTTTTCATTGATTATATGACAGATGATTTCACCGATTATATGGATAAGCAAGTCATGGCTGTAGAAGTTGAATATGAGCGATTGGTTGATAATCTAAACACTCATGGTATGGTCAATCTAGATCAATTAGCAGCTGATTTTGAGGAAGAACTGTTGAGAGGAGAAGTTAAGGCGGTGGGACCACTGAGTAAGCTCAGTGATGTTGAGTTGAAAGGTGGAGATCTTAAGTCAAGTTTGGAAGACCCCCTACTGATTTGGTTCTGAAGCCGTTGCCCAAACATCTAAAGTATGTGTTTTTAAGAGAAGGCGACAAGCTTCCGTTAATCATATCCGCCAAGCTGTCTCGACTAGAAGAGATGAAATTGATCAACGTCTTGAAACGAAATGAAAAAGCTTTTGGTTGGCAAGTAGGAGATATCAGAGGGATATCTCCTGACATCTGTATGCATAAGATCAAGACTAATGAGGGTGCGAAATGTGTTAGACAGCCCCATAGGAGGCTCAACCCTCATATGCAAGAAGTCGTTAAAAAGGAAATCATCAAGCTTCTGGACATAGGAATCATTTATGCCATCGCTGATAGTGAATGGGTTTCCCCAACTCAAGTAGTTCCCAAGAAAGGAGGAATTACGATTGAGAAGAATGAGAAGGGAGAGGAAATAGCATTGAGACTTGTCACTGGTTACAGAGTCTGCATTGATTATAGAAAGCTCAATGAGGTAACCATGAAAGATCATTTCCCCCTTCCATTCATTGACCAGATGCTTGAGCGTCTGGCGGGACACGCATTCTACTGTTTCCTGGATGGATATTCAGGATATTTCCAGATACCCATTGATCCAGCTGACCAAGAGAAAACCACTTTCACATGCCCTTATGGTACATTCGCTTACAGGCGAATGCCATTTTGTCTCTGCAATGCCCCAAATTACATTTCGAGATGTATCGCTGCTATCTTTGACGGGCTCGTAGAAAGTGTATGGAAATTTTCATGGACGATTTTTCGGTTTTTGGTCGATCTTTTGATGATTGCCTTGACAATCTTGATCAAGCGTTATCCGTGATCGTGGAAAAGAACTTAGTGCTTAATTGGGAAAAATGCCATTTCATGGTAGATGAGGGCATAGTTCTTGGCCACAAAATCTCAGCCAAGGGTATAGAAGTTGACAGGGCAAAAGTAGAAGCTATCGAGAAGATGAGCTATCCCAAGAATGTGCGTGAAGTGCGAGGTTTTCTTGGACATGTTGGTTTCTACAGAAGATTCATTCAAGATTTCTCCAAGATTGCCAAGCCCCTGTCTACTTTACTTAAGGATGACGTTGAGTTCAATTTTGATGAGAGCTGCACGCAAGCGTTTGAGGAGCTCAAAAATCGTTTAATATCTCGCTCCAATTCTTATATCGCTTTGATTTGGAACTTACCTTTTGAGCTTATGTGCGACGCATCAAACTATGCTGTTGGTGCGGTTTTAGGACAAAGGCTTAACGGGAAATTCCAGCCTATCTATTACGCCAGTCACACATTGAATCCTTCTCAAGTTAACTATACTACTACTAAAAAGGAATTATTGGCCGTAGTCTTTGCTATGGACAAGTTTTGTAGTTACCTGTTAGGAGCTCAAGTAGTTGTGTGGACTGATCACGCTGCTTTGCGTTATCTGATGACTAAGAAAGAGGCCAAACCGCGCCTACTGCGTTGGATACTGACCCTACAAGAGTTTGATGTTCAAATTAAGGACAAAAAGGGTAGTGAAAACGTAGTAGCTGATCACGTTTCTAGAATGCTAAGTGAGGAAAAGGATGATCCAGATGTTATAGATCTTTACTTTCCTCTAGAGAACATTAAGCTTATCGACGGTTGTCCTCCTGATGTTCCATGGTATTCTTCCATTGTCAATTACCTTCATGCCCGATATCTCGATCCGGAAATGTCTTATCAGGAGAAGAAACAATTCTTCTCTGATTTAAAATCTTTCGTTTGGGATGAACCTTATCTTTTAAGATCTGTAAAGATGGTCCGCTTAGAAGATGTGTTCCGTAATCCGAAAGCGTAGCGATATTATTGAGCAAAGGCCACAGTGGACCCACCGGAGGTCACTTTGGTCCGTGGAAAACCGTTGCTAAGATCTTCCAATCCGGTTTCTATTGGCCTCACGATTTTTAAGGACACGAAGCTTTCTGTAAAGCTTGTGATAGGTGCCAAAGAACCGGTACTCGACAAGGCGTTTTGACATGCCTTTGAAACCCATCTTAGAATGCTGAAGTCTTTGATGTATGGGTATCGATTTTATGGGACCATTCCCATCATCTTGTGGTAATAAATACATCTTAGTCTGTGTAGATTACGTGTCAAAATGGGTAGAGGCTCAAGCCACTCCTCACAATGATCATAAGACGGTAATGAAATTCTTAAAGAAAAACATCTTCGTGAGGTTTGGGTGTCCACGTGCCCTGATCAGTGACGAAGGGGCGCCTTCGCAAACCGACCCTAGAAAAGTCCTTGAAAAGTATGGTGTTCGCCACAAGACTGGCTCACCATATCATCCGATGACCAGTGGTCAGGTTGAAACAAGCAACCAAAGCATTAAGAAAATCCTGGAGAAAACGGTTACTTGATCATAGAAAGGATTTGGAGTTTGAAGTTGGATGATGTACTATGGGCATACTGAACCGCCTATAAGACTCACTATGGGTACATCTCCATATCAAATGGTTTATGGTAAGCCATGTCATCTGGCCGTCGAGTTAGAGCATAGAGCTTATTGGGCTATAAAGTTTCGAACTTTGATTCCCAATCTTGTGGAAAACATCGATCGCAAGATTGCATGAGGTGGACGAATTCAGACTCCAGGCCTATGAAAGTGCCAGGATTAGTAAAGATAAGATGAAGCTACTCCACGATGCTAAGATTAAGTGTTAAGGGTGATTTTATACGATTTCTAATGATATATTTTATAATGATTTTCTCCACATTTATATAATTTGCATAGAAAATGAGCGTTTAATCGGTTTATTGAGCAAGTGGGGTTTTAAATGATTTATTTGCAAAGTTGGTTGAATTATGTGTTTTTATTGTTGATTTCTTATCTTTATGAATGTGATTACACTTTGCAATGTTTTGATGTCTTGTAGATACATATTTTCGATCTAAAAGATGATTAAAAGAAGATAAAGTTCAGATTTTGAGCATTATTATATCATTTCAAGTCATTAATTCCTTAGATTTATCTAAATGTATAAGTAGTAGGTATTATATAAAATATTATGTTTTTACTAGTTTTTTTGTACGGTTTAGTAGCCGGAGTGTCATGTAGAATTTACGTTTAGTATTTATCTATGATTATCTATCAAAACCTATAAAAAAATATATCAAGATAAAAAATATCCACAAGACAAATATTGTAATCGTTAAAACTTTGTTTTCAGATTTACTCGTGGTTCATTTCTTTGTGTTCGGGTAAAAAGATAAGAATTATCATGGAGACGGAACTAAAGATCGAATCACGAGACAAGAGTTTTGCTTCGATCAAGCAAGAAAAATCTAAGAGGAGACAAAGAGAATATTTTGGAGACAAAGAGAATATTTGATGAAGAAGGCACGTTTTGGAGTCCTAAAATATGGATTTTGAAGGATGGAAGAATATGCCACAAGCTTACAAGATCAACGGATCATTTTTCCAACGCACTTCTACCGTAACCTGTTTTCGATGGAAATTTGACCCGACTTAGAGGCATTTTCAGTGGAAGAGTTCTTGATGAAAGTTGTAGATACTAAAATGAGCTTTCCAACGCATTTTGAATCACGTCAATCGGAGGTCTACAACTCAAGTTATGGTTTTTTTACCGAACAGCGGAAAAACGGACGAACCGAAGATATATTTTTTTCAGATCAAATGGTGCATGTGGAGTGTAATAATGATTCCTAACAAACTCCAAACCTCACTCCAAGCCTCCATAACAAACTCATCATGACTCCCAAGCCTACATAACAACCTCCTAGCCTCCCCCAAATGATACCTCCCTTATATCACCTCCCATTATATATATGATATAACATATACACACAAAGGAGGGAGAACTCCACCATTCACCTTAAAAAAAAGAGAAATTGCCGACCCATTTCTTCCTTAATGGCTGCCCCTTTTTCCATATTTTTCTTCACTTTCTATCTCTTTAAGACTTGAAGTAATATGTATGCAAATATACATATATGTCTATGTATGAATATGTGCATACTTGTATGAATGAATAAAGTTATATGTATACATATGTCTATGTATGTATATGTATATGCTTGTATGTATAAATCAAGTTATAATAAAACGATAATGAGAAGCTAAAGCACGTTGAACAAGCCTTGTGAAGCCGATTCTTAGCAACATCTCGATTTAATTTGGATTATCTTGTAAGTTTTAATAAAATTGTATATTTTCTATGTTTTGATTGTTGTTATGCAATTTATATCGAGAGATGGTTCTTTGTTTGATGTTTAACGTTTGACAAGAGTCGTTGTTAAACTAGATCACCATAGGAAAGTTTGGATCTTTAACCTATATATAACGAGAGTTGTTAGGTTGATATCTAGATTGCGAAATTGAAATAATTTCACACCTTTGTTATGAAAGCGTTAATCTTTAAAATCGAAAGATAAGAGATTAATAGACGAATTTCTAAGATATTAGAAATTCATACCCACGATAGGTGAATCACAATTTTTGTTAAATCACTACAAGATAATCTGGAGTAGAAATTGAGGGTTGTTGGAGTCGGTGGATCACTGCTTGTTCGTTGTTAAATTACTTGAAAGAAAAATCGTTGTGCTGTTTTGCTTCGTCTTCATCATAGTAATCGTAGCAATTTTTATTGTCTTCTTAGTTTATAGATTAGAATTAACTTAGTTAGTTCGGTTCGTAATTATCTTTCCTGGCTTTGGATTGACAACCTCTCATCCAGGTTATTTGTTTTCGTTTTTAGTTTTTATTTCTCGTGACACTTTTAGAAAAATTAAGAACTAGACCAACATCGATTCCCCTGTGGATCGACTCCGGTTTTTAATCGCTATACTACGATCCTCGTGACTTAGGGTAAACCGGATTTATTTATTACTTGTTTGTTTTGCTTTGCTATAAAATCCGAGACAAGTTTTTGGCGCCGTTGCCGGGGACTCGGTACGGTTGTCTAGTTTTATTAATTTTTCTAGCTTTTGTTATCAAGTTTTTCGTAGGTAGGTTTAAAAAAAAATAATAATAAAAAAAAATAATAAAATAATAAAAAAATATTCCCCTTATCTTATCTTGTCCCCCTTGTCCCCTACTCATAAAAAAAAATATTCCCCTCCCCTTATCTTGTTCCCCTTGTATATATATATATATCTAGCATATCTATATATATATACACACACGCCACAAATATATATATATACATATATATATATATACATCCTATATATATATATATATATATATATATATATATATATATATATATTTCACCTTAGTTTTTGAAAAAAAAAACAAACAAAAAAAAAACACACTCGGTAAATACCGAGTAAATTAAATGTAATTACCGGAGAGAAAAAAATAAAAAAAAAAAAATCCAAGGAACACGTTTCAATCGTCGAGGTTGGGTGATGGATTCTCGGTGAATCCCACTCTGCGGAAGCATAAGGAATAAAAAAATCCCGAAACCTCGTGATTTAGGTGTTGGTGTTCGAATTGGTTTATGCAAACTCGGAGTCAGAAAGGTCCACTGCTTTACACCCCTGACCTCGAACGAACCATAGTCAGACCAAACAGGCGAAGAGTCCGTCCTTCGGCTCTTCCTGACGAAGAGAACACGGCCGATCAAGATTTCGAACGACGTTTAGCAGAGGAGATTGAAGAAATCATTATCATGGCTGCGAATGAAAGACGCACGTTGGCTGACTACGCCATGCCTGGTGAAGTCAGAGTCAACCCAGCTGTCATTTTACCAGCTATTACTGCTGCAACCTTTGAACTCAAACCAGGTCTTATTCAAATGATGCAACACGCATCTATCTTTCACGGTTTTCAATCTGAGAATCCTCACACTCACGTACACACATTTTTAGAAATATGTGGTACAACTCGCATACAAGGGGTTAATGAGGATGCAATTAAATTGAAATTGTTCCCGTTTTCCTTGAGAGGGGAAGCGAAAGAGTGGTACAACTCTCTTCCTGCCGAGTCGATTACAACTTGGGCTGAACTCGAGCACGAGTTCCTGAGTCAATATTTCCCACCATCCAAAATAGCCCAGTGCTTGAGTGAAATCTTCACATTTTTCCAAAAGGAAAATGAATCTTTCTTTGACTCTTGGAAGAGATTTAAGGCTCTCCTACGGAAATGCCCTCATCATGGTTTAGACTTGCAGAGGCAAGTCAACACTTTCTTCAGTGGATTGACCGAACTCACCAAGGGTATGGTCAATAGTTCATCGAGAGGGCATTTTTAAGAAAACGCTTTGAAGAGGATGGCAATTATTTGAAGATATTTCCAAGTACAACTATGCCCCCTCATCTCACGCTATCCAGACACCTCCTCCACCTAGGATCGAGGAGGTGAACATGCAAAATCAGATCGCCATGCTACAACAGCAGGTGGCAGCTCTCAAAATATCCTCCAATCCTTTGAGTCAGAATCAGTCATTCTCTCAGAACTCTCAAGTTCTGTTCTGTGAAAGTTGTTGTCAGCCTGGCCATGTGGTTGGCCAGTGTCAGTTTATTTCCCCTCCTACCTATCAAGTCAATACTGTCCAGAATAAGGGACAGTTCAGTCCAGTCACATGTCAGACATGTGATAATGTGGGGCATACCGCTCGTTTACATTCATGGGTGGACGAGCAAAAAATTAATGCTTTCAACGGCCAAAGAAAATCAAAGATTCAACAATCAATTCTCTCGGCCAAAGCAATTTTCAAAACCAGGTTTTAATCAAAATCCGAACTTCAATCGAAACCATAATATGAATTTTCCTAATCAAAATCGAGGTTCAACCGTAATCGCGCGAACAATCCAAATCCTATGTTTCAAAGTCGGTATATCCAATCTTTTCCACAAAACTTTCGAATTCTCAAGGCCCTCTCAATCTAGTAATCTTGACACTAAATTGGATTCTATCGGAAGGAGCACAATAATAATTTCCAATTCCTTCTCGCTCAATCAAGAATCTTGAAAGGCGGCTCGGGCAAGTAGGCGACCAAAAGCTTCAGACCTGGGGCGATTACCCACCCTTTCTTGAGAAGAACCCCAAAGGTGGTCAAGTGGCTCAAACTGAGTTAAATCAAAGCCAATTTACTGATCTAGTCCCCACAATTCCCTATGGTAGAGAAGAGGCTAGTGCTATGAATTTAAGATCGGGCACTCAACTTAGTGGTCCCCCGAACCAGGGAAACCAATAACCCCTCCTACCAATGATGAGGCAGGAGGGGAAGTCGTACATCCATGCCCCGGTTCTAGATGATAGTACTCGTGTGGGTGATCCCCGAGAGAAATGAAGAGTTTAGTGGAAGTCGTGTGGTGATCCTGGACCGCAAGAAAGGTGAAAAGGTGGTGAGGTGGAAAGATTTGGAAGATAAAGTCATTAGTTCATCCTCAAAGCAAGTGTTTTCGAGAATGATTTAAAGAAACTTCCATTTCCACCCGGAAAAATAACATCTCCTTGCATGAAGACAAAAAGTATGAGAAAGTGCTTAATCTTCTTAAGAATACTCGTAAATCTTCCATTATCTGATGTTTTAGTTGAGATGCCTAAGTATACAAAGTTCATCAAGGATGTTGTGTCCTCCAAAAAGAAGCTCGAGGACATGGATCAGTTAATTGGTGAGAATTGCTCTGTGATTGATTATGATAAGTTGCCAATCAAGAGGGGTGACCCTGGGAAATTTGTGCTCACGTTGTTGATGGGAGGTTTAGTCTTCCCAAATTCTTTATGTGACCTAGGTGCATCCATTAGTCTGATGCCATTGTCTGTTTGTAAACAACTTTGTTTAGATAATCTTTTAGAACCCACAACCATGAATCTTCAATTCGCTGATAGATCTTCCAAGAAAGCTGCTGGGATGTTAAAGGATGTTTTAGTTCAAATCGATAGATTCACTTTCCCAGCTTGGTTGTACGTCCTGACATCGAGAATAATGAGAATGTTCCTTTAATACTCGGTAGACCTTTTTTCTTCTGACCCAGAGCCCTCATTGATTGTGATGGTGGCAAAGTGACTATACGAGTTGGTGATCGGAGGTGAGCTATTCGAGAGACCCTCTGATTATCCAACTGGCTTCTCCATTGAAGACATGTCAGATGACTTTAATGACTCTATGGAAAAGCAAGTCATGACTGTTGAAACTGAATATGAGCGATTAGTGGAGAATCTGAATATTTATGGTTGGGTGAATCTAGAACAACTAGTAGCTGAAGTTGATGAAGGTTCGTTGAATGGTGAAGCTTTGGCAGTAGGACCACTGAGTAAACTCAGTGATGTTGAGTTGAAAAGTGGGGAGCTTAAATCTAGTTTAGAAGAACCACCTGCGGATTTGGTACTGAAACCTTTGCCTCAGCACCTGAAATACGTTTTCTTGAGAGAAGGTGACAAGCTTCCTTTAATTATCTCTGCCAAGTTATCCCGGTTAGAAGAAATGAAGTTGTTGAATGTATTAAGGAAGAATGAAAATGCTTTCGGCTGGCAAGTGGGAGACATTAGAGGGATATCTCCTGACATATGCATGCACAAGATCAAAACTGAAGAGGGTGCTAAGTGTGTTAGACAGCCCCAGAGGAGGCTCAACCCTCACATACAGGAGGTGGTTAAGAAAGAAATTATCAAGCTTTTGGACATTGGTATTATTTTTGCAATTGCTGACAGTGAATGGGTGTCCCCTACTCAAGTAGTTCCTAAGAAAGGAGGAATTACTATAGAAAAGAATGAAAAGGGTGAAGAAATAGCATTGAGACTAGTAACTGGTTATAAAGTCTGTATTGACTACAGAAAACTTAATGAAGTCACGATGAAAGATCATTTCCCCCTTCCATTCATTGACCAGATGCTAGAGCGTCTGGCAGGGCATGCATTCTACTGTTTCCTTGATGGATATTCAGGATATTTCCAGATACCCATAGACCCAGCTGACCAAGAAAAGACCACTTTCACCTGCCCTTATGGTACATTCGCTTATAGGCGAATGCCATTCGGTCTTTGCAATGCCCCAGCTACATTCCAAAGATGTATGCTGGCAATCTTTGATGGGCTTGTTGAAAAGTGTATGGAGATATTCATGGATGATTTCTCAGTCTTTGGTCAATCCTTTGATCACTGTCTTGATAATCTTGATCGAATATTATCCCGCTGTGTGGAGAAGAACTTAGTCCTAAATTGGGAAAAATGCCATTTTATGGTAGACGAAGGAATAGTTCTTGGCCACAAGATATCAGAAAGAGGAATGGAAGTAGATAGGGCAAAAGTTGAGGCTATAGAGAAGATGAAATTCCCTAAAATGTGCGTGAAGTAAGAGGTTTCCTTGGACACGTTGGTTTTTATAGGAGGTTCATTAAGGATTTTTCCAAGATAGCTAAGCCCTTTCCACTTTACTCGTAGAAGATGTTGTTTTCAATTTTGATGATAGTTGCAAGCATGCGTTTGATGAGCTTAAAAGTCAATTGATTTCTTCCCGATCCTTATCTCTCCTGGATCGAACCTACCTTTGAACTCATGTGCGATGCATCCAACTACGCCGTTAGTGCGAGTCTTAGGTCGGCCAATTAAGGGAAATTCCAGCCCATCTCTTACGCCGATCACACACTGAACCCCACGCAAGTGAACTACACAACTACTGAAAAGGAATTATTGGCTGTAATATTTGCTATGGACAAATTTCGTAGTTACTTGTTGGGCGCCTCAGTCATTGTTTGGGCTGACCACGCTGCTCTGCGCTATCTTATGACAAAGAAAGATGCTAAACCGTGCTTACTACGTTGAATCTGATCCTGCAAGAATTCGATGTTCAAATTAAGGATAAAAAGGGCAGTGAAAACGTAGTAGCAGATCATGTTTCTAGAATGCAAAATGATGAGAAGAAAGAACCTGAAGAGATAGACCTTTACTTTCCTCTCGAGCATGTTATGCATATAGGCGAGTGCACTCGGATGTTCCATGGTTTGCCTCTATCGTCAACTACCCGTGATTCCCGATATTTAAATCCGAAATTTTCATATCGGAGAAGAAGAAATTTTCTCTGATTTGAAAACCTTCGTGTGGGATGAACCTTACCTCTTTAAAATCTGTAAAGATGGATTGTTGAGAAGATGTGTCCCCGAATCAGAGCAACGTGATGTCATTGAACAATGCCACAGTGGACCTACTGGTGGTCACTTTGGTCCCTGGAAAACCGTTGCTAAAATCTTTCAGTCTGCTTTCTATTGGCCCACGATCTTCAAGGATTCAGAAGTCTTCTGCAAGGCTTGTGATAGGTGCCAACGAACCGGTGCTCTAACTAGGCGTTTTGACATGCCATTAAAGCCCATTTTAGAATGTGAGGTCTTTGATGTATGGGGTATTGATTTTATGGGCCCGTTTCCATCTTCCTGTGGAAACAAATACATCTTAGTCTGCGTTGACTACGTATCGAAATGGGTGGAGGCTCAAGCCACTTCTACAATGACCACAAAGCGGTCATGAACTTTCTCAAGAAAAATATCTTCGTGAGATTTGGATGTCCCGTGCCTTAATCGGTGATGAGGAACGCATTTCGCAGCAGGCCACTAGAAAAGTCCTTGAGAAATATGGTGTCCGGCACAAAATTGGCACACCATATCACCCTATGACTAGTGGCGGTCGAGAGAAGTAATCGAGTTTGAAGAGGATCCTGGAAAAAGTTGTGAGCGATCATAGAAAGGATTGGAGTCTCAAACTGGATGATGTGCTATGGGCATACCGTACTGCCTATAAAACTCCCATGGGTACATCTCCTTATCAGATGGTGTATGGCAAACCATGCCATTTGCCAGTCGAATTAGAGCATAAAGCATATTGGGCCATTAAGTTCTTAAACTTTAATGCCCATCATGTGGTGAACATCGGCCGATGCAGTTTGCATGAATTGGATGAGTTTAGACTCCGGGCCTACGAGAGTGCCAGGATTAGCAAGGACAGAATGAAACTCCTTCATGATGCTAAAATCAAGAAGCGAGAATTTCAAGTTGGGGAGCAAGTCTTACTTTATAATTCCAGGTTGCATCTGTTTCCTGGAAAGTTGAGGACGCGTTGGTCCGGCCCCTTTGAAATTCTTCAAATTATTCCTGGAGGTGTTTTAGAACTAAGAGGTCATGGTGACCAGCCGTTCAGAGTGAATGGTCAAAGGTGCAAGCATTATGTAGGTCAAATCAAAGAGAAACCTTTGATTGTTCATTTCCTCGACATCCTCGGGTGTGGTGTGACCGAAGTCACTGAGTTTGATGAATTTTCACCCGACTTGTTTTCTGAGGATGACGGAAGTGGTTCATTAGAGGAAGTTATAGCTAGTAGTTGGGATATGGAAGAACTCAAAAGGGAGGCACAATTAAAGAGAAAGCTGAAAAAGAAGAGGTCTACAATGGGGAGGATTAAAAGTGTTTGGAAAACAATCAGAAACTTGACCCCATGTGTTAGATGCTGTTTCTGCAGCCACACCAATGATCAGAGCTTACATGATGTTGTGGCTGGAAGGAAGGTGAAGTGGCCTGATCCAGGCTGAGAATAGAATTGTCGGGCAAACGACGTTAACCAAAAGCGCTACCGGGAGGCAGCCCGTAAAAATATTAAATATCGTGCTTTAATTTTCATTAGGTTAGTCTTTTACCAGTCAGACATTAAAGAACTGGATGTTTTTTTTAGGATAGGCATTTTCCTGTTAAAAAAAAAAAAAAAAAAAAAACCAACACAACTAAGTCCCAGGATGAATGTTTGAATATCATTAAAGAGGGAACGATTAGGTGGTTATCCGAAAATCCCGAGGTATAACAAAGAGAAAATTCAAATACATCATTTCTTGGACTTAGGTTGTTGGACTGTTTTGACAAAACCCTTGAGGATCTGGGTATAAAAGACTCACTACATTTCATTTTATGATCTAGTAGGAATATCGACTATGAATTGATGATATATGCTCATGTGATACTCTCTGTGATACGTATATGCTTAGATGTCCTATGTTTTCCCCTGTGGTGATTTTTCCATCTGAGCGATTATTTCTGTGCTTGTATCAAACTTTTCTCGCGCGATATGTTATATTCCCCGTGTCCCGAGATATTTCCGTGTTTGTCAAGTGTGCGGGATATTTGTGATAGCATTTGTGCGCATTCGCATTTAATTCGAGTTTTCGGTGGATGGTCCACGATCTCTTCGCTTTCATCGAGCATTTACGAGTGATTCTAGGCCACTTCAGGAATTGCCACTTCGAACTACAATCGCCTAAGTGTTCTTTTTCTTTTTAATTACACACAACTTTGAGGGCACGTTGTGATTTAAGTGTGGGGAGGATTGGTTTATGTGTATCTACCATTTGCTTAAATTATTTTGATTCTATGCTAAGGGGCTAATTTTTTCAAATTTTTGTTTAGTCCCGAGTAAGCAATGCATATCTTTGTTCGTTTTTTTTAGTCATTGATGCTTTATACCGTATGTTTAGTAGGTTAGTTGTTTCACCCGATATTATATTTTTCACAAGCCATAGTGAATGATGAGCTAGAATATAAAGCTATACCCCTTTTGATTAGTGATTTTTGATTATCTTATAAGTCATGTGCTTAGTGCTAACGTCACGTATATCGTGAGAATTATGATAGTTTGTGTTTAGATCCAAAGTATGTTATCTCGTGAATATCATAGGTTTGAATGTGATAAGTAAAGCGTAACTATTGTAATTAAAAAAAAGTTGAGTTAAATGGAATTAATTGTGTGTGTCGGAAGCTGGTCGATGATTTGTGTGCGGTAGGTCATATCTCGAATGTCCTGTACCTCTATGATGACCAAAAGCTCACGACAGTCAGAAGAAGCTGCCTTATGATTTGAGTAAGGTAGGGTATATCTCGAATATCCTATTCTCGCTATGACGGGCAATAGCTCATTCTTACGATGTGCGTTTAAATGAGAAAGTTAGTTAAATCAACTTACATAAGAAAATGGTATGAATTGAGTGAAAGACTTAGTTATCGTATACCTTATCCCAGTATAAACCGATGAGATATGTTGTGTGGAGTATCCTCTCGAGTATATCGAAAAGGCCCTAGATATATTCTATCATTCTTTCGGGATATGTCACGTTTTGTAGGGTACATCTTATAAGTATCATTTATTACTAGCTTGAAGGGGTATTAGCTAGTTTGCTTTGAATTTTCAAGTTTGGACTTAGTGGAAGTTTTCTATGGCTATGCACACACACCAGGGTGAACCTCTGATTTATTGAATATATGTTATATTTGCTGAGGTGTCTATCTTTTCTCGAGCCTTGATTCTTGTTTTGTTTTGCTCGGGACGAGCAAAAGATAAGTGTGGGGGAGTTGTTAAGGGTGATTTTATACGATTTCTAATGATATATTTTATAATGATTTTCTCCACATTTATATAATTTGCATAGAAAATGAGCGTTTAATCGGTTTATTGAGCAAGTGGGGTTTTAAATGATTTATTTGCAAAGTTGGTTGAATTATGTGTTTTTATTGTTGATTTCTTATCTTTATGAATGCGATTACACTTTGCAATGTTTTGATGTCTTGTAGATACATATTTTCGATCTAAAAGATGATTAAAAGAAGATAAATTTCAGATTTTGAGCATTATTATATCATTTCAAGTCATTAATTCCTTAGATTTATCTAAATGTATAAGTAGTAGGTATTATATAGAATATTATGTTTTTACTAGTTTTTTTTTTTGTACCGGTTTAGTAGCCGGAGTGTCATGTAGAATTTACGTTTAGTATTTATCTATGATTATCTATCAAAACCTATAAAAAAATATATCAAGATAAAAATATATCCACAAGACAAATATTGTCTTTATTAAAACTTTGTTTTCAGATTTACTCGTGGTTCGTTTCTTTGTGTTCGGGTAAAAAAGATAAGAATTATCATGAGACGGAACTAAAGATCGAATCACGAGACGAGAGTTTTGTCTGACTGAAGCAAGAAAAATCTAAGAGGGGACAAAGAGAATATTTTGGAGACAAAGAGAATATTTGATGAAGAAGACACGTTTTGGAGTCCTAAAATATGGATTTTGAAGGATGGAAGAATATGCCACAAGCTTACAAGATCAACGGATCATTTTTCCAACGCACTTCTACCGTAACCTGTTTTCGATGGAAATTTGACCCGACTTAGAGACATTTTCAGTGGAAGAGTTCTTGATGAAAGTTGTAGATACTAAAATGAGCTTTCCAACGCATTTTGAATCACGTCAATCGGAGGTCTACAACTCAAGTTATGGTTTTTTTTACCGAACAGCGGAAAAAGCGGACGAACCGAAGATATATTTTTTGTATCAAATGGTGCATGTGGAGTGTAATAATGATTCCTAACAAACTCCAAACCTCACTCCAAGCCTCCATAATAAACTCATCATGACTCCCAAGCCTACATAACAACCTCCTAGCCTCCCCAAATGATACCTCCCTTATATCACCTCCCATTATATATATGATATAACATATACACACAAAGGAGGAGAACTCCACCATTCACCTTAAAAAAGAGAAATGGCCGACCCATTTCTCCCTTTAATGGCTGCCCTTTTTCCATATTTTTCTTCACTTTCTATCTCTTTAAGACTTGAAGTAATATGTATGCAAATATACATATATGTCTATGTATGAATATGTGCATACTTGTATGAATGAATAAAGTTATATGTATACATATGTCTATGTATGTATATGTATATGCTTGTATGTATAAATCAAGTTATAATAAAACGATGATGAGAAGCTAAAGCACGTTGAACAAGCCTTGTGAAGCCGATTCTTAGCAACATCTCGATTTCAAATTTGGATTATCTTGTAAGTTTTAATAAAAATTGTATCTTTTCTATGTTTTGATTGTTGTTATGCAATTTATATCGAGAGATGGTTGCTGTTTGATGTTTAACGTTTGACAAGAGTCGTTGTTAAACTAGATCACCATAGGAAAGTTTGGATCTTTAACCTATATATAACAAGAGTTGTTAGGTTGATATCTAGATTAAGTAAATTGAAATAATTTCACACCTTTGTTATGAAAGCGTTAATCTTTAAAATCGAAAGATAAGAGATTAATAGACGAATTTCTAAGATATTAGAAATTCATACCCACGATAGGTGAATCACAATTTTTGTTAAATCACTACAAGATAATCTGGAGTAGAAATTGAGGGTTGTTGGAGTCGGTGGATCACTGCTTGTTCGTTGTTAAATTACTTGAAAGAAAAATCGTTGTGCTGTTTTGCTTCGTCTTCATCATAGTAATAGTAGCAATTTTTATTGTCTTCTTAATTTATATATTAGAATTAACTTAGTTAGTTCGGTTCGTAATTATCTTTCCTGGCTTTGGATTGACAACCCTCTGTCCAGTTATTTGTTTTCGTTTTTAGTTTTTATTTCTCGTGACACTTTTAGAAAAATTAAGAACTAGACCAACCTCGATTCCCTGTGGATCGACTCCGGTTTTTAATCGCTATACTACGATCCCTGCACTTGGGGTAAACCGGATTTATTTATTACTTGTTTGTTTTGCATTGCTATAAAATCCGAGACATTAAGAAAAGAGAATTCCGAGTCGGCGAGCAAGTTCTTCTATAAAATTCTAGGTTACATTTGTTTCCTGGGAAGTTGAGGACACGTTGGTCCGGTCCCTTCGAGATTCTCCAAATCATTCCTGGAGGCATTCTAGAACTTCGTGGTTATAGCGGTAACCCGTTTCGAGTGAATGGCCAAAGGTGCAAGCACTATATTGGTGAACCTAAAGAGAAACCTTTGATTGTCCGTTGCCTCGATATCCTCGGGTGTGGTGCTACGGAAGTCGAAGAATTCGAGGAGTTTTCACCCGACCTGTTTTCAGAGGATGGCGGTAGTAGTCAATCTGAAGAAGTTCTAGCTGGTAGTTGGGATATGGAAGAATTTGAGAGGGAGCGTCAGTTGAAGCGTCATCAGAAGGCTCAGAGAATGAAGAAGTCAACCATGGGGAAGTTTAAGCGTGTTTGGAAAGCTATTAAAGGTTTTACCCCATGTGTTAGTGTCTTTTCTCTGACCAAACTCTCGATCAAAGTCTGGACGAGGTAGTGGCTGGCAGAAAGGTCAAGTGGCCTGATCCAGGCTGAGCTTAAACGGTGTCGAGCTAACGACATTAAACAAAAGCGCTACTAGGAGGCATCCTAGATATCGTTAGTTGTAGTCGTTTTTGTTTTGCTTTTGTAGTTTTAGTGTTTAAGTTTTAGTATTTAAGTTTAGGTTACCAAGTTTTGTTTTTGTTTACATCTGTCAGTTAGTTGTGCTTTCTAGATATGGATTTCGGAGTTCTACCAGAGGAGTTACCTTTCCTTAGGAGGATCCCACTTATCACTGTAGATGATGGACCGGGAGGGACTATCGTTTTGCACGTAGATTTTGACATTAGTACCCGCGTCAAGACTGTCACCTAGGTTCTTATTGTTCCCCACTGTTCGGGAGGTGGAGACTTCACTACTGAGGAGCTACAGGAGGCTCTAGGACGTCCGTACACGATCCTCAATGATCCGATCTTGTGATTTGCGCCGCTAGTCTTTGCCAAAGTGAACATTTTCGAGGTGTTGATGTACCGGTGAGGATTGGGGTTTGCAAGATGAGTATGACTTCCTCCGGCGATTGACATGCTCCGCCGTCTCATTCGAGTGATAGATTGGTCGGCCATTTACGATGACTAGCGTTCTTAGGTTGTTCGTCGAGCAAGCGACGTAAAACAAAACGCGGGTGGGAGGCAACCCACTTGCTTTTATCTGCTTTTATTTTGTTTTTACTTGTTTTCTAGTAATTTTATGTACTTCGTCGATTCTGATTGTATTTTTGAAGTTTTAATTAAGTTTAATAAGAAAGTGCAAATTTGAATTTAAAATTGTATGAAATTTCATGATTTTTGCATTATTCTACCTTGGACGCCCGTCCCGTAAGTGCAGACGCCCGTCCGCCTTGACCAATTATTGGACGAAGTCCCACTATGCCTGGGCGCCCGTCGATATTTTCCTCCAATCTCAGATGTGATTTGAACTCCTGGGACGCGTCAATATCGGGACGCCCGCCCGTCTTCATCTAATTTCCGGTGGGCGCCCGTCCGGTTTCTTGGGCGCCCGTCCGACCTCTGCCTATATATACTCCCTCAACGCATGAACCTTCATTTTTCAGGATTTCAAACCGCAAAACCGTTTCCTCTCCCTCCTTTTGACCTAAAATCTTCGATTCTAAACAATTTCGAGCGATTCAAAGTGCTATAAGCCGCTTTTGATCCCCTCTCTTCGATTTTCAAAGCTAAATTCCCCAACACACCATCTTTTTGGAGAATCAGGAGCCTTTTCAGACCGCATTTTTTAAGGAAAAATTCGATTTTGGTGGCCAAATTTGTGTTCTTTGGACTGATTTTCACCTCAATCAGCATCTCCTCACCTTGCTTGGTAAGTTAGTAACAACTTTTCTGGATTTTATTCACGTTTTTGTGAGTTCGATCTTTGGGTCGGCTCGTTCGCTTGAATATTACCTTAATTCATTTTTTTTTCTGGTTTTGTGTTTCTTTCTGCTCTGTTATGGTGATATGGTGTTGTGATGGGTGATGAATGGGTTGTTTGGTGATGATTATGGTTGTGGTTTGTGGTGTGGTTGATTTGAAATTCCGATTTGGATGTTAAACGGGTGCCTTGCTTTGATTTGGGGTTGTTTTGGTTTGCTTTAGGCTTGAATCATGGTCCGTAATAAGGCAGTGGTTAAGAGGCATGGTAAGGATGTGGCTCAGGAGCCTAGTAAGAAGAGGAAGGCGGTAGATCCTCCCGTAGTTGATCCAAACCGAGGTGTTAGTATACGAGACCAACCTCCTAGGGCTGTACACAGTCAAGCTAGGGCATGTTAAGGGTGAAATTTATGATTTATATGACGTTATTCCCGTAACAATATCCATGGTATTTTAGTACTTTTTATAGAAAAGTGTTGGTTTTATCGAATTATTGAGTAAACGAGTTTTAAATGTGTTTAAATGCAAAATCGAGATATTTACGTGATTTTATCGGTGTTTTATGTTTATCCGTATGATGTTACATTTTGCATGTTTCTATCATGTTGTTAGGTACGTTTGCATGATGAGTAAGGAGCTTAAACGATGATCACATGAAGATGGAAGAGTTGAAAGATGTTTAAGTGAAGAATCATTGAAGAAACCGGAACCAGGCACTTCATGGGAATTTTGTCCACACTTGTAGGCACTTTCAGGGAAAGTTGTCTTGATGAAAGTTTTAGAGGATTGAAATAGATTTTCAACGCATGTTGAATCACCTCACTCGGAGCCCTAGAAGTGAAGTTATGAGCAAAATACTGGAGCTGGGTCCTGGACGGGCGTCCGGATTAATTACGAGTTGAAATAATATTCATGGACGGGGCGTCCATGATAATGAACAGCGTCCCGGAGCGGATACTTGTAGCAACCGACTTGATTTTCTCTATATATAGCAGCGCATAATCAACCCTAAGACATACAATTTGAACCCTAAACCCTAGGGAGCGGCTTGGCTGCGTTTTATTCTATTTTCTTCCGATTTATGCAATTAGATTCATAGATTAGATTAGCTACTTTTCATGTCTTTTTATTCATCAATTTCAAGTCTCACGAAGATGATAAGAGGCTAGACCTCTTTTTGAGCGAGCGGTGTGAAGCCTATCCGTCAACTATTCAGATTCGAATCGTGATTGTTTTGTGAGTTCTTTAATACAAGTTGTTTCTTTTATCATGTTTACATTGTTTATTGCGAATTATATCGAAAGATGTTTGCTTTTGTGTTTGTTTTATGTGATGAAAATCATGTTAACTTTAGAACACCATGATAAAAGAGTAGATCTTTAATCTATAAAACGAAAGTTAATAGGTTAGATTTCTAGGTTAGAGACGTTAGAGTTTCCACCTTTGTTTTGAAAAGCGTTAATCAGAAATCGAAAGATAAAGATTGATAGGAGAACCATCTAAGAAATTAGAGGTCGTACTTAGATAAGGCAAATCACAACTTGATTAGAATCACGAAATAATCTGAATAGGATCTGAATGTTGATAGGATAGGTGGATCAACCGATCGTTCGTTTGTTATAACTTGATTCAAATCTCTTGAAACTTGAATTGTTTAGCTTTAGTTTACTTTTTCTCTCGCACTCTAGTTTAGTTAGTTTATCGCTTTCAATCTTTCCTAGCATTGGATTAATCTCCTCTGTCTAGTTACTTTTATGCAATATTTGTTTAGGTTAGTTTTAAGTGACAATAATTAGTTAAAAACAAAAGCTAGGGTTCACAATAAATCTAGTTCCCCGTAAGATCGACCCGGCATTAGCCTCCATACTACGATCCTTGCACTTGAGGTTAACCGGTTTATTACTTGTTGTTTTGTATAGATAAAATCCGGGACAAGTTTTTGGCGCCGTTGCCGGGGAACCGGACGGTTGTCTAGTTTTTGTTTTTCATTAGTAATTTAGGTTAGGTTTTTGTTTTTATTTCGCTTTTCGCTGGTGATTTAGTTGTTTTACTTATTTGTTTTTTCATTAATTAATATTTGTTCTTGTTAGTTGTAGTATAGACTTTTGTTTTGAGTTTTAGTCTCTGTTTTTATTATCGCTTTTTTTTTTTTTTCTCTCTGTTGAATCTGTTCGGTTGGACGAAGTGCCTGGTCTGAGACGCCCGTCCAGCTTCTTCCAGGAGGACGCCCGTCCGATTAATTGGGCGCCCGTCATCTCTGTCGCCATTAGTTTTTATTTTTATTTCAATTAGGTTTTCTGTTCTTTTTCGTAGGTAAGTGTCGTAGGTAGGTTTCTTAGGTTGAATCATCTGACTCCACACCTTTCACGATCAAATTTTAGGATAAAAGGGGCCGTTTTAGCACTTGATAGTATTTTGGCCATAACTTTCGGCTCGAGTGTCGGATTGGCGCGCAGGACCCCAATTCGGAAAGCTCGTTCCGACGCCGACGACGTGATGGACGGCCTAAGGCCGTCCAACACCGTTTTCGAGGTCAAAATCCACTGTTTTCCCTTCCATTTTGGGGTTAGAAGATTTCAACACATGTTTTTCCCTCTTCTTAGTGTTTTATGTTTTTCTGTTTTAAATCTTTCGTAGGTTTAGGTTTCTGATTACGTATCCCTTTAGGTAGATTTTTTTAGTTAGATCATTAGGTTTTAGTTCAGGTTATTAGGGTTTAAGGTTTTTATTTTTGTGATTAGTTTCTGTCCCCTGTTTTTCTCCTCTGTTTTCTCAAAATCCCCTCTGTTTCTGAATTCGTTTCTGTTCTTTCTCTCGAAACTTTGCATCCAGACGAGCGTTTATTCGTTTGAGCGCTTTCGTTCACTGTAATTTTTCAATCTGTATCAGAATTCGACCCTTGAGCGAACGTCCATAAATTTGGGCGCCCGTCCAAGCGACTCGAAGAGATCGACGAGCGCTCAATTTTTGAACACCGATTCGATCAATTTCAAGACAGACGCTTTCGTCCATTTGTTTGGGCGCCCGTCCGTCCCTTTCTTCCTCAATCTTTTTCTTTTCCCTCTTTTCTTTTCTTTAGGTTTTAATTTTAGATTTAGGTTTTAAATTTCTTAGTTTAGGTTTTATTTTTTTTTTTTTTTTTTATTTTTTTAGTTTTTAGGTTCAGATATCTTGAGTTGGGTATCGGTTTATGCAAACTCGAAGTCGAAAAGGGCCATTACTCTTTTCACTGACCTCGAGCGGACCATAGTCCGACCCAATAGGAGAAGACTTCGTTTACCGATCCTCGGACGAAGGAAGTTCAACCGATCGGGATATCGAGCGAAACCTAATAAAGGAGATCGAAGATATTGTTATAATGGCGGCGAAAGATCGACGTGACGTTGGCGAACTACGCCATGCAGTGCGATCCTCATCAACCCGGCTATCGTCCCTACCAAATGCATTACCGCACAAACCTTTGAACTAAAACCCGGTCTCATTCGGATGATGCGGCATGCATCAATGTTTCACGGGTTCCTTTCGAAAATCCTCACACACGCGTACACATTCCTGGAGATATGTGGTACGACACGCATTCAAGGTGTGAGTGAGGATGTGATTAAACTTACATTGTTTCCATTCTCTTTGAAGGAGAAGCTAAAGAGTGGTATAGCTCTCTCCTACGGAATCCATTACCACCTGGCTGCATTGGAGAAAGAATTTTTAAGTCAATACTTTCCACCCCCAAGACAAAATTTCAGTGTTTAAGGGAAATATACAATTTTATCAAGCGGAAATGCAGAATCTTTCTTTGAGGCATGGAAGAGATTTAAGGCTCTTCTTCGTAAATGCCCCACCATGGGTTAGACTTGCGGAGGCAAGTCAATACCTTTTTGGATTGACCGAGCTCACTAAGGGCATGGTCAATAGTTCATCAGTGGGGCGTTTTTGAGGAAAACGCCTCAAGAGGGTGGGCATTGTTCAAGACATTGCCAAATATAATTATGCCCCTCCTTTCAAGTCGTTCGAGCACCACCACCTCCTCCTAGGATCGAGGAGGTGAAAATGCGAAACGAGATTGCCATCTTTGAAAGCGGTGCTACGCTTACCACGTCTCCAAATCCGAGTTATCGACTCCTTCATTTTTACGAACTCTCAAGTTCACGTACTACGAAATTGTTCTCGGGTGGCCATATGGTTGGCGGTGTCAATTCATGTCCCCAATTCTTATCAAGTCAATGTTGTCCGTAATCATGGGCGGTACAATCCGATCACATGCCGGGTATGTGATGATGCGAGCACATCTTTGCTCGTTTACGTCTATGATCGGACGAGCGCAGAGATCAATGCCTTTAATGGCCAGCCAAATCGAGGTTTGGAAATCAATTCATCGCCAAGGCAACTTTCAAAACCAGGGTTTCCGTCAAAATCAAAATTTCAATTTCAATCGAAACCCTAGTTTCAATCGAAACCCGAACTTGAATGCTCCCAATCTTAATCAAAGGTTCAATCAAAAGCGGCCTAACTATTCAAATCCTTCATCTCAAAGTCAATCAAGCCACTTTCTCCCGAAAATGTTCAAAACTCTCAAGGTCCATCTCACGTTGATGATCCGAAGCTAGATTGGACTCTATCGTAAGGAGTGAAGGAGCGAACAATAACTTCCGGAGGAGCAAAATAATAATATCCAATTGTTGATGAATTCGATCAAGCACCTTGAGAAGCAAATGGCTGACCAAGAAGCTTCTAGACCATCGAGGCGGATGCCCAACTTCACGGAGAGAAATCCCAAAGGTGGACAAGTCGCTCACGCCGATTTAAGCGTGATCAATGCACCGACACAGGTACCTTCACCTCCATACGGTAGAAAGAGGCCGGTGCAATGAATTTAAGTGGCACTCACCGAGTGGTCCCCTGGCTTCCAGGAAACCACTAGCCCCTCCCGCCACCGATAAGGCGAGGAGGAAGTTGAGCACCCATCATCCCCTTGGCTGCAGAGGCAAATCGGTGGTGATCCTCGATAGAAGAAAGAGTTGAGATTCCTCAAGTGGTGATCCTCGAGGAATAAAGAATCGATCGGATGTCCTCGTGTGGTTGTTCCCACGAGAAGTAAAATAATTGAGGATCCTCGGTGGCTGATCCCCGAGGGACTGATGAGTTAAATGATAGTCGGTGGTCGATCCTCGACTAACAAAAAGGATGGAAAGACGGTTCGATGGAAAGACATGGAAGACAAAGTCACAAGGCTTCCTCAAAGAAAAGTATTTTCCGAGGATGATTTGAAAAAGCTTCCTTTCCACCCGAAGGAGCAACATCCCATTGAGCGAAGATAAGAAGTATGAAAAGGTGCTTAATTTGTTGAAAAATACTCGGGAAATCTTCCATTGTCGATGTCTTGGTAGAGATGCCTAAGTACACCAAATTCATAAAGGATGTTGTTTCTTCAAGAAGAAGTTAGCGAAAATGGATCGAGGCAATTGGTGAGGATTGTTCAATGATCAATTATCCGGACTTACCAATCAAAAGAGGTGACCCGGAAATTCGTGCTCACATTGCGGATGGGAGGCCTAGTCTTTCCAAATTCTTTATGTGACTGGGTACATCCATAAGCTTGATGCCATTATCTATTTGCAAGCAGCTGGGTTTACAAAGTCTTCTAGAACCCACTACCATGAACTTGCAGTTCGCTGATAGATCTTCAAAGAAAGCCTCAGGGATCTTAAAGGACGTATTGGTTCAAGTTGGTAGGTTTACCTTTCCCGTTGACTGGTATGTCTTAGATATGGAGAAAAGTGCAAATGTCCCTTTGATTCTTGGAAGACCTTTTCTATCTATAGCTAGAGCCCTCATCGATTGTGATGGTGGGCATGTGACCATTCGAGTTGGTGACCAGGAGGTGAGCTATAGTGTTTCAAAATCTATCAATGTACCTTCTGGATCTCCAACCGGCTTTTCCGTTGATGAGACTTCTGATGATTTCGATGACTTTATGGATAAGCAAGTCATGGCTGTAGAGGCTGAATATGAGCGACTGATTGATAATCTGAATAATCATGGTGTGGTCAATCTAGACCAGTTAGTAGCTGATTTTGAAGATGATCTAAGAGAAGAAGCCTTGGCAGTAGGGCCACTAAGTAAACTCAACGATGTTGAGTTGAGGAGTGGAGATCTTAAATCAAGTCTAGAGGAACCCCCTGTAGACTTGGTTCTGAAGCCGTTGCCTAAACATCTTAAGTATGTATTTCTGAGAGAAGGTGACAAGCTTCTTTTGATCATCTCTGCCAAGCTATCTCGAATAGAAGAGCTTAAACTGTTAAACGTCTTGCGCAAAAATGAGAAAGCCTTTGGATGGCAGGTGGGAGACATCCGAGGGATATCTCCCGACATCTGTATGCACAAGATCAAGACTGAGGAGGGTGCAAAACGAGTTAGACAGCCTCAGAGAAGGCTCAACCCTCACATGCAAGAGGTAGTCAAGAAGGAAATTATAAAGCTTCTAGATATGGGTATCATTTACGCCATTGCAGACAGTGAATGGGTTTCCCCGACTCAAGTAGTTCCCAAGAAAGGTGGAATTACGATTGAGAAAAATGAGAAGGGAGAAGAGATAGCATTGAGGCTCGTTCATCGGATCTGAGTAGTATGTATCGATTATCGAAAGCTCAATGAGGTCACACTGAAAGATCATTTCCCCCTTCCATTCATTGACCAGATGCTTGAGCGTCTGGCGGGGCACGCATTCTACTGTTTCCTGGATGGTTATTCAGGATATTTTCAGATACCCATCGATCCTATTGACCAAGAGAAGACCACTTTCACTTGCCCCTATGGGACATACGCCTACAGGCGGATGCCATTTGGTCTCTGTAATGCCCCTGCTACCTTTCAGAGGTGTATGATGGCAATCTTTGACGGGCTAGTTGAAAAGTGCATGGAGATTTTTATGGATGATTTCTCGGTCTTTGGTCAATCCTTCGATGATTGCCTCAATAATCTTGATCAGGTGTTATCTAGATGTGTGGAAAAGAACTTAGTGCTTAATTGGGAAAAATGCCATTTCATGGTAGATGAAGGCATAGTCCTTGGCCACAAAGTGTCCGCCAACGGTATAGAAGTAGATAGGGCCAAGGTAGAAGCCATTGAGAAGATGAGTTATCCTAAGAATGTACGCGAAGTCAGAGGTTTCCTCGGACATGTCGGTTTCTATAGGAGATTCATCCAAGATTTTTCCAAAGTAGCCAAGCCCCTATCTACTCTGCTCAAGGAAGACGTTGAGTTCAATTTCGATGAAAACGCAAGCAAGCGCGTTTGAGGAGCTCAAGAATCGGTTAATATCCGCACCAATTCTTATATCGCGGATTTGGAACTTGCCCTTTGAGCTTATGTGCGATGCATCCAACTATGCGATTAGTGCGCTTTTAGAACAAATAATCGAAGGAAAGTTCCAAATTATCTATTACGCCACCCACACGTTGAATCCTTCGCAAGTTAACTATACGACTACCGAAAAGGAATTATTGGCCGTAGTGTTTGCTATGGACAAGTTCCGTAGTTACTTGCTAGGTGCTCAAGTGGTCGTGTGGACTGATCACGCTGCTTTGCGGTATCTGATGACTAAAAAGGATGCTAAACCGCGCTTACTGCGTTGGATACTGACCCTCCAAGAGTTTGACGTTCAAATTAAAGATAAAAAGGGCAGTGAAAACGTAGTGGCGGATCATGTTTCTAGGGTGTTAAGTGAGGAAAAGGGTGATCCTGATGACATAGATCTTTACTTTCCTCTAGAAAACATCATGTTGATAGACGGTTGTCCTCCTGATGTTCCATGGTATTCTTCCATAGTGAATTACCTTCATGCCCGTTATCTCGATCCTGAAATGTCTTATCAAGAGAAGAAGAAGTTCTTCTCTGATATGAAGTCTTTCGTTTGGGATGAACCTTACCTCTTCAAGATCTGTAAAGATGGTTTGCTAAGGAGGTGTGTTCCTGAATCTGAGCAACGCGATATAATCGAGCAATGCCATAGTGGACCCACAGGTGGTCACTTTGGTCCTTGGAAAACGGTTGCGAAGATCTTCCAGTCCGGTTTCTATTGGCCCACGATCTTTAAGGACACGGAAGCTTTCTGTAAAGCTTGCGATAGGTGCCAAAGAACCGGTACTCTAACAAGGCGGTTTGACATGCCATTGAAACCCGTCCTAGAATGCGAAGTCTTTGATGTATGGGGCATTGACTTTATGGGTCCATTCCCATCTTCCTGTGGAAATAAATACATCTTAGTCTGCGTAGACTATGTATCGAAATGGGTGGAGGCAATAGCCACTCCTCGCAATGATCATAAAACGGTCATGAATTTTCTAAAGAAGAATATCTTTGTGAGGTTTGGATGTCCACGTGCCTTGATCAGTGATGAAGGGACACACTTTTGCAACCGACCTTTGGAAAAAGTCCTCGAGAAGTATGGTGTTCGCCACAAAACTGGCACGCCATTGTTAGGTGTGATGCCCGAAAGACAATTTTTGTAATTGTTTTATTTAATAAATGAAATGATATTATTATTCATATTTATTATTCTCATAATCACCGATGTGACAATAGTATTTACACTACTGAAAAAACCCTGAGTATATCGTTTATGTAATCACTTAACTCAAGATGTATGAGATATACACGGGAGGATTGAGTTAGTGAAGATGTACTTAAAATACAATTAGTCCGTAGTAAAGTTAATCGAGAGTATCGGGTCTCCCTTTAACGTGACTATTAATGCGCCCATAACACGATAGGTGTGATCGTCTTATCCGGACTTTCGGTTAAAGGAACCTAATGGGGCATTTATATATGATAGATATATCATATAGAATTTGACCGATTTGATCCGAGTTCTCAATATAATTCCGTAATTGAGAAGTCTTATCGAATCATTAGATGATCATATTATGGATATATCTTAATCTCGAGGTGATCACAATCATTTGCTTGAATCGGTATGAGGTTTGACTTGACGGTTAAGGATTACACCGAGTCTGTGATCCGAATTACCCCATCTTGGCATTGTATCTTGGATTGAGTGAGTAGTCTGTGTTATCACGAGATACGGAATCCATTCCTTCCATTTATGGAAGTAGATAGACGATTTCCTTATGAGTTAATCCTAGACATTGATCGATCCATGGGATTCATATTACAATCGATTAGCTACCAAAGGTGAGTTATTTGAATTATTGATCACTAGGGGTTAACGGTAAGTAAGGACAAGATGTTACGAAAAGGGTTAACGGTAACTTCCCGATTTAGAATGAACAGTCTATGGAGGATTAATCCATATGAAATGATTATATCAGTGGACGCTTATTACTTTCTCGTGAGGAGATAAATATAATCTTATAATCGGAGGAGTGCAGTCACGGGATTATGGTGGCATATTCCGTGATTGATTTATTGAATATAATTATTACGTTAGTCAGGATAATTATTTATTTGATTTATCGGAGCACGATTATTTGTCCATGGTCCCCGACGTGCCTCCTAATATAGCATAGATATTATTCTCGGACGTCGAATCCTAATAATATTAATTTAGTTCATGTTGGACTTTATTAAAACGATATGTGAATTAATTGTTTAGTGGACTATTAAATTAGTTGGGCTAAATAATTAAATATGTGGAAAAGACATTTTCCATAATCTTGGCCCAATTATTGTGTAATGCCAAAATTGATATTGACTAGGTCAATAATGAAAAATGGCGCCACATGTGATCTCTTCTTTAACAAGGAATTAGTTTTCTTGTGTGATAAAAAAGTGTGATAAAATATTTATTGGATAAATATTTATGGTAATAAATAAAGATAAAAAAATATTCTTGATTTGTTCTAGAATATTTTGGGATTATCTCTTATTTAATAGGATTATCATAATTGATTTGGTATTAATTATAAAATCCTTGGAGGCTAAGTTTACTCTTATATATAAAGAGAGTTCTCCTGCTCTCAACACAATACAATATTTCGAGTTCTTCACTTAGGAAAAGGAGAGAAATTTCGGCCAAGTGAGAGGAAAAATCTTTGGTGATTTTTCGAGTAGCATATCGGAGGGTTCGAGTCGAGATTCCTTCCACCGGGATTGCTTGGATCACACGTCTGGAAGATCGTGGTGCTCTTCACATCATTGTTCGATCATCCTAATAGCGGTTCTCCAACTTGGATTTTGAGATCCAAGAGGTATGTTCTACAACTTACTTGTAGATGTAGATTTAATGTTTTATTACGAGTATTTTATAGATCTAGATCCTTAAATCGCTCCGTTGCGATGATATTTTCCTAACAAATGGTATCGATGCATGAAGGGATCTATATTTATTCGTATAAAATATTAGATCTAAGGAGTGGAATATGCATGTGTAGATTGCATTATTTTTGTTTTTAATTTTATTATTTTCGAAAATTTTATGATGAATGCTTGCGATTGTTGTGGTTGAAGAGATGGATTGGGGTTGGTATTGTTTACCCGTTAGATCTATTGTAAACTCGTATAAACGATGAAAATTCGTTCATATGAGTATAGGAAATTATGTAATTTATCTTTATTGCAAGTTTAATTTCCAGCAAATAGATCTAGTTTGTAGCTGTTTAGTAATTTTGCTTTTCCCGTTGATCGAACCGTTGAAACGAAGATCCCTCCGGTCAGAATCAAGATTAGAAGAAGATGATCAACTCCACAAATTTTGGCGTCGATCAGGGTCCGTTTCGATATCCGTTTGATGCTGTGAAGAGGCTGCTGTAACAGAAAAACTCAGGATTCACAGATACACTACCTGTGACTTCCTCGATTTTCTGGGAGAGTTTGGACCATTGAAACAAAAATCCGACCGTTCATATTGATCAACTTGGAGTTTTGGACGTACCATAAAAATTTCAGGTCGATCGGGATTCATCTCAATTCCCGATCTGCCTCAGGAAGTCCTTGATGCGGTGCAGTCAAAGTTAGATTCAGCAGCAAGTTGGGCGGTTAACTGGAGAAAATTGACAAGTCAAAGCTCCGATCCAACCGTCCATATTGGAGTTCGAGAAGTGAAGAAAATATCTGGAAAGTTTCGTCCCGATCCGAGTTCGTTTGGTTTCCGATCATCAAGAGTTCGAACAGCTGCAGATTTTGTTAGAAAGTAGTAAACCCTAGTTAGGGTTTTGGGTTTTATTTTCTATTAGATTAGATACGGGGTACCAACGATCCATCTCGGTGTTTAAATTTTCCGCAATTTTATTTTTATGTGTTTGATCATAAAATAGACATAAAATCGAATTGCCATGACATGCATCATATCATAAATCCACTCCATGCATACATGTAGAATTTTAATTTTGGTAATTAAAATAGGCATGTATACAAACTCGCGTAATTAGTTGAAATTTAATTAATACGTGGTAATTAATTAATTTAGTAACTAATTAAAGATCCGAGGACGGGTTATGAAATCGTTAGCCTTTCGGTGTGTGTTCTCGGTGAACCGCCTTAAAGTCAAACGAGATCACGCTTTCAATTCGTAGTGTCTACGAGATTGAATGATGGTAAAAGAACAATAAATCTTGGATAAAAGCGGTTCGCCTTTAGGTTGGGTGGTCAATCGAGCTTCGCTCAAACGACTTAACCCTCCTAGTGTGATGTATGCACGGGGTCCGGCAAGACTAAGCCAAACCGAGAGCGGAGGGGTGATTCCTTCTAATCTCAATAGGGCTCTCTTGACCCGATTTCGTCCGATCATCACATATGTTCCAACGAATAGGGCGGGTAGGCTTGCCTCGTCCACCGACACCATTCGGAATCCTTGATTTTATGTGCTTTTATGTTAACATCAAAAAGACGTGGTTAGTTAACCCACCACCACTTCCAAAATATTGAGTGGGAGCGGGAAGGCGACACAACCAACCCCACGGTCTCTACTATAGATGCAAGTAAGTGAGAGAAGGGTGACGCCTCGGGCGCTTTGATTTCGTCCCCTACGGATGGTGTTCACCCCTATCAACATTCATGGCTTGGTCTCCGAAAGGATAGGATTTACGGGTACTCGTCGGGTCACCGACCTATCCTACGACGGCACACTCGGGCGCACTCTAAGAGATCCGATATAGTAGGTCACACTCATCAAGGGTATTTTTGGTAATACCTAGGCTAAAAAAAAAAAGGAAGGTAGTCAATGAATAAAGGGATGTTCGATTCTCGTGGGATGTCTGATTCTCACAAGTTATTCATTGATTTAACCGTTGATCTCTTTGACCTACCCTACGGCGGCACTGAGATGCAAGGTTAAAACCTTGGAATGGTAGAGTAGACTTACTTTTAGTTTACAATTCCTAAAATACAATAATATAGTAGTGTTAAACTTGAATTAATATATGTCATTTTATTTACAGCATCATATCCCTTACTAAATTGCTTAAAAATTTATAATTGACTAGTATTGACTTCGTTCAAAAAGTGGAAAGTAACTAGGACGTTGAACTAGTTAATCGATAATGCAATTATTTTTCGAAAGAGATATTTTCTCTTAAGCCTTTTAAAACCAAAGTGACATATGGGTATGTCACTAGTGTCATTCGTGTTAAACGGGAGACAAACTTAGTTTGATCAAAGATGATTTCGGACTTTGAAATTCTTCTAGTGAATTTTAAGTGTGTAGTAATTACACGAGTAAATTTTCTAATTGAAAAATCGGAAAATCATGAAGTGTTACTAGTTGGACGATATTTGGAATTGATGAACTAGTGGGAGCTTTATGATTTATTGTTTTTCTAGAACATTAGAAAAGTATAATTGACTACACACGTAATCGTTCTAATTGAAAAACGGAAAGTCATGAAATGTCGCTAGTTGGACGATATTTGGAATCGATGAACTAGTGGGAGTTCTATGATTTGTTGTTTTTCTCGAAACATTAGAATCGTGTAAGTGTTTACACGAGATTTTTTCAAATTGAAAAATTGGAAAATCATAAAATAGAGCATTCTTTGGTTGAGACGGTATTTGGAACCGATAAACTAGTGGGAGCTTTAATGTTATGATTTGTTGTTTTTCTCGTTATAATAGAAAATCCGAGAAGTCCTAACAAGTAACAATCAAAATAGACATCCCACGGTTCAAGAGTAGTGTCTACTCAAACGAACTCATTGGTTCAAGACTGCTTTCATTCATTCGGAAAGTCAAGAATGGGAGAATATGTCTAAAAGTGTTAGTCATCTAAAACTGAGTTGATTTTAAGGCTAAAAACGAAAATTAACAAACTGAGAGTGATTTCGGATCACCAACCTATGAATCCTTGGTGATTTTCTCTTAGGCTATGTTCTTTGGAAGAACGAGATAGTTGTGCATTAACGATTAATAGACAACGGGCAGTAATTTTAGCAAAATAGTGGGAGTGATATGAGGAAATGAATCTCGATTCAATCCTTGGATATCGCAGAAGATTTATTTTTACGCTTAAGATTCGTTGGAACGAATGGATTTACCTTTTATTCGATAATTTGTTTTTCTTATAGAAAGTGAATATACCATTTGTAGTACGAATCTAAGACTCGGACTTTTGCTTGATAAAGTCAAAACCACTAAGAAATACTGAAATACGTATATGTACCATCTTAAGAACTATTAAAAGCAATTGGTTTCTATATTTAGATAAACGCTTCTTCATATTCCATAGTTAGTGCATAGTCCCTAAAAGACAAGACCTGAAGACTGGCTCAGGGTGATTCCTTTCTCCCAGTCTGGTTATATTGTCTCAAAGGTTCAATGACTAAGTTTCCTTTCAATCGGGAAAGGATAATGGTTATAAAGAAGTAACATAGCTTGTTCATGACGACCTTCGGGGTCTGATGAAAGATACAAGCTAGTAGGAGCTTCCAGTAGTGACTTCTTGTCCGATAACTATTCAAACACTCCGGTAAGTTTATCCAAAATATTTTATGGTGTCTCGGATTACATTAGAGATGGAGTATTCTATACTCGAAATGGGCCATCACATAGTCCTAGAGACGATGTTCGGCTCCGCCTCATAGTGAAATGCTTTTCACTAAGGAAGAAACCATTGAATTGCCTTACATAGTTGTAGATGTGCTACAATACACTGCTTAACTCAATAAAGATATTGGAAGTGAAATAACGGTTTACATTGAAATGTAGAACCGAGAAGTCTACCTAGAATGTGCTTTGGAATTAACGGATAATGAGTGGATTCGGTTCACCCAAATTCCGTCAATATAAGCATTTAGCACATGATGCTTGATGGTAGGGTGAATTTCACGTACACGTTCGATCGATGACCAAATCGTGATATATCTTGAAGAATTGAGAGAAAGGTTCGTTATCGATTCTTGACATCCGGAAGGACACAAACTATCTTTGTTGCATCCTTTCTGATAGAGTCTATGAACAACAAACCTTGAACCTTAGAGTACGGATACTCAAGGTAGTTACTTACTGATTAGATCAAACCACATCCAACTTTGGTTGTTGGTGATAACACTAAATCTTGGCTAAACTAGATCGAATTTCGATCCACCAAGAAAATAGTGGGAGTATGGTTTATCCATTACCCATTATGGGTTCTGCGGACTTAATAGTCTACAGGATCGACCGATGACCTATGGCTCTTTTGTGAGCTGTATAGGATTCTGATAATAGAGGTTGGTTTACAAGCCATAACCCTGTGAATGGAGTTTGGTACTCCAGAGCTGTTCATACTCTTGTAGAACCACCTGAGTGTCTCAGGCCCAGTGGGAGTAATTGGATCTACACGGAAAAGAGTAGAATGAATTCGGTAATTCATGATTTCGTTCAAAAGCAGAAAATAGGGGTGATTCCCTGAGACTTTCTTGCCAAACAAACGGAATCTGGATTCATTCGGAACAGAAGGGTATTGCCTTATGAACTTATGACAGGATGACTGTCAAGGCTTATGTCCTTTGTGGATAAAAAGCAAACCTCTTGGTCATTGGAAGTCATATATTTCTATAATATATGGATTTGACCAGAATATTGATAAGTCTTGTGTAGACTGGATATCAATTTTAGTACAGTAGTGAATATATACATATATATTAGTGTTTGTGAAGGATAACGCTGCACCAGTTGGACTCAACATGGGTGTTATCTGAAGTCAGAATCTGACAATGCCACAATTCTCTGCAACAGAGATTTGGACAACATTCTGAAGAGTTTGACTCGGTCGAATTCATTAGAATCAGTCATTGGTTTCCCATCCATCTTATTGGTTAAGATGATGCATCTGTGTATGCAACATTCAACGAGGAAGTTCTACCCTATGCCTCAGGAATGACTCTCAAAATCTTCGGATAAAGAGAAATGGGATGGATTCTCTTTGTGACAAGAGATGGTCAGGTTATTGAACGTCAATTTTGATCGAATCTTAGATTCGGCAGTTAACAAAGCAAGTTTAGTATGTCCTTTAGTATCTTGAGAGAACGAGGAATAATATGCGGGCATATTCAAATGTGAACTTGGATATGTGAGAATACACCGTTCGACTTTGTGTCGATTAAGGATGATCGTTAAGTCGATCTCGGTCTCGATGTTTACTCTTGTGTTGAAGCTATTGCCTGGAGGAATCCAAAGAACGCCAACTCGACTTTAACTAGTTGGGTGATTAGCGGCTTTTGTAGTAGCAGAGAGAGCGATATAGCCTCGTGGATTTCCTTTCGATTCGGGAGTGATTCCAGATTTGGAAAGCCGATACCACATCATTGTGCAAACGATGAAGGGGGTAGCTTATAAGGATTTCGAAATCACTTGAGTTCAAGAGCATATTGGGAAAGTACCACATGATTAGATGGACCGCGACGCTTCGATTCTACGGATCGCCTCGAGTGACAACCCGATCGATCATTAAGACCCATGACATTCAGATATAGGTGCTCCCGAGTCACTGACCTATCCTACGACGGCATACTCGGAGTGTACTTTGGAATCTGAAATGGTTATGATAAGTTTTGTGGGTACTAAAATACGGGATGAGTCTCCATTGCTTTAGAGCAAGTGGGAGATGTAGTTTGCTGTAGTTTTAAATAATAGGGTGTGCTCTAAAACAATTAATCACAAGCTTTCGTGCAAGTGGGAGATTGTTAGGTGTGATGCCCGAAAGACAATTTTTGTAATTGTTTTATTTAATAAATGAAATGATATTATTATTCATATTTATTATTCTCATAATCACCGATGTGACAATAGTATTTACACTACAGAAAACCCTGAGTATATCGTTTATGTAATCACTTAACTCAGTGTATGAGATATACACGGGAGGATTGAGTTAGTGAAGATGTACTTAAAATACAATTAGTCCGTAGTAAAGTTAATCGAGAGTATCGGGTCTCCCCTTTAACGTACTATTAATGCGCCCATAACACGATAGGTGTGATCGTCTTATCCGGACTTTCGGTTAAGGGAACCTAATGGGGCATTTATATATGATAGATATATCATATAGTAAATTTGGACCGATTTGATCTGAGTTCTCAATATAATTCCGTAATTGAGAAGTCTTATCGAATCATTAGATGATCATATTATGGATATATCTTAATCTCGAGGTGATCACGATCATTTGCTTGAATCGAGATGAGGTTTGACTTGACGGTTAAGGATTACACTGAGTCTGTGATCCGAATTACCCCATCTTGGCATTGTCTTTGGATTGAGTGAGTAGTCCGTGTTATCACGAATCTGTAATCCATTCCTTCCATTTATGGAAGTAGATAGACGATTCCTTTATGAGTTAATCTGGACATTGATCGATCCATGGGATTCATATTACACCGATTAGCTACCAATGAGTTATTTGAATTATAGTTCTCTAGGGGGGTTAACGGTAAGTAAGGACAAGATGTTCTGAAAAGGGTTAACGGTAACTTCCCGATTTAGAATGAACAGTCTATGGAGGATTAATCCATATGAAATGATTATATCAGTGGACGCTTATTACTTTCTCGTGAGGAGATAAATATAATCTTATAATCGGAGGAGTGCAGTCACGGGATTATGGTGGCATATTCCTGTGATTGATTTATTGAATATAATTATTCTGTTCGTCAGATAATTATTTATTTGATTTATCGGAGCCGCTGATTATTTGTCCATGGTCCCCGACGTGCCTCCTAATATAGCATAGATATTCTCGGACGTCGAATCCTAATAATATTAATTTAGTTCATGTTGGACTTTATTAAAACGATATGTGAATTAATTGTTTAGTGGACTATTAAATTAGTTGGGCTAAATAATTAAATATGTGGAAAAGACATTTTCCATAATTTTGGCCCAATTATTGTGTAATGCCAAAATTGATATTGACTAGGTCAATAATGAAAAATGGCGCCACATGTGATCTCTTTTTTAACAAGGAATTAGTTTTCTTGTGTGATAAAAAGACATGTGCATAAAATATTTATTGGATAAATATTTATGGTAATAAATAAAGATAAAAAAATATTCTTGATTTGTTCTAGAATATTTTGGGATTATCTCTTATTTAATAGGATTATCATAATTGATTTGGTATTAATTATAAAATCCTTGGAGGCTAAGTTTACTCTTATATATAAAGAGAGTTCTCCCAAGCCTCAACACAATACAATATTTCGAGTTCTTCACTTAGGAAAAGGGAGAGAAATTTCAAGTATGAGAGGAAAAATCTTTGGTGATTTTTCGAGTAGCATATCGGAGGGGTTCGAGTCGAGGATTCCTTCCACCGGGAATTGCTTGGATCACACGTACGGAAGATCGTGGTGCTCTTCACATCATTGTTCGATCATCCTAATAGCGGTTCTCCAACTTGGATTTTGAGATCCAAGAGGTATGTTCTACAACTTACTTGTAGATGTAGATTTAATGTTTTATTACGAGTATTTTATAGATCTAGATCCTTAAATCGCTTCCGTTGCGATGATATTTTCCTAATGACCATATCATCCGATGACTAGTGGTCGTCGTTGAGCGAAGCAACGAGCTTGAAGAAGATCCTGGAGAAAAACAAAGGAATACCATGTAAAAAAGGCTGAGTCTAAAGTTGGATGATGTACTATGGGCATATCGAATCGCCTATAAGACCCCATGGGTACATCACCCTACCGGATGGTTTATGGTAAATCGTGCCACTTGCCGGTTGAGTTAGAGCCGCAGAGCTTATTGGGCTACAAAGTTTCGAACTTCGATTCCCAATCCCGTGGGAAACATCGATTGCAAAGAGATTGCATGAAGCTGGATGAATTTAGACTCCAGGCTTATGAAAGCGCCAGGATTAGTAAAGAGAAGATGAAACTACTCCATGACGCCAAGATACGTAAGAGAGAATTCGTGTCGGCGAACAAGTTCTCTTATACAATTCTAGGTTACATTTGTTTCCTGGGAAGTTGAGAACACGTTGGTCCGGTCCTTTTGAGATTCTCCAAATCATTCCTGGAGGTGTTCTAGAACTACGCGGTTATCCAGACCAACCGTTTCGAGTTAATGGTCAAAGGTGCAAGCACTACATTGGTGAACCTAAAGAAAAACCTTTGATTGTTAAATTTCTCGATATTCTCGGATGTGGTGTTACAGAGGTCAATGAATTTGACGAGTTTTCATCCGATTTATTCTTCGAGAATGACGGTATTGGTTCATCAGCAGATGTTCTAGCAGGTAGTTGGGATATGGAGGAGTATGAAAGAGAGCAAAAGCTTAAACGTCATCAGAGGAATCAGAGAAGAAAGAAATCAGCCATGGGGACGATTAAACGAGTTTGGAAGGTTATAAAAGATTTTACCCCATGTGTTAGATGCTGTTTCTGCAGCCACACTACGGACCGGAGCTTAAACGAGGTAGTGGCTGGCTGAAAGGTTAAATGGCCTGATCCAGGCTGAGCTTCAAATGTGTCGAGCTAACGACAATAACCATTAGCGCTACTAGGAGGCATCCTAGATATCCCTTATTATATTAGTTTCTTTCTTTAGTTATTTTTCCTTGTTCTAGTTGTTTTAATCTTATTCGGATTGTGTTGTTTTTGTCAGTCAGCCGTCCTAGGCTTATAAAGGGTCGAAGTGTTGTTTTGCTTACGATTTCCTCTTATCTTTATCTCTATCACTTTTGCGCGATATGATATAATCCCTTGTATCCCCCGAGGTATTTCTTTGTTTTTCAAGTGTGCAAGATATTTTCGATAGCGATTGTGAGCTTTAGACGATTTCGATTTTCCCGTGGATGGTCCACGATCATCGATTTCCTCAAGCATTTCAGATCTGGACCATGGCCACTTCTGGACTTGCCACTTTCGAACTACAATCACTAAGTACTTTCTTTTTTTTTAATTCTGCACACCATGAGGACATGTTGTCATTTAAGTGTGGGGGAGGGGATAAGTCGATATGTATCTATACATTTGCTTACATGATTTTATTTCTATGCTAAAATGAGCTAAATTTTAAAAAAAAATTTGTTTTGTCTCGAGTGAGCAATGCATGTTTTTGTTCGGTTTGTTATATTCATTGATGATGTATGCCGTATGTTCCATAAGTTAGATGTTTCACCAAGATTTATTTTTCACAAGCCATAGTAAATGATGAGCTATTTATAAAGTTATACCCCTTTTGATTAGTGATGTTAGATTCCTTATAAGTCATGTGCTTAGTGCTAAGGTTCATATCGTGAGACTTATGATAGTTTGTGTTTAGTTCCAAGTACAATGTACTGTGAATATCTAGAAGTTTGAATGTGATAAGTAATACGTAGCTAATGTCATTTGAAAAAGTTGAGTTAATAATGAAATCAATAGTGTGTGTCGGAAGCTGGTCGATGATTTGAGTGCGGTAAGGCATTATCTCGAAATGTTTTATTCCACTATGATGACTAAAAGCTCACGACAGTTAGGAAAAGCTGCCTTATGATTGGAGTAAGGTAGGGGATTATCTCGAAATGTCCTATTCTACTATGAGGGCAATAGCTTATCCTAATGTGCGTTTAAAAGTGAAAAAGTTAAATCAACTAAAGAAGTGTTATGAAATGTATACAAGACTTAGTTATCGTTAATCTTATCCCCAGTATAAACTGAAAGATATGATGTAGGGATTATCCTCTGAGTATTTCAGAAAGGCCCTAGATTCATTCGATCATCTTTTTCGGGATATGTCACGTTTGTAGGGTACATCTTATGAGTGTCATTTATTACTATTCTATGAGGGGGTATTAGCTAGTTTTACTTTGAGTTCCTCAAGTTTGGATTTAGTGGAAGTTTTCTATGGCTATGCACACACAATGGTGAACTTCTAAGTTATTGAATATATGTTATATTTGTTGAGATGTCTATACTATCTCGAGCTTGATTTTGCTTTGTTTTGCTCGGGACGAGCAAGGTTTAAGTGTGGGGGAGTTGTTAAGGGTGAAATTTATGATTTATATGATGTTATTCCCGTAACAATATCCATGGTATTTTAGTACTTTTTATAGAAAAGTGTTGGTTTTATCGAATTATTGAGTAAACGAGTTTTAAATGTGTTTAAATGCAAAATCGAGATATTTACGTGATTTTATCGGTGTTTTATGTTTATCCGTATGATGTTACATTTTGCATGTTTCTATCATGTTGTTAGTTAGAACGCTTGCATGATGAGTAAGGAGCTTAAACGATGATCACATGAAGATGGAAGAGTTGAAAGATGTTTAAGTGAAGAATCATTGAAGAAACCGGAACCAGGCACTTCATGGGAATTTTTTAATATGAATTTATGATTATTTGGACATTATTACATTTTGTGATGTTTTTATGTGTTATAGATACATGTTTGAGGCTCAAGAGATGATCAAAAGTTGATTAAGTTCGAGTTAATTGATGATAAAAGAGATAATGAACGAATGACTTAGAGGAAAAAGAGATAAAGATCAAGAAATCAAAATTCGATCAAGCTGAACGAGCGTCCAGGTCCCGTCCAGAGTGGACGGGCGTTTGATAAAGCAGACGGGCGTCCTGAGGAGCGATTTTGATACAGAGAGTTTGGACGCTGTCTGAACGGGCGTCTGAAGCAGTCCAGATCTGCTGGACGGGCGTTCACAAGAGCGGACGAGCGTCCGTCGGCCGACTTAGTGAAACCGACTTCAAAATCTATATATAGCAGCTGTTTTCTCCACCTATGATATACCATATACACATTATTCGAAACCCTAAACCTAGGGGCGGCTTTAGGCTGCGTTTTTCTTCCTTTTTATTCTAGATTTATGCACTTTAGATCTAGATTAAATTAGTTACTTCTTTATGCACTGTTTCTGCAAATTTGAGTTGCTGAGGATGTTCAGAAGCTAAAAGCTTCATCAAACGAGTATTGTGAAGCCATCCAACAATTGTTGATTTCGTTTTTCAGCGGTTATACTGTGAGTTTTTATTAAAGGTTGTTTCTTTATTCATGTTTATTATGTTTAATTGCCTTTATATCGGAAGATATGCATGTGTCGATTGTTTATTGTTGATGGAAATCTCTATAAACCTTAGATCACCATGAATAGGAATAGTACTTGAATCTATCTTAACGGAAGTTAATAGGTTTAATTGCTAGATTATAAATATAAAGTTTACACCTTTGGTTAGAAAACGCGTTAATCTTGCATTGGAAGATAATGGATTAATAGATGAACTTTCTAAGGAATTAGGGTTCATATTTAGATAAGGTGAATCGCAACTTAGATAAAAACCGCAATATAATCGAGATAGGAAATCAATGCTTGTTGGATAGGTGGATCAATCCTCGTTTGTTCGTTAAACATTTAATTCAAATCCTTAAAAACTTGAATTTGTTTAGTTAGTTTACTTTTATTTGCATCTTAGATTAGTTTAGTTAAAGGTTCGCAACCCGTATTCTTCCTAGCTTTGGATTATATCCTCTGTCTAGTTTTGTTTTCGGTTTTGTTCTATTTTATTTGCTGTTTAGTTAGTTTCGTGACGTAGTTTAGGTTAGACAAAAACTAGGGTTAGCAATCGCCAGTTCCCCATAAGATCGACCCGGCATTAACCACTATTACTACGATCCTTATACTTGAGGTTAACCGGATTATTACTTGTTTGTTTTGTGTTAATAAAATCCGTGACACTAACTTATCAAAGCCATGAATAAACTTCTATTGTGTTTAGTTCCGACACCGAATGGATTCATTAATTTGTTGAGTTGAAGTTCGGGACCGTTGGAAGCTTATACTTGGCCTTGTGCTTTGGTGAGTTAGAACTCATCGTTGGCTGTGTATGTGCTAGGATTAGGATAAAGTCTTGTGGTCTAAGACGAGGGAGTTGAATGTTAAGTGAGCTTTTACTTGAAATCACTTAGGTGGTTAGTTATTGATTAATAACATACATACTTGTGTTGATAAACGTCTAAACATCAATGCTATTCTTGGTAAGATACAAGACAATATCACGATGTGTGGTGTGGTAAGGAAAGTGGATATCTTCACTGAACCATAAGACGGTCATTAAGAGTGAAAGGACGCTCCGCCGAACACATACACGACTAGCCCGTGGCTACTAATGTATAGATCTCTAGTTGGTTACACCCCAGTGTTCTTAGTGCATGACTAATAGTAGTACCCTTGAATACTTGATGTAACAAAGATAAGCTAAGCTAGAAACAAAATAGGAATCTCACAGCATGTTATGAGCATGAAGTGAAACCTAGAGTTTGTGTCAATCACATACATATAACTTTTAATAATAATGTATTTACTTTCCTAACATGATAAAACTAAATGTTCAATAGCTTCTACCTCTTGCTAAGTACCCTATGTATTTACCCTTTGCATGTTTGTATGTTTCCTATCCGAGAAGTTGTGCAGATAATCTTATATATGATGATTAGGAGGATGTTTGAGCTATTCTTGATAAAAGCTTTATATCATGGTTTTACTTCTAGTTATGTTTTGTAACGACATTGTACTTTATTTTGAGATGTGTTGTACTTTAATTTATTTGGCTTTTGTTTAAACCATATGCTGTAAGATAAGTTCCTTTGGGTTGTAAGACTTCGTACGTTGTAAGATTTGGTTTCGTTGTTGTAATATATATCGTTTCTACCTTTTAGTTGGGAACATTGTAACTCTTTTTAGAACTTGGCTTGTATGTCCTGAGTCTTTTATCTTCTTCGTCGATTTACTTATGATACGATTACGTATGGCTTATGTATAATGTTAAGATGCATTTAATGTTATATGTGCCAGACGTTTTTTCCGGATAAAGACTCGGTATCCAGAAACAGGACGTCAGACGTTCTTTTTGGATAAGGACAATTGGTGTCCGGAAACGGGGCGTCACACCCCTGACTCATGGCCGGTGACTAAACGCATAGGCGGATCCACATTATACATAAGGGGGTCCACGGACCCCGTTAAAAATAAAAAAACGCTACATTTTACCTATAGAAAAATATTTCGGACCCCGTGAAAAAAAAAATTTACCTTAAAAAGATTTACGGATCCCGATGAACTTAATTTCTGGATCCGCCACTGACTAAACGTGGGAATTTCCTAACAATACTTTCGCAATAGTTTAGGGGAAATAACAATTATGATGAAAAATAGTTTGTCATTTTTTTTATATGGAAACTTTAGTTTTAAAACTCCCCATAACATAGGGACTGTGTACTTTAAGCGAATAAACTTTAAGCGAAGTTATATTCTGACAAATTATCCAACGGTTGCTCTTCACATTGCTTACAAGAATTTAACCACTTATCAAAAACGTATTTTTATCAAAAAAAAAAAACCAGCATCAACCACTTATCAAAAACGTATTTTAACTCTAACCTCCATTCAATTTTGACACAAAACGACATAAATTCTTCAGCAAACAATGGGGCTTCACTATATTATACTAGGATTTGTTCAAGAAGAACATTTATAAAAGAAGACGATAATGGATGTTGCAGCTTTTATGAAGCTGTGGAAGTGGAACTATTTAACAAAGGAAGTATTACAGATGTCATGATGTTTTTGATGCACTTTGGAACAAATCAATAGAGCCGTCGCCACTACAAGAAAAATAGCATTTAGTGTCACAGGACAAAACGCCTTTAAAACCAAAATATGGAGGCATTTGAGTCTGGTAGTGACGTTTTCAAGCGCCACTAGTTCCTCTTTTCGCTATAGCTACATTGGTTTTTACAACTTTAAAAAGCGCCTCATTAGACTCACGTTGATACATTAAAAAGCGCCTCATTAGACACAAACTGATACATTAAGCGCCTCAACAGGGGCTGAGTCAACTCATTAAGAACTGCCCTAAAAGATGCCCAAGTCACTACACCAAAAAACGACCCAACAAAGCCCGAGTCAATACACCAAGAAACACCCCAACAGAGCCCAAGTCAATACACCAAAAAACGCCCTAAAGGGAAACATGCACTTCCAGATCTCCATCCAGAACAGCCATATGAAAATAGTCGAGCAACCTGCAACATTAGACTACTACCATCAATTATATGAATAAACAAATAACTATGGAATATAGAAAAGCCATGAATAGAATGAAAACATTGAAAAAAGAAACAATTGATTCCTTATGAATTCGCCCAAGAACATATAGATTATAGCAACCAAACAGGGACTTTATAATTGTTGGAAGGGAAATTCAATCCTTTAATTGTGATGTCTTTAAGTTAAATGCCTATTGCTAGATGGAAAAACGTATATATTCATTAAGACAAAAAGCCTCAGCTGTAAAATTTATTTAGTCAACCCTAAGCCTGATTAATATAATAACACAAACTAAATGATTCTAAAAAGGTAAGAACACTGAGTTTGCAAAACAAATGGCCTTCAGTATATTCCAAACTAACGACCGAAAGATTACCTCAGAGGAAAATATGGTGTCTGTTGTTGGAATAGAGAGTACGTACTGACTGGAACTTATTGAATCAAACCAAGAAAATGGCTCGTCATCTACTTCCCAGGGATCATACTGACAGACCTGCAATATGCAAAATCAGTTGTATTATTAGTGCAAACTAGGGAAAGATAACTGAATTAGATTATGAAAGCAAAGAAAAAAAGTGAGCACAATGTCTAGGCATTTTTATTTGCAAAACTACTAGCTTATTCTTCCACAGTATGATGATATGATTTTCTGCAAAAAGTTGTACAACACTTTAGTAAATACCAGCAAGAAAGTCAGGTATATCATCAAGAAAGTACACCAGACAAAATAATGACTCAATTAGGCCACAAAAAGATACATAATGCATGGACTTGAAGACTAAATTTAGATTATTAGAGAACAATTTAATGCCAAAGAAAAAGGTTCACAGACAATGCTTGAACTTTATTTACCAAGCACTTGTATGAAAGGATAACACTAAGCTTGAAAATAAAATGTATTTTAGATAAGTACCATAAATATTTTATGGACTATATAGACCAGATATAGTGCAAAATATCTGCAATATAGCCATGGATGGCCTCAGCATTCTTTACCAGATTAGATTAGAGATCAATTCAATTTGCTGAGACAAAATTTATGGGTTTCAACCATTTTTTTAATATGTCTGAAAACACCAATATAGGACGGAGGGAGTATAATATGTAATAATTATTTTCTTCTATTTTGTCCACATTGTGAAGAAGATACAACTGAACCTCACCAAAGGATAACAAAAATAAAGCAGAAACGGTCTTGCATGAATCACATTTACTATAAAATACGTGATTAATAGTATCATAAACATGAAGCACTTTAATTTATAGTAAAAAAGGAGATTGATTGCATGATAATTCATAAACATTGATTTTCACGTTTGTCCTTATAATTTGACTTCAACCCTTAAATGCCATCTCTTTTGTTTTTTTTTTTTTTAGAAAAAGATCGACTTTGTTAAAGATACTTTGGATTTATTAAGTGAGTTCTATTGACACATCACTTCTTACTATTGGTATCCATTTTTTGATTATTTTTTCGGATGAAAAAACGTCGGTGTCACTGGTGTTCGTTGTTGAACACTGACGTTGATGTTCATCAACGAACACCATTGGAAAGTCAGTGGACTGACGTTCGTAATTTGTGACACTTTTATAAAGGGAACGTCGGTGTCACTGGTGTTCGTTGTTGAACACCAACGTCAGTGGTGTTCAACAAAGAACACCAGTGGCACCGACGTTCCCTTTATTAAAAATCACCGGGTATCGAAGTAATTTTTTATGAAACCGGAAGTAATAGGATGCCAGTAATAAAAAATGGTGTGCCAATAGAAATTCCTTTACTAAAACCTTGGCAGTTTGATTGATGTACGTACCCCTTTCGGGGCTTAAGGTTAAAAAGGGTGTTTGACCACAAATCTTGGGGATATAGTCTTTTTTGTTCAGAAATGGTGTAAACAGTCTTTTTGAAGCCTCTAAATCTTCGCGTTTTAGGTGTTTTTGAACCAAACTAAATCCTAATTGGGAAGGGAACCCTATATAGGGATTTGAGGACCTTAAGATCGTGCACATTTGTGAAAAAAAATGGAGAAAATCGCGGTCAAAAAAACGGAAAAAAACACAGCCAAGAATTTGTTGAAAAAAGGCTATATAGCCAATTCTCCCTTTCTGGGGGCTTAAGGTTAAAAAGGGTGTTTGACCACAAATCTTGGGGATATAGTCACTTTCATTACATCGATGTGGATTGCCCCGAGAAATTGCAATAGAACTTTTCCAGACATTTGTAATTCGGGGTCTCATTAGACAACATCTTGCTTCAAACATAGGAGTTGCTAAGAGTAAAATTCGGGAACTTTTATCCCATTGCCTTCCAAATGATGTTTCATTTCTCTGATTTATTAATGCAATAACTGAACTTTTAAGCGAGACAACATACAGGATTTGGATAAAATGGATAAAATAGTAATGGGGTCGTTAATACAAAGAAGAAACAAAACAAAACCAAAAAAAATCAATAATACAAACTAACACACTCGTTGATTTTTGAATTGAACTCGGCTCGAATTTATTCGAGCAAGAGAAAAAATTGTTCGAGATTGATTCAATTGAACATTAATTATGTTCGAATTCAGTTTTGATTATACTCCATAAAATTTTATATAAACACTTTCAAGTTCAAAAGGATTGACGGTGGTTTTAAAATTATATTTGTCAGTTTTAGTGACTTGATCTCTAAACTGATAAATAAACTGGTGGAACTAAACTAAAAAACTGAGACAGAGATTGATGGTCAGTTTTAGTAAAGTATATTCAGTTTTGTGAAAGTCAATTTGATGAAGTGCAATTGAGTTTTTTCTGAAGTCAGCAGTCAGTTTTGATCTTCTGAGTTTTGCTGAGTATAGCTGATTTCTACATCTGGACAATTGATTACAATTCTGGAAAGTCAGTTTGAGCTGAGTTTCATCTGGTGGATAACAGCTGGAGTTGGGATCCACATCTGGGTATTTATGACAATTTCGACAAAGATCTTATGGCAGTTAGGGTTAGGGATTTGTGCCTATAAATACCAATGTTGTAATCAATGCAAAAGCGTGTCTTTCAAAAGTGCCTTTCACAAGTGTGTGAAATTCCTTATAACTTTGTACATAATAAAATATCTCCTTTTCTGTCCGTGGAGTAGTCGGCACAACGTCGGAAACCACGTTAAATCACTGTGTTTTCTTTGTCTCTGTATTTTATCAATTTTCGACATACTTTATGTTTTCATTGCTTCTGTTATAATCTTTTTTTAAACTGCAAGTTTCTCATATGTGTTTAACAATATTAAGGTACTTAAGATAATGCTCTCATCGATACGTAATTATTTAAATTGATTAGAGTTTTACTGTGGCCTCTCATGTATATAAAAATGAAGTGGCGTAATCATTTTATTTGATCAAATATAAAATGAAGAAGTGTAGTGATTGTTTTCTACATGTTACCCGAAAATAATTTAAAAATGAACATTCATTTTGCGTGAAAACAAAACATTCAAAAATCAAACCTGGAAACTGCATGTTGTTTGATGTTCCAGGCCTATAAATTGAGCCCCGAGCGGTATTGGAACCTTAAATCTTTATTTTCTTGTATAGTAAAAAATTAATAAATAGAAACTGATGGCTAGGGCCGCTTCCTTTTTTCTATGCCTTCTATGTGTCATGGCTGGTTTGTATTTGTTTTTGTTTTTGTTTCATTTCGTTTTTTTTTTACGAAAATTCAAAATATATACTTTTTGGTAAAAATAGTTCTTTTTGTATACCCTTATTTTTAATTCTTACAAGCATAACCCCGCTAAAATACTGAGTAGGACGGGTAATTTATCATTCGGGCCGTGATATATTATCATTAGAACGGGCTATTATTCATTGAGGCCGGAGTAAATAACACGTCATGAGCACATTTTCTCACTCGGCCGGGCTAAAAATTCCATCCTATTAATTTTTTTAATAGCAAATCAGCAATTCCTTTATGTTCATACCCAAAAAAAAATGTCCGTGTTCAAGTTCATCATCTGCTCCACTCAAAAAAAAAAAAAAAAAAAACAGTTCATCATCTGCTGTCCAAAAAAAAGGTCGTCTCTTTAAAAGAAAAAAAAAAGGTCGTCAGTTTTTATGCAGATTCTTTACTACCTTGATTTCCTTGTCGTTTCCATCAAATTCACCAATTAGAGCAGAAGAATGATCAATAGTTTGAGAAGATATGTTTATTTGATACTCCTCCTTTACTAGAACAATTCGTCAAAGGGGAGGTTTTGCAGATAATTTTTTTTTTTTTTTTTTTTTGAAGATGACGATTTTTTTGGCGGCAGATGACAACTTGAACCGGGATATTTTTTATTTTTGGTATAAACATAAATGAATTTCTAATTTGTTATTAATTTTTTTTTATAGGATATGAATTTTCAGTCCGTCCGAGTGAGAATATTTGCTTAGGACGTGTTAATTTAGTCCGACATCAATGAATAATAGCCCTAAAAGCTATTTTGGTAAAATGATTTTCCCTGTCTATTCACGTGTGTATCACAAAAGTATATACACCTTTCCTGCCGTTACAAGAGTGCTGTAATTACTCCTAAAAATATTCTACCATTAAAGCTATTTAATTTACAATGATACAAAATATATACTAAAAATAGAATATACAAAATATATTCTCTAACACACCCCCGTAGTCGAAGCGGGAGGAAGACGGACGTTAAGACTATCCCGAAAATCTTCAAACAGTTGCGATGGGAGACCCTTCGTAAATATGTCGGCAATTTGATGTCGTGAGGGGATATGCAAGACTCGTACTTGACCACGGGCAACCTTTTCACGAACAAAATGGATGTCCATTTCAATATGCTTGGTGCGTTGATGTTGTACGGGATTATCAGAAAGATAGACTGCACTAACATTGTCGCAATAAACCAAGGTCGCTTTCGAAATGGGACAGTGTAGTTCCAATAGTAAATTTCGAAGCCAACACGACTCGGCAACGACATTAGCTACCCCACGATATTCGGCTTCGGCGCTAGATCTAGACATAGTAGCTTGTCGTTTGGCGGACCAGGAAATTAAATTGTCTCCAAGATAAACACAATACCCGGACGTGGAGCGTCTAGTGTCTGGACATCCACCCCAATCGGCGTCTGTATAAGATATAAGTTTATGTGCAGGGGATGAGTAGAGATGAAGGCCGTACTCAAGAGTGCCCTTAATGTATCGTATGATGCGTTTCAGAGCAGACATGTGTTGCGTTTTTGGATCATGCATGTAGAGGCATACTTGCTGGACTGCGTATGTGATATCTGGCCGAGTGAAAGTCAAGTATTGCAGAGCGCCGGCAAGACTGCGGTATTCGGTAGGATCATGATAAGGATTGCCAGAAGAGATGCTCAATTTGGACTTAGAGTCAACTGGGGTCGGTGAAGGCTTGCATGACGACATATTGGCTCGTTCAATTATTTCTTCAGCATATTTTCGTTGAGACAGAAATAATCCCCCGGAGTGGCGGTGTACCGAAATACCCAAAAAATAACTTAGCGGGCCTAAATCTTTCATCGCGAATTCTGAGCCGAGCTTAGTGAGAATGGACTCACGAAGAGCGTCAGACGAAGTGGTAAGAATAATGTCATCAACATATAGGAGAATGTAAGCCATGTCATGGCCGCTACGGTAGATAAATAAAGAATGATCAGACTTACTGTGAGTAAAGCCGAGGTTGGCCACATAATCCGCAAACCGTTGGTACCAAGCACGTGGCGCCTGTTTTAACCCATATAAAGATTTCTTGAGTAAGCATACATAACCAGGATGGTCACGATCGCGAAATCCGAGAGGTTGATGCATGTATACTGTCTCATTAAGATTGCCATGAAGAAAGGCGTTTTCAACCTCGCTCCGCTCCTTGCGTCTTCTTAGGTTACCCGCTCAATCATAGGGGATATATGTGCTATGACACCTCGAGTCGAAAGATTATCATTTCCCGTCATGTGCTTTTCGACGAGAACATTTTTCCATTCGCTAGCACTCCAACTCCCACACAATCTTACAATTTTCTTGACCCCGGTCTGCTGCCCATTTCCGTCCCCCAGGACCCACCTCAGCCCGACCCCTCTCTTACTCCCCAGGCCCAAACATCACCTTGGACCGCAAGGCCCAATCCAGCCCAACAGCAATCCCCCTCCACTCCATTAAAGCTATTTAATTTACAATGATACAAAATATATACTAAAAATAGAATATACAAAATATATTCTCTAACAAGCCCGGTCTCATGACAATATATCACGATCCGAATGACAAATAACCCGTCCTATCAAGTATTTTAAGGGGTTATGATAGTAAGAATTAAAAATAGGGGTATACAAAAAAAAACTATTTTTACCTAAATGTATATATTTTCAATTCCCCATTTTTTTTTCCTTTCTTTTTTCCTAGTAAATTTGAGACATCGTATCGATCACATTCTCTATTTTGCAATGTAATTTTCAGTTGAAGAAACGATGATTAAGGCGGTGGCAACGACAAGGATCCAAGTATCAATACTTCGTCATGCCTTGGACGACGATGAAGATCCTTGTCTGATTATAAATTCCAGATTATGCCCGACTAACCCTTGCGATGACTACAGTCTGGAAGGTAGTGTTATATATGTTTGCGAGTGTCAAGAGACGGATAACACATGCCGGTGGTCGTCTTAAACTTTCACTCCAAATACACTTTAACTGATTCGAGTCTTTGATTATAATATATAGAATTCAATTCAGTTCATTGATATGAGTTCAACTATATATTAATCAGCTGATTCGAGTCTTTGATTATTTAAAGCGTGTTTGGAGTAACAATTTTTAATGTACCTGTAACTTTTGTTACGAGTAAACGGTCAGTATTGCCTATAAATTAGTTTCCTATACTTTCAAATATGTTTTTCTTTTTCTTTTTTTTCTTTCTTGCCTTTCGATTCTTGGTCAGAATATTTTTCATGTTTCTCTGGGGCAATACGGAGAAACATGAACTGTCATAATTAATTAGTGGTACGACATATATTTACAACATTGATTATGGTGGACATACAGTATTATCAATACGTCCTATATCATTATCAATGGTATAAAAGTGTATCGTGACATTTTTTATGACAGAATCATTCTGATATATAGTAACATTTATCGAACCAAGTTAGACTCGTGTTTGGAACTAGAAGGATTTTATTTTATCTAAGACAAGTTGCCCGTTCGCTCCATATCCTTTTGCTTTTGAATCATTGTATCAATAAAGTTACGGCATATATGTCGTATCAGATGTACCTCCAATTTGTCAAGCATCATACATTGTGGTTTCCACAATTTAACATCTTCTACCGTGGTTAAATATATGATTTTGTTTTCTGCAAACATTGTCAATCTACTTTTAATGCTTTATGTATACTTTGTTTGGTAAATTAAAACACGAACAATATATTTTATTCAGGGTTTTTCGGTATAAAAAATGATCGGGATACGTACAACTCATGAGTTAGAACATGAGTTACTACACTTTTACATCATACTCATGTGTACTCGAAATATATTACTTCATAATATCGATCGTGTAGAAGAATGTTGGGACACTTCTATTTTAGTACACTGGTTGAGACTATCCTACATTGTTTATGGATTTCTATATAAAAGCAGTCACTTATTAATTATACTAGTAGCACGGTGATGCTCAATACACCCAAAAAAAAAAAAATAAATAAAATAAAATAAAAATCACACTTCTATATTTATACATATACATTACAACAACACTTCATTGTCTTTAGTGTTAACTGGTTAATTAAGTAACATATAATTAATTAGTTAATAGAAGATATACAGGATGTTAAAGTTAAAATGTCTTTATATTCAATAACCAGCCATGCTTGTATATTCACGCCTCCCAATTTTCAGCATCAAAACTCAGGTGTAACACCATTATATTTTTGTTGACGACTACTATAAACATTACAATCCTTCCCAAAATAACAGGCCAACAACTAACACATCCGCTACGAATTTACATTATATTTTCATCACACACTATTATCATCATTGCTTATGATGAGACTCGTATCAATAAAAAAAATCAAAAAGTTTAATCAATGGTAGATTCCATGCAAAAACACAATACTTCTCAGGGGACATAGACCGTTGAGATCAATTATCCTGATTTATTGATTGTAGGAAGCACACACCAATACACCATTACGTACCCATCATTGTAACTCTTGTTCTTAAAGCACCAATTACTTTCATGAAGCCTTAACACATTCTCTGTTATCATAAATTCATAATCATTTAATCATCAACAAATAAGCATAAGTTGATTCATATATATAAAATAAAATAAAAAAATGAAAAATGAAAAAGAAAGAGCCATTACATGCAAAAACCAATCCAAAAATCCATCTGATCATGTTTACACCAACGAAAGTCACCAAGATGATGAACTTTGTTCTTCATTAATTCTTTTTTCCTTTTTTGCTCTATATAAATGGACATTTCATGAACCAAGAAGGAGTACATGTTTCTGATTGTTTTTTCACCGGAACATCTCTATATATTCGCACTTCTTGCATAAAATCCAAAAACACACACCGACGCACTAAGAAAAGTAGCTTACCAGGTTAGAATAAAAATATAGCACATCAACTCAACAATTCACACATACAACATACAATAAACGCCTACTCCAAAAGAGACAGACAAAAAAACAGAAGAGTACTAGTGAAAAGACAAATGTTTTTTTTTTTTTTTTTTTTTTTTTTTTCCATTCACAACAGTGTCAAGGTAAAGCAACGTATGATAATCAAGAGGATTTATGGTGTTTAGTTGTACCAATACTCAGGGGTGGCTCCAATAAGGGGTGTTATGGGTCACCTGACCCCCTAAAATATTATATAAAAAAAATTATAGGTATGTTTTACATTATTTAAAATTTTTATACACTAATCTCTACTAACCGACTATCTAATTTTTTGAAATATTAACTCTTGACCCATATCATACTTAGATATTTAAAATTAATGCTTATAAACTTGTAATACGTTGTGTCGTTCTTCATTCCCGACCCGTGTCGCAGAATTTCTGGAGCCGCCCGTGCCAATACTTAGGTAACTAAAATGCAAACACAACATGCCAGAGAGCCCATACATCATACATGTATCTACAAACAGAACATGCATGCTTATCATTTAAGGTTAGCACAATATCAATGTGAGTGATGATGGACACTATCAATAGTAAACCTATTGAAGGAGTTACCTGCAACAGGAAGTAGGCCTGAGCAAAAAAACCGAAAAACCAATCCGAACCGTAAATCAATCTGAATCGAACCGAAATAAACCAAACCAAAAGAAAACCGGTCAAATCGGTTTGGATTGAAACCGAACCGAATTTAAATGGTCTGGTTTCGGATTACCCTAATTAGAAACCACCCAAACCGAAACCGAACCGAATTCTCAACCATATATATATACCCAATATTACTCAACCCAAATAAATCCTAGTAGTTGTATAGCTGTTGTACTAATTAGGCACATGAGTTGCCACTTCTATACATTTTGTTGTATTAATTAGGGCCATAAATGAATTGATGATGTCGTTTCTTTGGTGTAATATATGTAATAACAATTAACTAGTAATTAATTACGATGTACATTTGCTATATGTTATTAAGTGGCTTTTGAATATGTTGTGTGTGCACTAATGTTATTAAGTAATTAGCCCTGATGTACCTTTAATATGTTTTTACTTTATTTAAATACTTCAGGTGAAAATTGTGATTTATAATAATGTGTAGTTCAGACTTGTGAAACCGAAACCAAACCAGATCCAAACTGAAACCAACCCAAACCAAACCATTGGGTTCGACATAGTTTGGGTTTGGTTTGGGTGGTAAAATATGTCAATCAAACCGAATAACTATATGTAAAACCCGAACCGAAACCGACCAAACCGAACCACGCTCAGGCCTACCTGCAAGAGTAGAAGATTAGAAAACCGGGTAATGGCTTAAAGCATAATTTTCCCTTCCCCACCTCTGCAATGATTTGTTTTGCCTCTTCAGTTTATCAAGCATAGAACCAAAAATACATAACATATATTCAATTTCAATTTTCAACACAATTAACTTCAAAATAAATCCCCAAATACTACTACATAACAAAAGTTGATGAATAACGAACTACAGAGTCAGTCAAGAACTGTCATCTCTTTTAAAATATAGACATATTTAAAAATCACCCGAATCAAGAATAGGAGAAGGCATCATATTTGTTTATTTATTTTTACCAGAACCTGTAATGTCCCACACAGGGCCGGCCCTATGCTAAGGCCGGCGAGACCCGTGTCTTAAGCCCAATTGTGTCGGAGGGCCCAACGGTACATGTTTCGCTAAAATAAAAAAAAATCGTGTATATTTAATCTGATCCAACCTAATATAATATGTTAATTTTCTTTTTTGAAAAAGGCCCAAATTTTTTTTTACTCTAATTGATAAAGGCCCAATAAAAAAATTTACTTGAGCCAAAAAAATAGATATATACAAACAAGTTTTTTTTTTTTGTTTTATGACTTTATCTATATTATTAATTTATTATATATATCTATATTTTATATAAAAAAAAGCACACACAAAAATAAATAAAACAAACAAAAATAGATAGAACTCACTTTTCACTCCTAAGTTCCGGCCCTCCCCTTCAGTCCTGCCTTCGTTTCCCCAGCTCCCCTGCCGCTTGAGCTGTTGATTTTTATTTTTATTTTTTTTTCCTTTCCTTCTTTCAATTTCTCATTCATAAATGATAAATTCTATTCTCAAATTCTAAATTGAGAAGAATATGGTTAATGAAATTGATAATTCTACTTTGATTAGTGATTTCGTCTCTAAATGTATTGCAAGAGTGATCTTGAAATAGTAATATGTAAGTATGTTTTATGTATACGTATGAATTTGGTTTTTGTTTCTAAATATGCTAGAAAAGACTACTTTGTAGGCATGTTTTGAGACTATCAATAATGTTAGAAAAATGTGATAAAACAAACAGAATTGAATGATCTCCAAGGCACGTATAAAACGTTTCTTTAAAGAGATGTTTTAAGATCTCTCTCAGTATTCAATAGAGTACTACTTTAGAGACACAATATGTTTATACTGATGATGCTTCTAAAAAAACTTCATTATCTTTCACACCAAATGCTGATGTCTCTCTATATATAGACAACGAAAAGATATTGTACCTCTTCACGAAAGAACAAACCAGTTCGTTTTCAAAGGATGTGTCCCAATGAACATGCACAACCGAAATGATGTGTACCAATGAAAAATCCCTTCTACGAAATGGTGTGTCATTCGCATAGGTCGAACCCCATTTTTTTTCGGTGACACCTGTCGCACTCAGTGTGCAACAACACATTCAAAACAAAAATAAAAACAGACTTTGTGAATAAAATATCTAACAAAGAACTTGAATTTTGTATTTACGGATGTTAAAAACGAGATAAGTATGTTTTTCAAAACAAAAAAAAACAACTTCAATTATAAGGCCCAATTCGGGGACTTGGTCTTAAGCCCAACAAATGCGAGGGCCGGCCCTGGTCCCACAGTGGAAAAATAGTAGAATGATCACCCCCATATAAGTGTGAGACATAAAGGTCTTGTCAACTCGGGTTAGCCCTTTTAGACCAAGCGAGGACGGCGGTCTAAGCAGTTGACCGGACATTTATGACTCATTTAGCGCTATCAGGCCCGGGGTCTGGGGGCGTTACAGAATTGTATCGGAGCCGACTATCAGACAGAACTATGCGCTGCACCGTACAAGAAGCGGTGTAAGGATGGCCTCTAGTTACCTCTGGTAGGGACGATCCGGGACAAGTCTTGGCCGTCCTGGCGAGGACGCCAGTCCCTTATAAGGGGGGAGAATGTAATGTCCCACATAGGAAAAATAGTAGAATGATCACCCCCATATAAGTGTGAGACATAAAGGTCTTGTCAACTCGGGTTAGCCTTTTGCACTAAGCGAGGACGGGGCGGTCTCTGGCAGCTTGACCGGACATTTATGACTCATTTAGCGCTACTGCACGCGGGTCCAGGGCGCATTCTGAACCCACATGAAAGAACTCAAATCGTAGGATCTTCCCTTCACCATGAAACTCACAATGAAAACTTCTTCAAAGTTGAGCAGAGAAGGAAAACAAGAACAAAAATATGAAGGAAAGAACAAACCTTGCACTGTTGCACATGCATAGCAATGTGAGTAGGTATTTCCCTCTATAGGTATCCGCTCCCAGCTTTATCTATGTGAAGAAAATCAGAATACGCAGACAGAAAAAAGACTCTTGTGTTTTATTGAATTGATGAAATTGATTACAATGCATCTCTCTCTATATATATGAGAGAATTGAGAAAATTTAGATCAAAAAATAAATACTCTAAAGATAAACTCCTAAAGATAAACAAATGTTCAAATCATAGATAAATCTAAAATTAATCTATCATTTATTTAAAAATAGATTCATCTAAATATAACAACTATATCATTTTGTTGACATTCATATCAATCTCTTGACTTTATCTTCTAATACCACCCCCCCACACAAACGATGCTGGGGTTGGAGGCAACGTTTGCCTGTCAACGAAGAAGATGCTACAACTTTTTGACACCCACGACTTTTAGCCCTTGGGTCTTTTGGCTCTTTTGGCTCCTGGCTCTATCCCATGGCTCTTTCTTTTTTTTTTGTCGAAAAATATTTTCAATTTCCTCTAATGACCGCAACGTTGGTTTAACATTTACAACGTCTGATGAAGTGATCTTTCTTCATTTATGAATCTACTGTCTTCATTTTAGAATCCTATTAACCCGATAAAAATGGATGTCAAACAAAAGAGGATCGTTGCTATATGAAAAAATAATTATTTATTTATTGGTAACACCTAGAAATCTAGACAAAAAATGGCATAGATGCAGCTCGTTTTTTTTTTTTTGGACACAAAATGAAAATAATAGATGCTATATGCAAGAGTGTTTATTTATTATTAATTGGTAGCAAAAAAAGATGAAGAAACCTAGAATCTAAACAAAAGTAAAAGAAAAAAATTGGACGCATATGGCTTGGATGCAAGGCTACTTTTGATAGTTTATATGTCGAATAATGATTTTGACTCCAAAAAAATATGATTTTCTTTAAACAAAAAATTGGACGAGATGCCATAATTCTAGTCAAAATAGTACTTATTTATTGATGCAATTTGTGACTGCAGCAAGTTACAATCATCACAGCAAGTTACAATGATCCCATGGAATAAAACAAAAAGAAAAAAAAGTGTAGATGATGGTTTTAATTGACGAATGTTTGATGGAAATGCGGAAGAGAGGAACGGGCGAGGGTTCACCAATATTAAAGTTAACGAACCCCTGCACATGTCTCTGATACCATGAAGAAAACCAGAATGCACGGATGGAAGACTCTAAAACTGTTTTTATTGAATTGATTAAAAATGGGTACACCACTTCTCTTTATATAGGAGAGAAGTTAAAGATAAGTACAATTCAAATAAATAAAAGAAATGATAAATGATTATCTAATCCTAACTTAAATTCAAAACAAATAACTAATCTTTTATTTAAAGATAATTCTATCAATATCAACTTTATCTTTTTTTTTTTTTTGACATTCATCCTGTCTCTTGAGATTATCTTCTAATACCCTCCCTCAAACGAGGCCGGGATCGGAGGCCGAGTTTGTCTTTGCATATTGTGGAGGGCATCTCCACTCCGGATACTTTTCCGGAGTCCATTAGTTGTGATGTTTTGGAGGGCATCTCCACCCCGGCTGTTCTTCCAGAGTTCATTAGTTGTTGTGTTTTGAAGGGCATTTCCACCCCGGTGATTCTTCCAGAGTCCATAGTTGTTGTGTTTTGGAGGGCAACTCCACTCCGGTTGGTTCTGAAGTCCATAGTTTTGATGTTTTGGAAAGCATCTCCACTCTGGCGGGTGTTCCGGAGTCCATTAGTTTGTAGGTTTGAATTCCTCGGTGCCGTATGTCCGGCTCTTTTGAGAGACTTGTTTGTTGTAGTGATTCTGGTTGAAGAATAACTATGATATCAGCCTCCAATTTCGACGGTGTGGTTGATCTGCATCACACCTGGAAAAAATAGAGATACAGAGAATGCCAAAAGAAAATAAAATATGATATAATTTATTTTATTTTTTTGATGGGAGAATGATTTATATAAATAACAATAAAACAAAAAAAATTGGACTGAAATGGAACGAATACGGACGACTTGGGGTTGTACAAGTAGAGAAAATATGTTGGTTTATTGTGGAGTTTGAAAAGGTTGGAAAATGGATGGGCTTTGGTGCAGGGTAGAAAGTGTGGTGCTTTTTGCGATAAGGAATTTTTATTTTATTTTTTAAATTTTTTTTTTGCTTGCAACAGGAATAGTGTGATGATATACAAATGCAAAATATGGAAGACAAAGGCGTGGTCAGAATCATTAGATGAACATGGTATTTGGGGTTGCTAGATCAACGCAGTAGGAGAAAAAAATGCAAGGATGTGGATTTTATTTATTTTTTGGTTGCTTCACGTGCTAACTATTTTAGAACGCGGAAGAGGATCGGGCAGGGGTTCGCCATTGTTAAGACACTCGAACCCTGCCTCAGTCTCTGATACCATTAAAAAACCAGAATACGCAGATAGAAAAAAGACTCTTGTGTTTTATTGAATTGATTAAATTGATTACAATGCTTCTCTATATATATATATGAGAGAATTGAGAAAACTTATATCAAAAAACAAATACTCTAAAGATAAACTCCGAAAAATAAACAAATGTTCAAATCATAGATAAATCTAAAATTAATCTATCATTTATTTAAAAATAGATTCATCTAAATATAACAACTATAGCATTTTGTTGACTTTCATATCTATCTCTTGACTTTATCTTCTAATACCCTCCAACGTTGCTGGGGTTGGAGGCAACGTTTGCCTGTCAACGAAGAATATGCTACAACTTTTTGACACCCACGACTTTTAGCTCTTGGCTCTTTTGGCTCCTGGCTCTATCCCATGGCTCTTTCTTTTTTTTGCCGATAAATATTTTCAATTTCCTCTGATGACCGCAACTGTAACGCCCAGCTCCCGGATAGCGAGCCCTTATCCGGAAGAGAACGTTCGGCGCGTATAACATTAAATAAATCCAATATTATACGCCACCTCTCTACGCCGTCGTCGTATCAAAATTAAAGCAACAGGCCCAAAAGGCTCGGGTAAAAACTCATAAATGCTACTAGAATAGAATACCAACCGACTATAGCTGAATTGTATAGATTACAACGACGATCCTCCAAAGGTTACAACGTACGATGTTCAGAAAGTACAAACTTGACTTACAAAAGTCTTAACAGAAGGTACAACAAATTATTAAAGAAATCTACAACACATTCTAGTACAACCTTAATAGAAAAGTAAAAGTAAGCATCATCATAGCACCAACGCCATCAAATCATCATCGAACTCCTCAACGATCTCAAGGCTGACTGCTCGCCTTCTCACCCCAAAAGCACACAAAACAACATATGCAATTGAGGTAAGTACAAGTACTTAGCAAGATGAAGAATGTAATGTATAATTAAGTCTTACAACGAAAGGTTCATTAATTATTATTAAATTATCTTTATGAGACCGACTCAATTCTGTGGTTCACTTCATGTCCATCAACATGTCGTGACTAAACGTTTCTAACTTAGCTTATCTTTGTTACAAAGATGTTTATGCGAGGGCACTACATTTAGTGAGATATGCACTAAGACAAAAGTTGCAACCCTATAGAGATAAATCTCTAGCGGACCCGAGACAATCATTTCACTTTGATCGGCTAGCTCAAGTGATATCCGTGAATGGCTATCTCGCTCGTGAGTTTGTCCGGCGGGATGATCACTACTTTAATCGGCTTTGTCTAGAATCCGCAATGATCAACACCACTTTATCTGCCAAACCTCACATTGCCGATGTTGTACTGTGCTGTCCCAAGCTCTCATGATGTTTAATCTTTTACTAGTCACATATGTAGTTTATTAAATTGTTAACTAGCCACCTAAGTGTTTTCAAGTAGGCTCCTCACAACTCAACTATCTTCCCCGACCTCTAGACACGGACAAGACCTAGCGATTACACGTACATTGATGAATGCTAATTCATCAAAGCACAAGCCAATCATACTCTTCCGACGGTCCCGAACTTCAACTCCTTGAAGAGTACATTCGGTGCCGGAACTAAACGCATCGAAGCTTAATCGGGGCTTGTTCAAGTTCATTTAACGTTATTAGATCCATTAGAACGCTCCTAAACCAAGTATAGTATTAAAACACATATTTTCATGAGAAATCGGGTCAAGAGTGCGCTTGTTCCTGTCAAGCGTGCGCTTGGGTAACTAATAGCATTCTATTTTTCATTCAAAGAAGCACAGTGTACGCTTGCCTTGAGCAGCAGCGTATTCTTTCCTTGAGCAGTGTGTACGCTGCCTTGAGCAAGCGTGGCGCTTGTACTCTCGATAAACATTCTGCTTTTTCATTCACCAACAAGAGGAGTGCGCTTGCCCTGGTCAAGCATACTCTTGTGCATCAGAAAAACCTAAAACTTGCAATTTCTGCACTTTACGATTTCTAACCCAAACCAAACATGTTCTTCAACCATATACTCATCAAAATAGCATAAAAGTACAACTTTTACACAACTAAACATCACATATTCATCTAACAACAAGTAGACATGATATCTAGCATTTAAAACACCACAAACACTCAACCTTAAACATCATAAACTTAATTAAACATTAGGAAGAGCATCTCACCTGTTAAAAATGATTCCTTGCCACCTTCAAAGCACAAAGAATGACCCAAAACACAGATTCTACGAATTACACCAAGAAGATCTACAAGGCTTGATTGAAACCACGATTGGGGCCAAAACCAAACCAAACTCAAAGAAACTTAAACATACCTCAAACATGATCTAAAAGATCCCAATTAACATAAATTAATTGATGATCAAAACCTCTAAACAAAGAACTACTAAACAAAGCCTAGAACACGAATTCATGATCCTTTTCATGAATTCGCAGCAGAAAATTCGACTCCAACATACCTGAGAATCAGACCCAAATTCTGGTATCAAAATGACCTCGTCCTCTCACGGTTCCAAATGTACTTTCGGATTTCAAAACGGATTAACGGTCGCGAGATATGCCCAAAAGTATCCATTGTTTTCTCCTTCTTTTTCCTCTCGTTTTTTTTTTTTCTTTTTTCACTCAGCCGCTGGAAAATTTGGAGAAGTGAAAAAATGAGAAGAGTTTTAGGTTATAAGAGGTATTTATAGGGGTGGTTAAATTTCCGTTTGCCCTCAATAAAAGTTACACATTTAAAATACATCAAATACCCTTTTAACAATTTTATTGACTCTATTCATTTAATAAAAGCATAACCCATTAAAATTATCGAGACACACATAAAATCGTAAAAGGACTTTTATACCCTTTTTTCGAAAAGTCGGGATGTTACATTCTTCCCCTTAAAGAAGTTTCGTCCTCGAAACTTGCCGAACCAACACCACTTTCATCTTAGATACCAAATTTGCCCACTTTCTAGTTCACTTTCAAAACAAACATTATCTCCAATTGATTTCAACCTTAGTACTTTCGCCATCAAGACCACAACGCGTCCATCACAACTAATCTAGTACTTCAGATCCAGGCACCACTCTATCTTATTCACACATTTCAACTACCTTATACTCGACTCTTCTAACCCAACTTCTTAAGCTCCTCCTATAACACTTGTCCCAAAAGTTAAGTCAATCCACTAATTAACAAGTAGTATTCTTCTAGGTTCTTTGTCCATTTGTCACCCTTACAAACTGCTTCCATTTATATAAGGGTTACTTTGACTTATACATCCGCCTTACCTTCAAGAAACTAGCTATAAACTTAAGGAACCCTAACTCCATCTTGTTATCGATCCTGCACTAATCAATCTATAGCACACCCAAACCACAAACATACTTCAATCTTTATTTGTCTTCAAAACGGAAACCATATAAACATCTTCTACCAAACTTATAAGGCTTTTCTATAGACAAGAAACAACTTTTGATGAAAGAGTTTATCAAAGAACCATAATTTTATAGTTCAACGTAAAACTGGAGTTGTAAAAGATTTTTTTTTTCTTTAAGTAAAAGACATACAAGAAACAAATGTTTAAACTTATTCTCACCTTGATTCCAGAAAAAAGGTAAGAATGGTTGTAAAATTTCTTGGGAACTGAAACTACTAAAGAAGATAGCAATAGGAAATCTTGAGACATGTAACTAAAAAAAAATGAAAGATGGCTTGAATTTGGTTCACATGCATATAGTACAAAATTTGTTTAGGTAACCCAAAATGGATGATATGTAAGATTTACCAAGATGAGGCTACTTGTAATAAAATCAATAAAACAAAAGTTCTCTCGATCGGGACATTTGTTGCAACCAAAAGATTATTCTATACAACCCATATTGAAAACATTTTCCTTCTCTTGAAGTAATTAGTATGATTGAATGCAAAAGAATAAATTTTCTTACTTCGCCAATAAAAGTTCAACAAAAAGGTCTAGAAGTAGAAGTAGTTTCAAATCTTATTCAAATATGTACATATATATATTAAAAAAAAATTTGAAGACGAGTATATTCTCTCGAAAGTTTTCAAGATGAAAATCCAAGTAAATTGGACAAATGTTGCGAAGAGGTCATGAATGATAACGTGGAAAAGAAAGCAAATGGACTCAGAGAATGCATTTTCTATTTCTTCCAACAACCGTTGCAGTTAAATATATATATATATATATTTTTGAAGGCGGAGAACATCTTCTCCAAAGGTTCAAAGATAAAGGTAAATCGGAGTAGTGCTTCGTGAAGAAATCATAAGTGACGACTGAGTAAAGAAAACACAAGAGTTTCAAATAGTGCATGTTTTCGTGTCGTTCAAAGACTAACACAAGAAGGACTATTGTGAAATTGTTAAAAGGTTCAGATCGAAGGTGAAAATGTTCAAGGGAGGAGGACAGCCCTTTGTTTTAAAAAAAAATATCGAAAAGTCATTTCTTCCATTCAAGAAGGAAGGGTTTTAGATAAGACAAAACAACTTAACACTTGTAGCCCTTTGCTAAAAATTCTTTATCAAAACATAACTTTAAAAGACATGAATGGGATGTAAAAGAGGTTCGACTACTCGCTTATTCAAATAAAAATTTAAGTAAGGGATTAAAAAGATGCAGTACTTTGAAAGTAGTTATTGATAGGACTTTTGAACATATGTATATATATAATTCTCTAAAAGTAGCCTGGAGTTATTAAATGACACTTAGATCAGAAATGGTTGTTCACGTATTCTTACCGGAAGACAAAAAGGATATGTAATTAAAATGGATGTTTTGAGAAAGTTTGATCTTTCAACCGGTTATCGAACTGGTATAAAATTCGAATAAAAGAGTTGAGTCTTTAAACAAAAAGTTTTCTACACTAAAACATTTTGTAGGGGGTGTATTGAAGGTAATCACTAGGATGCAAAGGTGTATTGACCCGAATTTGTTAAACATGATGCAATGAAATGATATGCAGCTGTCAGTTCAAAATAGTTCGAAGGATGAGAAAATCATTTCCTTAAATCGAAAATTTGACTTTATGAAAACATCTTCACAAAAAATACATCAAAGTATGTGCACACTTGGAAAATAAACCTTCGCAATGAAAGAACATTTACCGAGTTTCAAAAAAAATTCAATTGGGTGGTTTAGCTAGAACATGGGTTACAAATAGTGTAAATGGGAAAACATTTGAAATCGGGGTAACCGAGTAGGAAACCAAATGATTATAAAAGAGCACTTCGTCAAAGAAAACGTGGGATTGGATATTCACCATGTAATTGTTTCTTGTCACACAAGGGTATTAAGTCTACAATACTTAATATCTACCTACTAAACTTCTTATTGCGGATAACCACTAAGTTAAAAATCTTATTCTTCAAAGCCTTCCCAACACCTATAACCCCACACCTAAACTTCCAAGGTGAAAGAATGTTGTCTAGCCTTTCATGAACAAGTACTTAAATGGTTTTAGAAGTTTAGGTACATACCTCAACCATGAAATGATTGACTTGCACAGAACAAACCAAACTGATTTTGAACATGGCGTATAAAGAAAAGTTGTAGATATACAAGTTTTACAATTGCTACTCAAAATTCAAAAATTTTGGAAAGGCATAAGTTGGTTAAAATAATTATTTTCGTCGACTGCTGCTAGCTGTCAAAAAAATTCAGAAATTTATAATCTGCATTGTGTTGCAGATTGTGCTCAAACCAGAAAGAATTTGCACTTGACTCCAAAACAAAAATTGCAGATCAGAAAGTTTTCTAAAACATATCAAAAATTCAAGTCATTTGGGGGTTCTTAGATTATTCAAAACAGATTCATAAGTATGAGTACCGCTGCAGAATTTTCTGAACAGGGTATTCCCCCTTGTTAAGCAATTTATGAACAATCCATATTGAAAACTAAGTTGATGTCAAAAGAGAAATTGTAGAAAAGGCAATTTTATAAATGGCTGAAAATTTACATAATTTTTTAAACATCAGAAATGATATTAAAGACATATAGAAACGTGAACAAAATCGTTTACTCGCCTTGCATCACACCAAATTATAAAATCAAAGAAATGATTAAATCAAAATGTCGCAATAAGAAAACTTTGAATCCTCCAAGGAAGGAGTAAAGCGAGAAAAGTCCGAAAGCTCCAAAAGAAGATAGGGATTCTATTAAGGATCCGAGAAAAGAACAAACATGAGGGCATCACATAAAAGATGTGGGCTTAGAACTCAACCTAACCTTCGCCTAAGAAGACTCTTCACTTGGTCCTAGTGCAACTTGACCACGGTCTAAGAATTCTTAGATTTACGAGGATTTACTACCAAGATTAAGGAAGGTCGGAAAGATTCTAAGAGATCTAAGATACCTTATCTCTTAAGAACTGAAACTTAGGTTAGCAAGGAAACTTCTACGGATTCCTGCCACTCTGAAAGATCAAGAAGGGATCAGAACGGTTCTAAGAGGTCTAAAGAGATCTCATCTTAGGAAAGGGAACCCTAGAAAATCAAGGAACGCTTCTCTCTGATACCAACTGTAACGCCCCGCTCCCTGATACCGAGCCCTTATCCGGAAGAGAACGTTCGGCGCGTATAACATTAAATAAATCCAATATTATACGCCACCTCTACGTCGTCGTATCAAAATTAAAGCAACATGAAGCCCAAAAGGCTCGGGTAAAACTCATAAATGCTACTAGAATAGAATACCAACCGACTATAGCTGAATTGTATAGATTACAACGACGATCCTCCAAAGGTTACAACGCACGATGTTCAGAAAGTACAAACTTGACTTACAAAAGTCTTAACAGAAGGTACAACAAATTATTAAAGAAATCTACAACACATTCTAGTACAACCTTAATAGAAAAGTAAAAGTAAGCATCATCATAGCACCAACGCCATCAAATCATCATCGAACTCCTCAACGATCTCAAGGTCGACTGCTCGCCTTCTCACCCCAAAAGCACACAAAACAACATATGCAATTGAGGTAAGTACAAGTACTTAGCAAGATGAAGAATGTAATGTATAATTAAGTCTTACAACGAAAGGATCATTAATTATTATTAAATTATCTTTATGAGACCGACTCAATTCTAGGGTTCACTTCATGTCCATCAACATGTCGTGACTAAACGTTTCTAACTTAGCTTATCTTTGTTACAACATGTTTGCGAGGGCACTACACTTAGTGAGATATGCACTAAGACAAAAGTTGCAACCCTATAGAGATAAATCTCTAGCGGACCGAGACAATCATTTCACTTTGACTGGCTAGCTCAAGTGCTATCCGTGAATGGCTATCTCGCTCGTGAGTTTGTCCGGCGGGATGATCACTACTTTAATCGGCTTTGTCTAGAATCCGCAATGATCAACACCACTTTATCTCGCCAAACCTCACATTGCCGATGTTGTACCGCGCCTGGCCCAAGCTCTCATGATGTTTAATCTTTTACTAGTCACATATGTAGTTTATTAAATTGTTAACTAGCCACCTAAGTGTTTTCCAAAGAGGCTCCTCACAACTCAACTCTCTTCCTGGACCTCTAGACACGGACAAGACCTAGCGATTACGCACATTGATGAATGCTAATTCATCAAAGCACAAGCCAATCATACTCTTCCGACGGTCCCGAACTTCAACTCCTTGAAGAGTACATTCGGTGCCGGAACTAAACGCATCGAAGCTTAATCGGGCTTGTTCAAGTTCATTTAACGTTATTAGATCCATTAGAACGTTCCTAAACCAAGTATAGTATTAAAACACATATTTTCATGAAAATCAATCAAGAGTGCGCTTGCTCTCGTCAAAGCGTCAAGGCTGGGTAACTAATAGCATTCTATTTTTCATTCAAAGAAGCACAGTGTGTACGCTTGCCTTGAGCAGCGTACTCTTTCCTTGAGCAGTGTACGCTTGCCTTGAGCAAGCGTCAAGGCTTGTGCTCTCGATAAACATTCTGCTTTTCATTCACCAACAAGCAGTGAGTGCGCTTGCCCGTCAAGCATACTCTTGTGCATCGTAAAAACCTAAAACTTGCAATTTCGCACTTTACGATTTCTAACCCAAACCAAACATGTTCTTCAACCATATACTCATCAAAATAGCGTAAAAGTACAACTTTTACACAACTAAACATCACATATTCATCTAACAACAAGTAGACATGATATCTAGCATTTAAAACACCACAAACACTCAACCTTAAACATCATAAACTTAATTAAACATTAGGAAGAGCATCTCACCTGTTAAAAATGATTCCTTGCCACCTTCAAAGCACAAAGAAATTTCAAAACACAGATTCTACGAATTACACCAAGAAGATCTACAAGGCTTGATTGAAACCACGATTGGGGCCAAAACCAAACCAAACTCAAAGAACACTTAAACATACCTCAAACATGATCTAAAAGATCCCAATTAACATAAATTAATTGATGATCAAAACCTCTAAACAAAGAACTACTAAACAAAGCCTAGAACACGAATTCATGATCCTTTTCATGAATTCGCAGCAGAAAATTCGACTCCAACATACCCGAGAATCGGACCCAAATTCAGTATCAAAATGATCCTCGTCCTCTCACGGTTCCAGCTGGTACTTTGGATTCAAAACGGATTAACGGTCGCGAGATATGCCCAAAAGTATCCATTGTTTTCTCCTTCTTTTCCTCTCGTTTTTTTTCTTCTTTTTTCACTCAAATGCAGGAAAATTTGGAGAAGTGAAAAAATGAAGAGTTTTAGGTTATAAGAGGTATTTATAGGGGTGGTTAAATTTCCGCTTTGCCCTCAATAAAAGTTACACATTTAAAATACCAGTAAATACCCTTTAACAATTTTATTGACTCTATTCATTTAATAAAAGCATAACCCATTAAAATTATCGAGACACACATGAAATCGTAAAAGGACTTTTATACCCCTTTTCTGAAAAGTCGGGATGTTACAGCAACGTTGTTTTATCATTTACAACGTCTGATGAAGGGATCTGTCTTCATTTATGAATCGACTGACTTCATTTTTGAATCCTATTAACCCGATAAAAATGGATGCCAAACAAAAGAAGATCATTGCCATATGAAAAAAATAATTATTTATTTATAGGTAACACCTAGAAATCTAGACCAAAAAATGGCATAGATGCAGCTCGTGTTTTTTTTTTTTTGGGACACAAAATGAAAATAATAGATGCTATATGCAAGATTGTTTATTTCTTATTAATTGGTAGCAAAAAAGATGAAGAAACCTAGAATCTAAACAAAAGTAAAAGAAAAAAAATTGGACGCATATGGCTTGGATGCAAGGCTACTTTTGATAGTTTATATGTCGAATAATGATTTTGACTCCAAAAAAAAAATGATTTTCTTTAAACAAAAAATTGGACGAGATGCCATAATTCTAGTCAAAATAGTACTTCATTATTGATGCAATTTGTGACTGCAGCAAGTTACAATCATCCCATGGAATAAAACAAAAAGAAAAAAAAAGTGTAGACGATGGTTTTAATTGACGAATGTTTGATGGAAATGCGGAAGAGAGGAACGGGCGAGGGTTCACCAATATTAAGGTTAACGAATCCATGTCCCCTCGCCTCTCGATATCTGTGAAAGAAACCAGAATCTGCGGATGGAAGACTCTAAAACTGTTTTTATTGAATTGATTAAAAATGGTTACACCACTTCTCTTTATATAGGAGATAAGTTAAAGATAAATACAATTCAAATAAATAAAAGAAATGATAAATGATTATCTAAACCTAACTTAAATTCAAAACAAATAACTAATCTTTTATTTAAAAATTAATTCTATCAATATCAACTTTATCTTTCTTTTTTTTTTTTTTTTGACATTCATCCTGTCTTTTGAGATTATCTTCTAATACCCTCCCTCAAACGAGGCCGGGATCGGAGGCCGAGTTTGTCTTTGCATATTGTGGAGGGCATCTCCACTCCGGATGCTTTTCTGGAGTCCATTAGTTGTGATGTATTGGAAGGCATCTCCACCCCGGCTGTTCTTCCAGAGTCCATTAGTTGTTGTGTTTTGGAGGGCATCTCCACCCTGGTGATTCTTCCGGAGTCCATAGTTGTTGTGTTTTGGAGGGCATCTCCACTCCGGTTGGTTCTGAAGTCCATAGTTTTGATGTTTTGGAAAGCATCTCCACTCCAGCGGATGTTCCGGAGTCCATTAGTTTGAAGGTTTGAATTCCTCGGTGCCGTATGTCCGGCTCTTTTGAGAGACTTGTTTGTTGTAGTGATTCCGGTTGAAGAATAACTATGATATCAGCCTCCAATTTCGACGGTGTGGTTGATCTGCATCACACCTGGAAAATATAGAGATACAGAGAATGCCAAAATAAAATAAAATATGATATAATTTTTTATTTTATTTTTTTGAGGGGAGAATGATTTATATAAATAACTATAAAACTAAAAAAATTGGACTGAAATGGAACGAATACGGACGACTTGGGGTTGAACAAGTAGATAAAATATGTTGGTTTATTGTGGAGTTTGGAAAGGTTGGAAAATGGATGGGCTTTGGTGCTGGGTAGAAAGTGTGGTGCTTTTTGCGATGAGGAATTTTTTTTTTTTTTTTTTTTTTTTTTTTTTTGCTTGCAACAGGAATAGTGTGATGATATACTAATGCAAAATATGGAAGACAAAGGCGTGGTCAGAATCATTAGATGAACATGGTATTTGGGGTTGCTAGATCAACGCAGAAGGAGAAAAAATGCAGGGATGTGGATTTTTTTTTTGGTTGCTTCACGTGCTAACTATTTAAGAACGCGGAAGAGGATCGGGCAGAGGTTCGCCATTTTTAAGACACTCGAACCCTGGCTCAGTCTCTGATACTATTAAGAAAATCAACATACGCAGACAGAAAAAAGACTCTTGTGTTTTATTGAATTGATGAAATTGATTACAATGATTCTCTCTCTCTCTCTCTCTATATATATATATATATATATATATATATATATATATATGAGAGAATTGAGAAAACTTAGATCAAAAAACAAATACTCTAAAGATAAACTCCTAAAAATAAACAAATGTTCAAATCATAGATAAATCTAAAATTAATCTATCATTTATTTAAAAATAGATTCATCTAAATATAACAACTATATCATTTTGTTGACATTCATATTTATCTCTTGACTTTCTCTTCTAATACTATGTGAAGGAAAAGAAACACTAAATGTTAAAGAAGTACACAAATGCCATTTTCACAACATTTTTGATAGAGAAATATAAAATAGATTTTATTGAATTGATTCAACTGAACGGAGAGTACAAATGTATAAGGTTCGGTGATTTAGTCAATAAGTCACTACAAGATAAATAAGACAATAATAATATTTTAAATATATAATAATATTCAAACTATATTATCTAATAATCAATCTTGTCGATCTCTAATACGTTTCATGATCTCTCACAGTGTCTGATGAATACTGGAGATTGACTTCGTAGCGAATGAATCTTGTCTTCTTCTTGATTGTCACTGCAAATAAACTTTTCCATATCAATCAAAGATCAACTTCTTTACAACTCGATATTGCTTAAAAATTGTAGGGAGGAAGAAAGATTTGGAGGGAATATCATACCCTAAAAAGAAACAGAAGAACGAATAACTATAAAGTGGATAGAACAAATCAAGTGATGAAAATTATAACTGCCGATGAAAGAAGGCGATTGAGAGACATAATTTATTTTGATTACTAGAAAGAAATAAGAAAATAAATGAATAGTGCTTGAAAGACGGAGAAAAGAGTTTATAGTAGAAGGAAGAGAGGAAAAGAAAGATTTTTGGGATTAGATCGTCCATTGTTTATTTTTTTTGGTATAAGAAAAGAAAGAGTTAACAAGATATTGCTGGGGTTTGGTAGATAATAATGACAAGAGATTTATTAGAAAAAATAAAATAAGAATCAGAAAAAGACAGGGAGAAAGAAGAGAAATCCAAATCAGAAAAAAGAACGCATCTTTGTTGATAAGCCATCTTGGCCTTTGCATCACATCAACATAAAACCAACGCGAATAGGAGAGGGGAGAAAAAGAGAACTATTGTGATAGTGGAGAATTTCAAAGGCAGAAGAAAGTAGAAGCTACAAGACGATGTGGAGTTTATGAAGACTGGATTGAACCCGAAAAAAAAATAAAATGCATAAAACGCGATTTTGTGAGTTGATCTGAGCTGAAGAAGACTGGCTGGTGGAAGAGGGAAATTAAGAAGAGATGCGAGGAGGAGTATAGAGCGGGATGAAGATGAGCAGAGACGATGAGGGGGAGGGAAGCAGAGAGGAGAACAACAGCGGTATAATGAGGAAGCGACGAGAAGAGGGAGGAGAAGGCTGGCCGGAATTAGCAGAGATCGGAAAATTTGAACGGAGAAGAAACAGGTACGCAGGAAAAAGAAGGTGGGGAAAAACGGAAAGGGAAATAAGAAAATTAAGGGAAAAAATTAATGCAAGAACCCAGGGGTGAGGGTTCGTTTAGATTAATGTAACTAACCCCACCCGAACGAAATTAGAAAAATTGTTCAGGATCTAAACAACGTAAAATTGTTTAGGATCTAAACAACGCCTGATCGGAGAAATTCTCACGATCTGTGATAGAAAAATATAAAAGAGATTTTATTGTATTGATTCAACGTAACGGGGAGTACAAATATATAAGGTTCGGTGACTTACTCAATAAAGCACTACAAGATAAATAAGACAATAATAATATTTAAAATAAATATAATACTCAAATTATATTATCTAATAATTAATCTTATCATTATCTCTGACAATTTTTAGCAGGATCTTAAGAGACAAATGAGAAAAGAAAAAGAAAGTCCTATGAGTGACATGCATCTCTTATTATATCACTGTACTTATTAATAAAGGAATAAATAAAGGTGGATAAAAGTGGTTCAATAAAAGATAAGATGATGATATTCAAAAGAAAAAAAAGATATGATAGATTTTATTAGAATAAATTATAGGGTTAATTACTTAAAAGTATAGTTTTTTATACTTATTAAATTTCATGGGACATAAAAATGAATCATTTGAACATAAGGACACATTATATCATAGTTTACTAATTTACCCTGCACTAATTCACTGAATCTGAGTCTTTGGAACTTGAGGACCCTGCATATGGTCCTGTATTGCCTCCCCCTCCTCTGCCGCCTCCTCCTCCTCCGCCTCCGCCTTTGCCGTCTTTGCCGCCTTCCCCTCCTCCTAATCCACGAATTATAGAATGTTTTTATTTTTACAAGGAGGTTCAAGGTTGCAGAGAAGGAGCCACCTACAGGAGTGAAAGATACATTCAAGAAATATGCAGAAGGGGGATCCCACATGAGTGCTGAGCAGCTCCGGCGATTCTTGGTGGAGTTTCAGGAAGAGAATCAGACCACCATCGCCGATGCTGAGAATCTTATTCAACAGATCCTTGAGAGAAGGCACAACATTGCTAAATTCACTCGCCATACTCTCAGTCTTGACGATTTCTTTTACTTACTCATGTCCGTTGACCTCAACCCCGCTATTCACTCTGAGGTAATGTTAAATCCATTATCCCATCCATGGCTTTTACTTTACTTGCTGAAGAATTAAAAGGAAACTTGTATTTATTGTTGGGCTTTTCATTTCGATGTTCATCTTCATTTCATAGGCCGGCTTTGGTTTTCATGTGTTCTTTTTTCTTTTTCTTTTTTTGTGTCTGTGGCTGTTTTCAGACAAACTGACACATAGCTTATATCTGGATATGATTTTGTTTCCCTTATTTCTTTTGAGATTGGCCTTTTTCCATATTAAATATGAAGAAATTAACCAACTTTTTTCCAAATAAAGACAAAATTAAACCCAACCCCTCAGACCTGAAACTTAACTTGCTGGTTTTTGTCTGATGTAATGATGTTAAGTCACAACATGTGGGTGGAAGTTAGAATGAAATTACAATCTCCTTTGTATGATTATGGAAAAGGCCAGGGACAAGCGGCGTCCCCTATTGATCGATCGTTGAGTTTTATGTGTTCCCTAGCATTATAACACCTGATTTGAGTTGTTGTAATATGAAGGGTGAATAGATGGTTGTTTTGAGTCCTTTTGAATGATGAAGATCATTTAAATATGAACTATTTATGTATTTAAAAAGGCTTCATTTTTTCCAATTCCGAGTAAAAAAGTCTCTCTTGTTGCAGGTTCATCATGAAATGACAGCTCCCTTGTCCCATTATTTTGTATTTACTGGACACAATTCTTATCTGACTGGAAATCAGCTAACAAGTGACTGCAGTGAGGTTCCCATTATAGGCAAGAGCCCATACCCTAGTGGTTATTACCCGGACTCCAATGGTTGGAGACCCGGGTTCGATTCCCCCTTTCCCCCACCTTTCGTTTAAGTGGAAAAAAAAAAGGTTCCCATTATAAAGGCTTTGAAGAAAGGCGTGAGAGTTATAGAACTTGATTTATGGTCTAGTTCTTCAAAGGAAAAGGTTAATTCAAGTCCTTCATGGAATGTAAAGCCTTTCGTGTCCCCATAGAAACGCCGCATTTCTACTCATGGAATTGATATAATGCCATCTGAATTATGCAGATTTTTCCACTTTTCTTGAGATATATTTTTGTTGTTGATGGTGATGTGTAGGACTGTGACAGCTCCTGTGGAACTAATAAGATGCTTAAAAGCTATAAACATAATGCACTTTTATAAACATAATGCAAGATGTTGTACACTTTTATTAATGAAGTGACATTGATGTCACTGCAGATGTCACTGCATACATTAGACAACTAATGAAGTGACATTGATGCCACTACACAAATCGATACAATAAGACGTCACTGAATAAATCGATACAATAAGCCGTGTCTCTGCATTGCCGTGTCTCTTCATCGCGGTGTCTCTGCATCACGGTGTCTCTGCAATGCGGTGTCACTTTATCGCGGTGTCTCTACATCTGGGGTGTCTCTGCATCGGGGGTGGTCACTGCATCGCGGTGTCACTTCATCTCGGTGTCTCTGCATCGCGGTGTCACTTCATCATTGTGTCTCGTGATCGCGGTGTCTCTCAGACGGGGTGTCTCTGATCGGGGTGGTCATCGCATCGCGTTGTCTCTCGATTGAGGTGTCTCTTATCGCGGTGTCACTTCATCGCGTGTCTCTGCAAATGCGGTGTCACTTCATCGCGGTGTCTTTGCATCGCGTTGTCACTTCATCGCGGTGTCTCTGCATCGCGGTGTCTTTGCATCGTCAAATGTTATAACATTGCGATGTCTCTGTAATGCGGCGTCTCTATTTTCCAAGCCCAGCAAAATAAATAATCGATGTCACTGCATAAATTGTCGATGTCACTGCATAAATTGTCGAAATCATCACTGCGATAAATTGTCGATGTCATCGCGATAAATTGTTGATGTCACCGCATAAATGCGGTGTCACTTCATTGCGGTGTCTCTGCATCGGGGGTGGTCACTGCATCGTGGTGTCTCTGCATCGTGGTGTCTCTTATCGCGGTGTTAGTTCATCGCGGTGTCTCAGTAATGCGGTGTCACTTCATCACGTGTGTCTCGTGACGTGAGTCTCTCGCGATTGCGTTTCGTTTCATTGTGGTGTCTCTACAATGCGGTGTCTCTGCATTGCGGTGTCTCTGCATCGTCAAATGTTATAACATCGTGATGTCTCTGCATTGCGGTGTCACTTTATCGTGGTGTCTCTGCAATGCGGTGTCACTTCATCGCGGTGTCTCTGCATTGCGATGTCTCTGCATCGTCAAATGTTATAACATCGTGATGTCTCTGCATCGGGGGTGGTCACTGCATAAATCGATACCATAAGACGTCACGGCATAAATTGATACATTATGATGTTACGGCATAAATCGATACAATATGACGTCACTTCATCGGTGTGTCTCTCAAATCGCGGCGCCTCTCAGATCGGGGTGGTCATCAGATCGGCCAGAATCTCAGATCGCGATGTCTCGCATCGCGTGTCACTTCATCGCGGTGTCTCTGCATTGCGATGGTCATCGATCGGGCGTCATGGTGGTCAATGCATCGGGATGGTCAATGCATCGGGGTGGTCAATGATCGCGCGTGGTCAATGTATCGGGAATGGTTATTGTATCGCGATGGTCAATAAATTGGATTTAAAAAAAAAAAAAAAAAAAAAAAAAACCTGAAATAGCTGGAAAATAAATATATAAAAAAAAAAAAAAAAAAAAAAAAACAGAACACCAATTTATTCTCATAATAATAAATTGTTTTTATAAAAAAATAGAATACAACAACAACAGGTACGCCACTTCTTCCCTTTTTTTTATTTTTTTTTTTATTTTTTTCCATCATTAAGGGTATTTGAGTCTATCTATCTAATTTGTGTCCTTAAAAGTCCAACAGATTCCTTTTTGTCCTTATAAGTCCAATAAGTCCGTTTTGTGTACTTTTGGGTCTTTGGCCCTAAATTATATTTATCTTTATTTTTTATTTAAATAAATATTTTAGCTTAGGATTATTTATTTTAAAACAAGTTATTATCATCTTTCTCTCCTATATAATGAAGAAATATTGTATCATCAATCATCAATTCAATAAAACAGTTTCAGAGCATCTCCAACCCTCCCCCAAATCACCAAAAAGGGGCAATTTCATACTCCAACCCTCCCCCAAATCTTCCCCCATTTTGGGGTATCCCCAATTTTTCACCCAAATTTGGGGCCAAAATTTTCTCCCCTAAATCTCCACTCATTGCTTTTTATTTTTTATTTTCTCCCCTTCTCTCTTCACTTTAATTTTGGAATAGTTTGTTAAAAAAATAGATTAATATGGAATATTCTTAGAATATTCTTTTTGGGGTAAGATTTGGGGTGAGATGGTTGGAGATGATGTAAGATATTTGGGGTAGAATTTGGTGATTTGGGGTAAAATTTGGGGAAATGCCTTGGAGATGCTCTCAGAGTCTTCCGTCGGTGTATTCAGATTTTTTTTATGGTAGCAGAGCTAGGGGCGGGGATTCGTATGCCTTAACATTGGTGAACCATCGCCTCCTCTTCCGCTTTTTCATCAAACCTTTGTCAATTAAACAAGAATACATTTACCACCATCATCTGTTTTTTTTTTTCACTCTTCTTCAATTTTTCGTTTCATTTTTTATTCCTCGGTCAACAAAAAAAAACCTTTTTTTTTACACAGGTTGATTCACATGCATTCAATAATATTGTCCCTTGTTCCATGTAATTTGCATCCACTCCAAAATTATTCGGTTCAAGTCAAAAACAAATAAAAAAAGGCAGATTTCCTTTTTCAAACTTTGAGTCCAGCTTTCTATTTTGTTTCTCTTACTTGAATTTTATTGACAAATAAATAATGGGAAATTAGGGATAAGAACACAATCTGGAATATTTTTAAGTAATACGACAGCTACATATTTTTTATAGGGAGAATGACAACGGTATAATTTTTATAGCGAGAAAGACAAACAGTGAATCCCGAAAATCAGTGAATCTCTCCAGTGAATCCCGAAATCAGTGAATTCCGAAAATCAGTGAATTTTGACAATGAATTTTGAAAATTAGTGAATTTCGACAGTGAATTTCGGCATTGAATTTACACAGTGAATTTCGAACACATATGAATTTCGACAGTAAATAAATATTTTTGTCTTTTATGCAAAAGTTTCAAAAGACTGTCCTTCTACTCAATTGATAAAATATTTATGTCCTTCCCCCTCATTTCCCCAATAAATAAACATGCACTCTTTTTTTTTTTTTTTTTTTTTTTTTGGAAGGTGCTCATGCACTCTTTTTTTCATCCATCTATATCCACTTTCTATTGAGGTGCAATTAAAAAAAAAATTGCATATCTAAACAACTACAATGAAGCCAGTGCTACAATGAAAAACAGATCTTTCCGTCGGACGGTGCAAATAGTAAGGCATGTTTGCAGTTATCAGAAGAAAGTTGAAAAGATTTTTCAACGAAAAAAGAAAGAGCCACAAGTTAAAAGCCAAGAGCCAAGAGCCAGGAGCCAAAATAGCCAAGAGCCAGAGCCAAAAGTCGTGGGTGTCAAAAAATCGTATCATATTCCTGTTTGACAGACAAACGTTGCCTCCAACCCCGACAACGTTTGAGGGAGGGTAATAAAGAAATAAATAAAGATGGATAAAAGTGGTTCAAATGAAAGATAAGATGATGATATTCAAAAGAATTATATGATAGATTTTATTAGAATAAATTATATTTATCTTTATTTTCTATTTTAATAAATAATAATATTCAAACTATATTATCTAAATATACTCAATCTTGTAATTATCTCTAACATTTATATTATCTATGTGTATATAATATAGACGCAACCTGTGACGGCTGTAGGATTTTTGACATGAGGGTCAGAAATTTATAATAATTGTATATTTAATTCTATACATGTAATTATAGAACAATATAGAAAAGCAGAATGTCAATTTCATATATATATATATATATGTGTGTGTTTAAAAAAGAATTCTATTATTTGAACATAATATTTTTATTTTAGGGGTCGGCCGCACCCCTTTGACAAAGGGTGGAGCCGCCCCTGGATGCAACTTGTGATGGATTTTGACATCTTTCCAAAAAGTTATGTGAAACTCCACCAAGTATCCGCCAGACATTTGCGAGCAACACGAATTCGATCTGTGGATAATTTTGGCTTTAGCTTTGGGAGTTTTTCGAATAGCTGATAGAGGAAGAGAGATTTTTTTTGTATTTTTTTTTGCAAGAAATCCTTTCCCAGCTGTCCGCAGAGGGATTGATTTCATTTTAACTATCGTGGCCAAAGCCCAAATGTGGAGGGAGTATTCATTTTTAAGGCTACTTGGAAGCGATGTGGATCCGAAAATTTGTTCAAGAGAAATCACAATCATTTTCAAAGTAAATATCTTTTTTACGGGGTCCGAAATTGTTTTCTATAGGTAAAATGTATAATTTTCTTATTTTCAACATTGTCCGTGGACCCCAATTGAGGTAAAGTGCATCCGCCCCTGTGTGGAAAGATGACGGTTCAACATTTAAATTGCTTGAAAAAGAGGCGGCGTGGAAGCTTGTTTAAACAACGGCTTCTCTTTTAATATTACCATTGGGAGTAGATAGAAGTATATGGGAGTAGTGGCGGACCTAGCAATTTTTTCAATTGCAATCAGTAAATATTTAACACAATAAATAATTTTTTTCACTTTAATCAAATATTTTTCTATACGTAAAATGTATAATATTTTTATTTTTTTGAAGTCCCATGGACCCCATATATATAAGGTAGATCCGCCCTGTATGGGAGCCTGTGAAGAAATCCCAATAAATTTACCATTGGGACCACAAGGATTATGAACAATATGAAAAAAAAAAACATTTTTTTTGCTATACTAGCTTTTGCCACGCATAAAAAAAGCGTTGCTATATACTTATTTTAACCACAGTAGCGTGACTAATGAGTAGAACTAAGTATATATTAGCCACACTTTTCTTGTGTGTAGCATAAGCTAGTGTAGCAAAATGGTGTTTTTCTTGTGGTGGAATAACAGACGTGGAATGGTGACTTAAAGCGTGAATCTTTGAATGCAGTCCGTGGTGGCCTACTCAACCGAGAGTGCATGTGGAATCTATTTTGGTCGCCAGATCATGAAGTTGTCGCTTGAGTCCGGTGTTCAATCGAGGGAAGTCGTGAGTTGATCATCTGATAAGTCTGTTGAGTTGGATCTCAATTAACTTGGAGAACACGTCTGCATGGGTTTTTCCGTAATTGTTACGTTTTGTCTGGGGTATTTCAGTCATTGCCTGATTTATCTGTTAAGTCGGTTAGGGTTGGATTCCCAAAGCCTATAAATACCGTTTGTATTGCATGTATATTGTTACTTTATATGATAATAGAATAATCCTCGTTTGTACGTGGAGTAGTCGGCACATTGCACGAAACTATGTTAAATTTGTGTTCTTCTTGTTTCTATATTACTTGCTTGTTTGTGTTTTTCCTAATCTTTACTCACAATCACCATCACTTCGTGACCGATCTGTTACAACAAACTAGCATCAGAGCCAGGTTCTATCAGGAAATCTTTTATATGTTCGAAGCAAGGTCGATTGGCAACAATGTCATAATTGACACTTTGCATTTCTAAAATCTGCTCCCCCTCTTAACACGTTAAGTATGTGATGATATTTCTCTTGAGTAATTGGAGCCTTATAATCCACTTTAGCCTCTGCTTGAAAATCTTGATCCCAAGATTCAAAGAATTAGATTATTTGGTAGAAGCATTAAATCCTGACCTTCCCCTGCCTCTTCCTCTAAAGGTGGGGGGATAACAATGCTTTTTATAGCATCTGTCTACTGTGTGACCCAACATCCCATAGTGTGTGCATTGAGGTTTCTTGCTTCCATTGTTAAAATTCTTTCTGAAACTTGGATTCTTCCCTTGCACAGCCAAGGAAGACTTATCAAAGGATGAACCCTGATCAGCAAAACCAAAGACAACAACAAATTCAACCAATTTTCCATTGCCATTTCCATAATGATGTTGCTTCTCTTGTTTATTAGCCATCGGAAAAACCCTTCAATACTTGGCAAAGGATCAAGCATCAAGGCCTGGGACTGAATAGCAGAAAAAACTGTCATTTAATTAACTCCTTTAGAAATCTAATCACATATTGTCTCTCATTATGTTCTTTAAACCAATTCTTGCCACTATCACAATATGGAGGAGGGGTAAGAACTAACAATTGATCCCACAATGTTTTCAACTTAGCAAAATATTGAGAAACAGAAAGACTTCCCTGCTTGGTGTTTTGTATCTCTTCTATAATATCTGATAAAGTGTAGGTGTCTCCACTTCCATATCTCTCCTCAAGATCATCCCATATATCTTTAGCATTACGATAATAAAGAATGCTTTGTGCAATAGACTTGGTGACAGAATTTACCAGCCAAGATTTTACCATACTGTTGCACTAACGCCTGGAAGAATAATTTGGATGTGTAGGAAGCAAATGCTCAATGCTGCCATCGATTAATCCAAGCTTGTTCATGGAAGACAAAGCTGTCAACATAGATTCACGCAAACTATGATAATTGTGCTCATCCAGTGGAGGTTGCACCAGAATAAGAGCATGATTCTCTTTTGGATGCAGAGTTAAATTTGCTAAAGCAACTTCAATGTTTTTATTAACCGCAGCCATGGAAAACGATCATGAACTGAAAAGAACTCAAGTGGGACAAGAAGAAGGACGAAAGAAAAAATTAAATCTCTGATAGCATGATAAGTTTCTTCTTATTCCATTAATCAAACTAGCAATACCGAAAATGCAGCAGCCAAGAACAAAAGTTCTTGTGCAGAAATGTGAAAACTGAATGATCAAGGTACTTATCAACTAATTGATGTTTACATTGAATGTAGGAGCATAAATACACATCAGGGGAGGTTAGTTAGTCAGTTATTTAACCGAATTAACTAACTGATTATGTTAATTGGAACTAACTGACTCTAACCGACTTTTGACTTAAGTGTTCAATGAAATGCCTCTGAGAGAATTCTGTGGATTTCTGCATGCATTCTTTTTTTTCTTGAAAGGATGCTTGCATTCTTGAGTGCAGGGGCGGATGCATGTGTATTAGGGTGGGGTCACGTGACCCCACTGAGATCCGGGAAATTTTTTTAGTATTAAAACGATGTAATTTTGGTGTTAAAAAGTGTCGTTTTGTTGGTAAAAAATGTAGTTTTAGTCCCCTAACCTCTCAGTATAAATTTTTGAATAAAGAATATAGTTTCTGGGGTGTGCTACACATCAAAAAACTTTCTGGATCTGCCACTGCTTGAGTTTGCAGCTTACTATCAATGTCTTCAACGGAGGTACTATGTGATCGATAGTATAAACATGAAACTCTATACGATAAAATAGGTGATTGATGGCATCATAGTTCATAAACATGATGCCAAGGACCGTACATTGTCACGTTTGTCTTTATAATTTGACTTTAATCCTTAAATGCGATCTATATTTTCTTTTTCTTTCTTTTTTTTTTTTTTTTTTTTTTTTTTTGAGAAAAGATCTATTTTGTTAATGATACCTTTGGATTTATTAACCTTCAATTAATTTGATTGACGTACGTAACCTTCTTTTTATCCCTTTGTCTTCCAAATGGTGTTTCATTAATTTCTCTGATTTAATGATGAAGTCATCATCGTGCTAGCGTCCTACGCTTTTTAGAAGTGCGGGTTAAAAAAATTGGATTATGTGACAAAAAAAAAAATCGATCGAAAATACAATTTTTTTCTAATACATTCATATACAAACATCAAATTCATAATGCAAACACAAAACATACATATATATTAATACTAAATACTAATTCAACAATGCTCTTTGAAGACATTTGGAGCGAAATCACTAATCAATATATAATCATCAATTTCATCAACCAATTTCGCTCAATCGATATTATCGCTAACCCATTCAAGCGTTCTTGACTCATCGTGCTTGAAGATGGTTCTTTATTAAACTTCAACTTCAAAAAACTCCGTTCACTGAGATGCAAACGCTACCGGAATAGTCAATGATATTCGGTAAACAATCTCCGTGTTTACATAACTTAGATCAAATGTTTTCAAGAATTTCAAAATTTGGAGAGGTTCATCCGCTTCTTCGGGCAAAACATGTACAAGAAGTTGTAACTCATATACGTATGCAAGTTATAGCTCATAATACAACTTTTTTAAAGAATCGGGCCTTATATATAAATTTTTTATTGGGTTGGGTATTTTTATTAAAAATCGAACTTATTTGTTATCAAAATCGCTTTTTTTAATATACGATTTTTTTATAAATCGATCGGATTAACTCTATAAAAAAATTTGGATAAGCAAAAATACTGGATTGACGCTGTCGGGATTCATTAAGCCAGCCGACCATGGTATTCGCTTCTGGCTTGTGATAGGGCCGGCCCTGGAAGTCATTAGCTTGTAGTCAAGTAATAAACTTTATAATTCAATAAACATTTACTTGTAAATCTTTCATCAAATCAATTTTTAAGAGAGAAAACATATAGGATTTGGCAAAATTGGATAAATATGTGTAATAATTTCTTCACTCAATAAGGGCAGTCCATGGTATGCATTATTTCTGGTCGTGCTTCTCATTTTTTTATGGTGAGAGTTCGATGCCTTAACAAACTGAACCCTCACCCCAACTGCATTTCCTTGACACACATATCCAATGCAAAAATGGTAATTGGAGTCATTAATAAAAAAAAAAGGGCATAAATCAATAAAACAAGACACTCGAAAGAGTTGGCAATACGTGCGTCGAGTCTCTTCGACAAACTCAAAAGGCTAAAAAAATATCGAAAAATATGTGTGTTGGAAGTCAAGTTTCCTCCACCATTAGAGATGCTAAAGAGTCGATAATACGTCCACCGGAAGCAAAATCCATAAGTTATTGTAGATTTTTTAAGAAAAATATCCCAAGTCAAATTCAAACTGTAAACACGGCATCGTTTGAGGTAGGGTGTTGCAGGATATATTTTCAAACGACAAAAATAAATGTCAAAAAATAGATAGATTTCCTATTTTCTTAGCCTAGCTAGGAGTTAAGTTCAATTTTGTTAGTCAATGGTGACTCGATCTCTAAGTCTAAATCTTGAAAAGCTGACGTCTGGGAAGTTCAGCCAAGTGATGGTTAGCTGAGCTGAATTGTTCAAGTCTATGAAGGTCAGCTGAAGTGGTGTCCAGGTGAGTTATGTGTTCAATCGAGTGATCTCAGTTGAGTCTGGTGAACATGTATGTGTTAGCTTTGCATCTAAGTCTGGTTACATCTAGTGGTTTTCAGCTGAGCTATGAAGATTCACATATATGGGTATATTTGAGAATACGCATGAGACATTATGGCAGCTAGGGTTTAATTACCGAGGCTATAAATTTCTGCAATTATTGTAACCTAGACAAGGCTATAACAAAGTATCCTTGCAAATTTATGTGCATAATAAATATTTCATTTTCTGTCTATGGAGTTATCAGCACAACGCCGGAAACCATGTCAAATCTGTGTGTTCTTCTTGTTTATATTCTTGTTTGATTATTTTCACGTTATTTGGTCTGCTATTCTGGTTCTTTCTTTGCAATATGCTACAACAAATTGGTATCAGAGCGAGGTTTCTAGGAATCTCCATAGTTCGAGCAGAGTGGATCGGAATCAAGGTTTGTTCTCTGGCAAGGAAAGAGGTCTGTAATTAATGTGGAGATTGATAAGTTTACAGAGAGAAACAGTTTTAGTTTATGGAAAATCAAGATGCGGACCTTGTTAAAGCAACAAGGGTTGTGGGCTCCATTAATCAAGAAATGAGATGCCAGTTCCGATGAGATGGCCAGTTTAAAGAAGAAAGCACATTCAACCATCATGTTGTATCTATAAGATTATGTTATCACATAAGTTGTAGAAGAAGATACTACATCTGGGCTTTGGTCGAAGTTTGAGAGCCAGTGTATGACTAAGTCATTAACCAACAAGTTGTTTCTGAAGCAACGTTTGTTCAGCTTGAGGATGTATAAAAGTGCTCAGCTGAACACAATATTGCCGGATTTACGGAATATTGATGTCAATATTGAAGATGAGGATGCAACATTGATTCTGTTGGTGTCTTTGCCTACATCATTTGACAACTTTGTGCAGTCATTCATTGTTGGGAAGGATACAATGTTTTTGAAGGATATGAGATCATCTCTCCATGCAATGGAGCTTCGACATAAGGAAGTTGGTGTGGTACCGATAGTCGACTTTGCTAGTTTGGTAGCCGATCATAGCAAGTGGGAAAGGATATAAACATCATAGGAAAAAGAAATCTAAGAAGTCTGGTTCCAAAGGTCCTAAGTCCACAGATGTCTGTAATTACTGTAAGGATCAGGTGCATTGAAATTCTGATGTAACTCAATTTTATGATGTATTTCACTGTGTTTTTATCCTATTTTCTCATGCTTTTAATAGTAATTTTGCATCTTTCGGACATCGATTTACATAATTTTCATTATGATACTATAATTAGTAATTAGTAATAAATAAAGTAATTTTAATATTATTTTTGGGTCATTTGGACCAATCTTTTGTTGGCGGGTTTACGCTTGGTATTTTTGACTTGTCATTGCTTGATGTAAGATCAACCAAGCTTTGGAGATGATTTTGATGTTGACAAAACATGTTTGTACGGTCCGAAGCGTGTACCCGAAGCCGCGGAGTTCTTACGGGTCAGTTGTCTCGAGCATTTCTTCTCTCAAAGTGCTATTGTACAAAGAAGAAGAACAATTTTGGCACAACTGCTATTGCAGATAATCATGGCTCAGAAAAGGATAAGGCCCTAGTGGCTGGAGAATCTGCAAATTACACTGATGTGTGGATTCTTGATTCTGTAGCATCTTACTATATTGGTCCACACATGGAGTGGATCTCAACCTATAAGAATATGGATGCAGGACATATTTCTATGGCTGATGGAGTCAATCCTTTCATGCATTTCACACGTGTTTTACCCCTATTTTGTAGCACTTCGAGCCTCATTTCAATCAATTAAATGCCTACTCAAGCTTATTTTATCACTCAAGGTTCCACATCACATTTGGTCGGAAATCTCATTTTTATCATTGAAATGTGGACCTTTTATCGCACACATAGGGTACGTCGTATCCCATGATTTTACGGGATAGGTTTGTATTGTATTTTGCAGGTATAGGGATTTACCGGGCCCCGAAAATGTCTCAAGCTTGTATATCGGGATGGTTGGTGATTTTGAACAAGCATTGGAGAGGAAGAAGTTTAAATTTTGGAAATCTGCATTCTTGATACTTACCGAAGTCATCTTGGTAGTCACTAGAACTTGAAAGAATCTGGACAGGATACTCAGAAAATCGGTAGCCACTAGATAAGCCTTGGTGACTACCGAGAATTGAGCAGACTGGTCCATAATCTGGGTACTTACCAAGAAAGCTGATGTGCCCACCGAAGTCTGTTTTGAAGCTTTTTAAATCGATCCTCCCCATTTCAAAAGGAGAACGAATTGAGAAGCTCGTGGGGGCGATTTTGAGGGCTTGGAGAGCACCCTCTTCTCACCTTAAATTTCTTAGTTCTAGGGTAGATTTGTGATGTGTAACATTTATATGATAAAAATTACGATGTTTTATATACGTTATCGACTATTTTTATATAAAATATAAGTAATTATAACAGATAATCTTATAAAATATTAATAGCTATGAATAAATCTAAATACTATAAAAATCTAGTAAAAATGATAAAAAGTTATAAATTTTGTACCGGGTTAATAACCGGAGTGTCGTGTCAGATTCACGTGGGTATTTTTGGTATTTTACAGACCTTAGGTAAACCAAGACCCCGAGTGACGACATTTTGTGGAGTAAAATCATATCTTTTGAAGGAATAAAGGAAGTGCCACGAGATTTAAAGTTCAAGTGGACCAATGATTCGTGACGCCATATCAAGTTATATTTTCGACGAACAAATGGCCCAGCAAAAAGGCATTTTCTGAAAAAGAAGTCTTCATGGAAGTTATAGATCTCCTCAAGAGCTTTCCAACGCATCTTGAATTATGTCATTTGGAGATCCAGAGCTCAAGTTATGATTTTATCAAGTTTCGGATTAAGATTGGAAAAAATCTATCCGGATCGATCCGGATTTACCTCGGATCGATCCGAGGAAACATCATGATTAGACCAGCATGTGGCCTGCGCAGAGAATATCCTGGGATAATATTTTTTATTCCCGGATCGATCCGGCCCTTTCTCGGATCGATCCGGCAATGGAAAAAAAATCGCCTATAAATAGAGCAGTCTGCAGGCACATAAAGGGGGTACCAAATATATTTTCTTCACCTCTTTTTAGTAGTAGTAGTATGTATATATATAGGCCTTATGCCATAAATAAAGTAGTATCGTTATAATGCTCGAGAAATTATCAGAAGATCAATGTTGTTGAAGTTGTTGTAGCATCCGGAAGAATACAGCTTCTGATTCAATCGTTGTAATCGGGTAAAATTCCTAAAGTATTTATGTTTGTTTTGTCTTTTATCTTTTAGTATAATGTTAGTAGGCTAAATCTAATAACTAGCCAAAGTTATGTAATCGTTTTATTTCGATCCTTTCGGTAAAGGATTGTCTAAGTAAAATTGAATAAAATTGAGTTAATTGAATCTTTTCTATATTAATAAAGTTTGACTTGAAAGAATTCATAATCTAATTATGAATTGACACCTCGTAATTAAGTTATGAACTCGTTAATAGAAAAACCGGAGGGTAAAATTGGCCGAGTGAAAGCGTGACAACGGAACCCGCTTTCTACCCGGGCGATTTGTCCTAAAAGATGAATCTTATTAAAATTTGTACTCAAGATCGTAATAATGTTAAATTCATCAGTTTAATTGAAACTTAAACCGGAAAGTTGAATCGTCCGGCCTTGACAACCGGAGCCTTTCAATAAAATTGACCGTTTGACGAACGGAATGACTCCTTTTTATTCAAAGGTAGAATCGCACTCTCGGGACACATTGGAAAAACCGTAATGTGATTGTGGACTTTGGGTGATGACAATGGACATATGACAATTTCACACACTAATGTGAGGACGAATTGTTAACCTTAGGAGTACACCGTTTCATTTACTCAATTGAACCTAAAGATCGAGCACATTCCATTCATCTTTGAAAAGATCGTATAAATCAATTATATAAACTTTGGCTAGTTCTCTAATAATATATTTGGCATCTATATATTTATATCTATATATATACTTTGCAACTTATGCACATCTATATATATTTATATATCTATATATATTATATTAGAATAAATTTTAATTTACGTATTTATTTTATGTTGACTAGAATAGTAGTGATCTGTGTTATAAAATTGCGGTTTAGATCGAGTTAATAATGACTCTTTGGTGTTTAACCACACTTAGAAGAATTACAAAGTTCCACGAGGATACGATACTCGACTCACCATACTAGCACTACAGTTTGACCCGATACACTTCGCCGGTTAAGGACCTGTATTAGCACTAGAAAAGGCCACGTCGACTTTAGGCGCCGTTGCCGGGAACAGCGCTAATTTCTTTTTGTGTCTATGGTTACTACTTGTATTAGCTCAAAATTCTAGAGAATAAGTCAACACTTTTCTTATCTCATTTCTAATTTTATTTTCGTTGGTACTTACCTTAAAGGTAAGTTACAAAATTTTTTTTACTACTATCAATTTAGTGTTATTTTCTATTTTCGTTAGTTGATGACCGTAGTGGTAAGGCCCCACTCACTCCTTATAAGCCCGACATAAACACTTACGAAAGGCGCTTAAGAGTAGAGAAAACGTGGTCATACTAGTCGTGGAAATCCTGACGAATCATCTTCAAACGAAATACGAGAATGGTTGAAATCGGTGATGAAACACCGAACAAGGGTTGGAACATGCTCTAGGGCATGGACAAAACCTCGTTAACCTTAATAATCAAAATAATAATAATAATAGAAATAATCGAATCGGAACCGAAATAATCGTAACAACCCAAGAAACCCAAGGCCTATCTCATGACCAAACCATAAGAAGAAATCGACTAATAATCCCATACTTTTACCTAATGAAGGAGCGAATAATTTGAGATTAAATCTCATCTTTTGGTTTAATTGACGCAAGAGCCCAATTCTAGGAGAAGATGATGAAGATCCGCATCATCATCTCTATCTTTTGAAGAACGTGCAATACACCAAAAGTCAAGGTGCTCACAAGGAATTAACAAGGATGACTATGTTTCCTTTTTCTCTAAAAGGACGAGCCGAGATTGGTTTATGTCTCTTCCGCATCATTCACTTACAAGTTGGGAGGAGATTCAAACTGAATTTCAAACAATACTTCACTCTGGACGGAATTTGGAATTAAAAGTCGAGGTTGCTAATTTTAGACAAGGATCTCAAGAAACGCTTGGGAATGCGTGGGAAAGATTTAAAAATTGTTAAGAGCGTGTCCCGACCATGGTTATTCCTTAGACATGCAAATTCAACTTTTCGTAAGTAAATTAAGAAAAGATTCACGTCTTTGATGTAGACCATGCATGTGGTGGTTCTTTAATGATGAGTGAGGCTCAATTAGTTTACGATGCCATCGAAAAGATTTCCAAAAATAACAGAATGTGGAAACCGGTTCTAGCACCGAGAAAAGTAGCTTTTGCGGGAGAATGTACGCCTAATACGGAAGTTCTAGCACATTTAGAAAATTTGAGTAGGAAATTTGATGGATTACAACAGAATAAGAACCAAAGTTCGTAAAATAGTGCACCAACCGAATACTCAAATCAGATAAAATACCACTAGGGATTGAAGAACCGACGGGATGCTCAAGAGAGGAGGTGAGTTTTCTTCAAAGACATAGAAATTTAAACAATGCTTATTCAAACTCGTTCAATGCTATTAGAAGAGATCACCCTACTTATCGATGGTCCTAAAACCCTAGCAAGCAAGGACAACCGCCGTATCGATTCCATATAGGAACTTGAATAATAATCAAGTTTATCAAGAAAACACATCTAATCGAATTTACAATCATTACCTAGATCCTATCCTCAACATACCACTCAAAGTATACCAAGAACTCAAAGTTCTACTCAACTGCGCAGAGGGAATTGAAAAATGGGAAAAACTAATGGAAAATATGATGGGTGTAGTATCTACTCAAGCTAAAAATATAGAAACGATGGTGACTTCTATTGGTACAGATCACTAAGGACATGAGTTCAATGAAAACATCTATGAGTGGACATGATACCAGGATGAAACGATAGAAGCCTCATTAAGGAATATGGAAGATCATTTGAGTAGGGCGGTGAACGTAATAACAAAGCAGACCCCAGGAGGATTACCAAGTAACACCGAAAGGAACCCAAGAGAGGTAAATGTTGTAGTTACTTACGAAAGTAGGAAGCTCGATGGAAGTAATGGAGTTGAAAACCTTGGGGATAATGAAGTAGAAGATGACTTAGATGGTAGGAATGATAGAACTAAAGATGAACTTGAATTTACTGAGATGAGGAAGAAGAAATTATAGACAACTTCTTGAAAAGAAATAAAAGTTCGAACACGAAAGTGAAAGGGAAAATTGGGTAAAAATCCTAAGATTACGAAAGATCCCATGGATAAAGATTTAAGGACTTTATTTAAGGAACATGTTAGAATGGAAAATAATGAAGACAAGGATGAAAAACAGGAAGAAATGAGGGGATCTCAAGTAGAGATTGATTCAGGGAACAATTTAAAAGAAAGAATTCAAGAACTCGAAACATGGCGATCGAGTAATACTCAAAGGTTTAAGGAAAAGGAAAGAGAAATCGACAAAGGAACCAAGGGTTATAGATCTAGAATCTTTACCTTACCCTCCTAAAGATCAAATCAAAAGGCAAAAGCGATAAGAAGTATGCTCGTTTCTGGACACTTTTAAATCATATTCAAGTTAATATCCCTGTTATCGAAGCTTTGATTAATATACTCGCTGCCTATGGAAAATTTACTCAAAGAAATTACATCAAACAAGAAAAATTAGAGGAATATGAGAATATATGCCTAAATGAAGAATGTTCCATGCACTCAAAAGCATAAGTTACCACCTAAACCGAAAGATCCTGGTAGTTTTACCATTCCGTGTGAAATTGGAGGATTTCTGTTTAAGAAGGTCTTATGTGATCTAGGAGCGAGTATAAATCTCATGTCTTATGAGGATTATAGAAAGTTAGGCATAGGAAAGCTTACTAAGACTGAAATGACTCTGCAAATGGCAGATAGATCGATTAAGTACCCTAAAGGAATTATAAAGGACATATTGGTTAAAGTAGACAAATTCTATTTTCCAGTAGACTTTGTAGTTATGGAAATGGAAGACGGTTATTCAGCGCCTCTCATTCTAGGTCGTCCATTTCTAGCTACAGGAAGAACTTTAATCGATGTTCAGAAAGGAGAATTAATCTTAAGAGTCAATGAAGACGAAGTTACTTTCAATATTTTCAAAGCTATGAATCATGCATCATCGAATCATGTTCTTTTATAGAAGATATTCATTACATCTATGATAATCGATTACCAACTTTTGAAGACAGATTAGAAGAATGCTTAACTCTGTCTATCTATAAAGAAGATGAGGAAGACATTGAAATGAAAGAGATAATTCTTTCTTTAGATACAGAAAGTTTTACCTTTAAGCCACCATGGCATAAGTACTTGGAATTAGAACTAGAAGGACCAGTTCTTAAATCGTCAATAGAAGATCCGCCAAAGAACCTGGACTTGAAACCATTACCTTTAAATCAAATATGCTTTTCTTGAAACGATAATCTATTACCGATTATTATTTCATCGACTTTAATCGAGCAACAAGAAGATCAATTACTTAGAATGTTGAAAAAGCATAAGAAAGCTTTTGGATGGACAAATTCTTGATATTCGAGGTATTAGCCACGAGATTTGCGTTCATAAGATAATTACGAAGGAAGATGCTAAGCCTTGTATTCAACCGCAACGCCGCCTCAACCCAAATTTGCGATTAATTGTTAAGAAAGAGGTCATTAAGCTATTAGAGATGGGAATAATTTTTCCCATATCAGATAGTGAATGGGTAAGTCCAACTCAAGTGGTACCAAAGAAAGGAGGTTTCACAGTGAAAGAAAATGATAGAAATGAATGGATTCCAACAAGAGAAATTACAGGTTATCGAATGTGCATTGATTTTAGGAAACTAAATGATCATACTAAGAAAGATCATCATCCACTTCCATTCATAGTTCAAATGTTGGAACGGTTAAGTGGTCATAAATATTACTGCTTCTTAGATGGTTATTCAGGTTATTTACAGATTTTCATTGCAGCAGGAGATAGGGAGAAAACTACTTTCACTTGTCCTTATGGAACTTTTGCGTATAAAAGAATGCCGTTTGGTTTATGTAATGCTCCAGCTACGTTTCAAAGATGCATGATGGCTATATTTTCCGATATGGTTGAGAAATTCTTGGAAATTTTTATGGACGACTTTAGTGTTTACGGAGATTCTTTTGGTAAATGTTTATCGCACTTAGAAAGAGTGTTACAACGCTGCGAGGATACCAATTTAGTTTTAAATTGGGAAAAATGTCATTTAATGGTATCAGAAGGAATTGTCCTAGGCCATAGAATCTCTGAAATAGGAATTGAAGTTGATAAAGCTAAGGTTGAAGTAATTGAAAAATTACCACCACCAGTTAATCTAAGGACTCTAAGAGGATTTCTTGGACATGCAGGATTTTATAGGAGATTTATTGCAGATTTTTCAAAGATAGCGAAACCTCTAAGTCATTTGCTTGAAAAGGAAGTACCTTTTAACTTCGATAGTAAATGTAAGGAAGCTTTTCAGACCTTAAAAACAAGATTAACTCTCGCACTGGTGCTAATAGCACCAGATTGGAATTTACCGTTTGAGATTATGTGTGATGCCGGTGATTTAGTTTGTAGGAGCGATTTTAGGTCAAAGATATAACAAAATTCTCAAAGCTATTTACTATGCATCTCATACGTTAAATGCAGCTCAACTGAACTATACAACTACAGAAAAAGAACTGTTGGCTGTAATTTTTGCCTTAGATAAGTTTAGATCGTATATTGTTGGTTCTAAGGTAATAATTTATACTGAGACCATTCGACTTTGAAGTATTTATTGAGTAAGAAAGATCTGAAACCACGTCTTCTTATATGGATTCTCTTACTTGAGTTTGATATTGAAATTAAAGATAAAAAGGAAGTGAGAATGTAGTAGCGGATCATCTAAGTAGAATGGAAAATGATGGAGAAAAGGGAATAGAAATTAAAGATTTATTTCTGATGAACAACTTTTAGAATAGATACTCCTTCAACCATGCAGTTATTAAAGAATAGAATTCCTTCTAAGGAAATGTCACCCTGGTTTGGAGATATCATTAATTACTTAACTTTGTGATTATATTCCGTCTCATTGGACTTGGCGTGAAGAAGAAGAAATTCTTTTATGACTTAAAATTTTATTCTTGGGAGGAACCGGACCTTTTCCGTAAATGTTCGGATGGGATAATCGAAAGTGTGTGCCTGATAATGAAATTTTAAGTATTTTATCATTTTGTCATGATCGTGAGGCGGGGAGGTCATCATGGAGGATGGAAAAGCGCTTTTAAAGTTTTACAATGTGGTTTTTATTGGCCTACGCTATATAGAGATGCTTATAAGTATGTCAAATCCTGTGAATCTTGTCAAAAATGGGAAATGTATCTAAAAACATGAAATGCCTATGCAACCTATTTTAGAATGTGAGTTATTTGATGTTTGGGGTATAGATTTCATGGGACCATTTCTATATCTTTTGGAAAAAGATTTATTCTAGTAATGGTAGATTATGTTTGAAATGGGTAGAAAATTCGAAGCTCTTCCCACTAATGATACCAAAGTTGTCATACGATTCCTTAAAAGAATATATTTACACGTTATGGCATTCCAAGGGCTATCATTAGTGATAGAGGTTCACACTTTTGTAATAGACCATTTACCAAGATAATTGAAAAATATGGTGTAACGCAATAAGTTAGAACGCATACATCATCCATAAACCAAAGGTCGGGTAGAGTGTCTAATAGAGAGATCAAAAGAATTGTAGAAAAGACAATTGGATTCAAATCGAAAAAAAGCTGGGCGATTAAACTAGACGATGCATTATGGGCATATAGAATGACTTTTAAAACACCAATTGGTTGTTCTCCTATAAGTTAGTTTTTGGTAAGTCTTGTCATCTCCCAGATTGAGTTAGAACACCGAGCCTTACGGGCTATTAAATTTTGAATTTCGATCCTAAGGTGCCGGTGATCATAGATTGCTTCAATTGATGAGAACTAGAAGAATTCCGTCTCGATTCTTATGAAAACGCTTCGAATCTACAAGGCACGCACGAAATCCTTTCACGATAAGAGAATCTATAGTCGTGAGTTCCATGTAAGCGATCGAGTGCTCTTGTACAATTCACGTTTAAAGTTATTTCCGGAAAGCTTAAATCAAGATGGACAGTCCATTTAAAGTAACGAGTTTACAAATGCAGAGTCGTTGAACTAAGCGATGGAAATACAACTTTTATAGCCAATGGCCATAGAGTAAAGTTATTTGTGGAAGGAGAAGGAACCGCATTTGAAAGAAGAAATAATGCTACTAACGATCCTCCGACAAAGTAAAAAGCAGAGAAATCGAGAAACCGAAAAGCGAGAGGAGTTAAACTCACCCCGAATACCAGTGCTATTTATCTTTACTCTACTTTTATGTGTTTTATTTATGTTTAAAGTAGTTTCGTCTTTTACCGGATAGACGTAAAAGAACTGGATGTCCTTTTTAGATAGAATAGAAATTTTTTTGTTGCTTTTGAAATTAGGCTTGGATAAAGATGTCGCGTTTAAAATAGAAGCTTCAATTTTTGAGAAAAACAAGCAATTGTTGAGGGAGATCAGACTGAAAGAACTATGTAATGGAAAATCGAGAAGTTCGATAAAGAGAAGGGCAAAGTTTTTAAGAAGGTGTAGAAAATTTGTGGAAAAAGTGAGCATGAAGGGAAATGTAGGAAAGCACAACCAAATCCCGGATGAGTGTTTGAATGTTGTTAAGAAGGAGCGATTAGGTGGTTATCCGAAAATCCCGATGGAGATCAAAGAGAAAATTCAACGCCTCATTTCTTAAGGTTAGGTTGATAGAAACGTTACATCGAACTCTGGAAGATTTAGAAGTATTGGAATTAGGACCTCGTGAATTTTGTAATACTTATAAAATTTTTATATAACTTTTGAAAATTTTATAAATAGGATCTTTATGAAATTACTTAAAAGTTTTATAAAGTTTTTATAAAAAGTTTTTTTTATTTTTGTAGAAGTTTTATTAAGTTTAAAAAAAAAAAAAAATTGGTCGGATCGATCCGACCTAAACCCGGATCGATCCGGAAGCTAAAAACCTAAAAAAAAGAACGGGATTTTCCCTTCTTCTTCCTCTTCCATTTTTCTCTCGAAAAACAACCACCTCTCCCTTTCCCTCGAATTTTTTTCTCTTCAAATCATCACATAACATTACTATTAAACTACCCCAATCCTTACACTCTTCTCATTTTCCTCTCGTCTCTTCAAATTTTCAATCTTATTGAAGTAATTTTCAAGGGAAAGCTTCAACTTTCATTCCGGCGACTTTCCATCTTTTCCGGCCAAATTTCAACCTTTTTAAGCTTTGTAAGGTAACATTGTAGTCACTTATTTTCTTAATTTCGTTTTTATGCAATTTTTTATTTTTCAACCTGTTTTGTCACTCACATTTGTCTTGTTGTTTTGTGTTGTTTTGTTTTTTTGTGTTGTTTTGTTATTGTGTCACTATCGTAGAATGGCGAATCATCGAAAGCTAGTAAAAACGCAAACCGCATATCCCTACCCAAATTCCAGATTATAGAAACTAGGCCTTTAACAAGAAGAATTGGCGCTTAGTTTTGAAAGAACCGCGTCTGCTGCAGACTAAGAAAGCATTGAAAAATAAATTTGGACAATGTTTAGTTGCAATAGAGAGGGCTTAGACTTCAAAGATTTGGGAAGGAGGTAGAAGATATTTTTGAAGGAGGCATTGGATGGAATTAGCCGATTTAAGGTCGGAGAAATTAACACCACCTTAGTAGCTGAATTTTATTCTTTGGTAGCAACTCACAATGCTACGGATGAAGGTGAGTTAACCTCTGTCAACCTTGAGAACTAGGGCGATGCCGTTTACTCCTCACATTATTAATGCTATTTATGGTATTCTGATATACCGGAGAATGAGGATTATTATACTGATTTGGAATTTGGATGAGCAAACGAGACTTTGATCATATTGTTGCGGTAGCCCGAATGAGTTAGATCCCATGCCGTCGGCATGAAAACAGTTTTTCCTATGGGAAATGTATCCGGGATATGAAAGCCATTAAACGTTTTATCAGTCACACTCTTTTACCCGACTCGGCATTTTACATCTTTTGGTAAAGAGGATTTGTGCATTGCTTGGGCTATAGTTAATGATGTACTGTGGATATAGGCGAGTAATGTGTAGAAGGGCCAAGGAATTTGCCTCGATCTGCTGTAGACCAGGCGATCACATGCCTTTTCCGTGTTTTATTTCTTCCTTGTGTCGTCGGATAGAGTCCCTGAGCTCCCAAATGATAATTTGATGATGGTGGATGACACACTTATAGGTCCTAGTTTACCACTTAGGCCGGCAGAAGAATAAACTTTTGGACCCTAACCGTCAACGACCTCAAATTACCTCCATCCACTTTGTTGTCCCTCCTTCATCCAAATAAACTCAAACTCAATTTCGAATACCATCACTTACGACATGTTTCAATCCATGGCCTATGATGTTCATCGTGCTAATGCCAATATGGTTGCTTTTGCGGAAAGGAATAAATTATGGTCTCAAGATTTACGCCAAGGCATACGAGGTTTATATCAAATGAATATCTTTGCAAAACCTACCTATGCCGAGATGGATATTCCGCAATGCCAAACCCAGCCTTATACCTTGCCCGATTTCATTCCACCGATGCCACCTCACTCAGACTTCCAACAAATGCCACATTCTTTTGGATTTCAAACTAGTGGTGTAGGAGATTTTTCGACAGTACTATGACAAACGCGACATCGAGAATGGATTGGATCTCGGATCATTTGGCCATACCACGGCGAGATGGGGAAGCACTTTTTCTGATATCACGAGAGAGATGAGCTCGATGGGACTAGATAGTTCGGTGCGGATGTCAACTTATTTTCAAGATCCATCCCAAGAATCGACCCGTTCTCAAGCTATGCCAAGTTCAAGCCACGTCGAGCTGAGTGATGAAGAGGAGTGATTTTTAAACATTCCATGATTTTTGACATTGAAACATTTTATTTTTCGTTACAATTTCTTTTCGTTTAAATTTTAAGTTATTTTGATTTTGGAAGGATTTTATTTTAATACGATTTTCATGTTTTCATTGCATATTAGAGTATTACGCATCGTGTACTAAAATTTATCGTTATAACGTAATGAAAATAAACCAAAAATAGGAAGAAAACTTGTCCCCTAGAAAAAACTAGGCATTTTTCAAGCAAAATCGACTCTGTCCGTGAAACGAAGATGTTCGGATCGATCCGCTTTTCACCGGATCGATCCGATGTGAGTTTACCGACCGACGGCATTATCGGTTCGAGGCCGGATCGATCCGCCCTTTTCTCGGATCGATCCGGAAAGTACAAAACGCCGCAGAAGCGAGATCTTTTCTACTTTTGCTTGATAGATATATTTCTATAAAAGGAAAGAGCAACGACCATAAAACTTTGCTCATTCTTTCCTTCTTTCTATTTTAGTTAAAAAAGCTCAGATCGTAAATGTCTAACCGCTCCTCTCCTTCGGCTAATAGTTATGAGCCACATCGCTTTGATGGTGTGGTTCCCGAAGGCATGCCTCTTGTTTTCATAATAACGTCCCGAGACATCTAAATTTCGTCCGTTCTCCTATTACGATGGAGAAAGGCTTAAACAACGAAAAATTGATCAATGGGGCGTAATCTAATCCGAGGTTGCGGGTGGAAAAAGTTGATAAGGACTCCCAGAGGTCGAATAAACATTTCGATTGTTAGAGATTTCTTTGCGTCTCTCATTTGAGATAACGACGGTAGCCTCATCTCAACTTATTACGATTAGGGGAATCGTTATTTCATTTTCACGATCATCATAAATCAAATCTATCAAATCCCACCATGTACTTTTGATCGAAACCCACACTTGAGTTTCTTTGGGAACTTGGGGATGCGTATAATGTTGTAAATCAGATCGCAGAAGCCTTTGATTCGTATTTCCGTTGTTTGATCATAACTATGATTCCTCAACTCTGGCTTTACCCCTCATTTAAGGGCGTGAAACGCTTCATTAATTCTCGGATCTATCCAACTAGAGATTTTTATGGGATTACGGATGATGAGATCTTTATTTTGTTGTATGCATTGGTGTGTGGGAGCATACATTGATTGGGGAGTTTTGATTTTTAAGATCGCAATTAATTTTGCGATAGAAAGACGTAATAGGGGAAGACCGCTACCATTTGCCTGGTTATCTCTCACCTTTGTATCCAATCCGAATCACGTGCAGAGTTTGCTCTTGGCGAGATTTTTCCATCTCGTGATTCTCGATTAGGATTACTTCCGTGGATACTCCCGGATGTTCATCTACGGTTTGATAATCGCCAAGTTATGTTGTTAAGTTGGTAGTTGTTTAAATTAGTTGTTTAATCGTTTTTGTTATTTGTTACTTTTATTTATAGTTTGTAATAGTGTTTAATATATATGTCATTTTCTTTAATCAAAATAATATATGGTTGCTAAAAATAAGAAATAATAATCAAAATCATATAAAATTTTAATTTTATTTGCAAACTACTTTTATTTACTCACTTTGAACATCGGACGATGTCATTTAAGTAAGTGGGGAGTGGAAGTAAGTTAGTAAATAAAAATTAAAATTTTCTTATATAAATTTATACTTAATTGCTCAATACTTAGTTTAATTTTTCTTGGAACAAAATAATTAGATAATATATAATTAGTATGAATAAAAACAATATAAATTGGTAAGAATAGATTTTAATTAAGTAAAGTAAATTAGATATATTATAAGTATATTATATATGTTAATTTTAGATCTTTATAAGATTTTAAGTATATGTAACTATACATAAATATTATCAAGTAAGTTTCATATGAAATTTTAGCAAATATACTTATATTTATAATGAATTTTTTAGAATAATTTTCTTTGTAAAACGAAATATGAATATGGAATCGGATTAGGAATGATGAGATTTTGACACCACAAAAATTACCTCAACCTTGATTAGAGTGATCAAGACCTCACTCGAAATAGCCATTTTTGATCATAACCGACCACTTGGCTTATTTTGGTCTACATTTCCTAAAAATCCCACGAGTTTGTATGCGTCTTATGAAAGGATATGATAGCACGAAGCTAAGGATGGTGTATCTTTGAGGTGAAAAAAAAAAAAAAAAAAAAAAAAAAAAGAAAAGAAGAACAAAGCACCATATTTACAGAGAATTAATCGAATACTGGTATCTTCCTTATCTTTGATCGATGAGATATCGGTAGTAGCTTCCAATGATTTGAGTGCGGTAGGGTGTTATCTAGAAGCGTCCTATATCACTACATGAGGTATAAAGCTCCCGATAAAAATTCGAATCATAAGATCTCAAGAATGATTACGAGTTTAAGGAAACCGGACTCGTAATTTTAGATCGAAAGAGTATTACTCCGATCAATCTTGATGAAGCAATGCTTGTAAATTTGATTTTCTACACACACTCACGCTTTTAGTTCTTAATATTGAAAAAGAGAGAAAATCTGAAAAATAGTTGGAAAAGGAGATTTTATTAATCGAAGCTGTTTTTGATCAAACGTGAAGGTGTAAGTACGTACGACTTGCCTCTTTCTCTTTTGATTTCTTTTTCTATCTTTTCGATTAACCAATGTCCTATCCTAAAAAGTATTAGCCATCTTGTCAATTACTTGACTTAGTCTTTGATTCCAAATATTTCATATAAGTTGAGATAGGAAAATAATTCTAAATTTTAATTATCTTTATTGAGTAGATTTTGTGAAATTTCATTTGAATAATAGTTGATAAATAATTTATCAAAGTTATCTACACTTTTATCTTATTAATTTCTAAGAAAGATATAATTAATATGTTTATAATATTGAAATGATATTTTACTAATTTAAAATTTTATCTACCACTTATATTATTTTTATCGTAATTTTTATATATTACCGCTTATTTTGCTCGAGGACGATCAAAGAGCTAAGTGGGGAGTAGTTGATGTGTAACATTTATATGATAAAAATTACGATGTTTTATATACGTTATCGACTATTTTTATATAAAATATAAGTAATTATAACGAATAATCTTATAAAATATTAATAGCTATGAATAAATCTAAATACTATAAAAATCTAGTAAAAATGATAAAAAAGTTATAAATTTTGTACCGGGTTAATAACCGGAGTGTAAGTGTCGATTCACGTGGGTATTTTTGGTATTTTGAGACCTTAGGTAAACCAAGACCCCGAGTGACGACATTTTGTGGAGTAAAATCATATCTTTTGAAGGAATAAAGGAAGTGCCACACGAGATTTAAAGTTCAAGTGGACCAATGATTCGTGACGCCATATCAAGTTATATTTTAACGAACAAATGGCCCAGCAAAAAGGCATTTTCTGAAAAAGAAGTCTTCATGGAAGTTATAGATCTCCTCAAGAGCTTTCCAACGCATCTTGAATTATGTCATTTGGAGATCCAGAACTCAAGTTATGATTTTATCAAGTTTCGGATTAAGATTGGAAAAAATCTATCCGGATCGATCGGTTTACCTCGGATCGATCCGAGGAAACATCATGATTAGACCAGCATGTGGCCTGCGCAGAGAATATCCTGGGATAATATTTTTTATTCCCGGATCGATCCGGCCCTTTCTCGGATCGATCCGGCAAGGGAAAAAAACTGCCTATAAATAGAGCAGTCTGCAGGCACATAAAGGGGGTACCAAATATATTTTCTTCACCTCTTTTTAGTAGTAGTAGTATGTATATATATAGGCCTTATGCCATAAATAAAGTAGTATCGTTATAATGCTCGAGAAATTATCAGAAGATCAATGTTGTTGAAGTTGTTGTAGCATCCGGAAGAATACAGCTTCTGATTCAATCGTTGTAATCGGGTAAAATTCCTAAAGTATTTATGTTTGTTTTGTCTTTTTATCTTTTCGTATAATGTTAGTAGGCTAAATCTAATAACTAGCCAAAGTTATGTAATCGTTTTATTTCGATCCTTTCGGTAAAGGATTGTCTAAGTAAAATTGAATAAAATTGAGTTAATTGAATCTTTTCCTATTAATAAAGTTTGACTTGAAAGAATTCATAATCTAATTATGAATTGACACCTCGTAATTAAGTTATGAACTCGTTAATAGAAAAACCGGAGGGTAAAATTGGCCGAGTGAAAGCGTGACAACGGAACCCGATTTCTACCGAGGCGGATTTGTCCTAAAAGATGAATCTTATTAAAATTTGTACTCAAGATCGTAATAATGTTAAATTCATCGATTTAATTGAAACTTAAACCGGAAAGTTGAATCGCCCGCCTTGACAACCGGAGCCTTTAAATAAAATTGACCGTTTGATGAACGGAATGACTCCTTTTATTCAAAGGTAGAATCGTACTCGGGACCTGCTCGTAAAAAACCGTAACGATTGTGGACTTTGGGTGATGACAATGGACATATGACAATTTCACACACTAATGTGAGGGCGAATTGTTAACCTTAGGAGTACACCGTTTCATTTACTCAATTGAACCTAAAGATCGAGCACATTCCATTCACTGAAAAGATCGTATAAATCAATTATATAAACTTTGGCTAGTTCTCTAATAATATATTTGGCATCTATATATTTATATCTATATATATACTTTGCAACTTATGCACGTCTATATATATTTATATATCTATATATATTATATTAGAATAAATTTTAATTTACGTATTTATTTTATGTTGACTAGAATAGTAGTGATCTGTGTTATAAAATTGCGGTTTAGATCGAGTTAATAACAGCTCTTTGGTGTTTAACCACACTTAGAAGAATTACAAAGTTCCCTGAGGATACGATACTCTGACTCACCATACTAGCACTACAGTTTGACCCGATACACTGACGGTTAAGGACTGGTATTAGCACTAGAAAAGGCCACGTCAATTTGGCAAAAAAAAAAAAGATCAAATCCAAATCAATTTATGTAATCTCCTTCTACTTTCTTAGATAGTTTCTCTTCTTCTTAGTTTCTTATTAAAAAAACACAAAAAGACTTGTTCTTAGCTTTAGTTTCCTGCAATTTCTTGTAATTAGAGCATGGGCTTTGTTCATCCATGGTGGATACATCATTCTTTGGTTGAATCTTTATGAGAATTGGACTAATTTCATGTTTTCATCTTTGAATTGAGGTATCTCTTCTCCTTTTAGTGTAATTTTCTATTTTCATGGATGTATTTGGTATGACTTGCTTTTCCATTGCATTAATCATGAGTAGCTAAGTTAAATGTGGCTTGGGTGATGAGAAAATGAGCTAGAAATCTTGTAATTGCTTGGATTCAAGTTGGATTGTCTTTTATGTTCTTGATTTGTTTATGTCATGGTGATTGATCTTCATGGGTGTGATTAATTAATGACTAATTGCATCATCTAAGTGTTAATTCGAGGCGTAATGTAAGAATTGGCATGGACACTAGTCATCATGAGCACTTAGTAAAATCATCTAGAGATAGAATTGATTTCTAGAGTGTGTGTTACCTAATCTTAGATTGGGCGATTTGTAGCACTTTAATGCGTAGCCATTCATTCAATCTAGTCCTAGCCGATAGATAGATGTTTGGTTATAGTTCGTTAATGCGAGAGATTGATTGACGTTAACATACTTGCTTAATTAGTGAAGCTTAATTGCACATCATTAGTGAAGCTTAATTCCATGTAGTTACAAGACCTCAAATCTAGTTCATCGGAACATCACCCTAGCCACCTCGTTTCACATCATTTCCCCTTCATCCGAGTCATTTTATCCTTAGTTAATTGCACTTTTAGTTCGCTTTTCATTAGTTAATTTGTAGTTGATTCATACTTGCTTCTTGATTAATGGATACACCTAGACTAATTGTTTGGGCCGCTTTGGTACTCAATTGAGATTTCTCCCTGTGGATACGACCTTGACTCACCTAAGTAGACTACAATTGACCCGGTACACTGCCGGTTAGATTGGAAACCTAGAAAGGCCGATCAAGCATTATTAATGGCCAACAACAAGGTCTGCAAGATAGTTGAGGTTAGCTCGATTCGACCGAGGACTCATCATAGTAAATTTTACACACTGACGGATGTTAGACATGTACCGTAGATGACCGAGAATTCGATATCTTTTGGTCTATTGGACAATAATGGGTTCAAGTTCAGAGGTGAAGGTGAAGTATTGAGTGTCAACAAAGACTCAATTGTGGTCCTCAAGGGTGTCAAGAAGAGAACATTGTATCTATTACAATGCCCTATTGTATCTGGTCCGACGGTTGTTGCATCATCAAAAGTTCACCAGTCACAGTTGACCAAGCTATGGCATATGTGACTTGGTCATATGGGTGAAAGAGGGATGCAAATTCTGTCTAAAGCTGATAAGGAAATAGATAGGAGAAACTGCAGATTTGTGTGGGGAAACAAGGATAACAAAAAGAGGATTTATTTGACTGGTAGGTAGCTGTGCCAAGGCAATGAAATTGTTCTCGAATCAGCAAGAACTAGTCCTACCTTTTTTGCTAAGACAATCATTTCACCGATAGCAATGAGAGTCACTCTACGTGGACTTCCCAATCAAAGACGGACATAAGGACAAGAATATGAACATTTGTGGAATCGTGTGTTTGGGAAGCTACATAAGAGCAAGTTCTCAAAAGGCATACACAACACAAAGACAACATTTGATTATATTCATTCAGATTCCTGGGGGCCAACATCGGGTGATCACAAGTATTTTGTGTCTTTCATTGATGATTATTCAAGAACGACATAGACGGTGATGATGAAGCACAGAAGTGATGCATTCAAAAGTTTCAAGCAGTGGAAGGCTCTGGTGGAGACTCAGACATGAAAGAAGATCAAAAGTCTCCATACACATAATGGTCTTGAATTATGTTGGTCTGAGTTTGGTCAGTTATGCAAAGATGATGGTCTTGCTAGGCACGGTACAATCATAGATACCTCTCAGCAGAATGGAGTGGCAGAAAGAATGAATCAAATTCTTTTGGATAAGGGTCTTTGTAAGGTATGGTGAGGGAGTTAAGGGTATAGAATCTGGTCATCAGCTGAGAATAGGGTTATTTATAGCAGAATTGTGATCTTTGATGAAAATTCTATGCTTAACTCATCTGTGATGGGCTCATCTGAATCTAAAACAAGAGCTGAATCTGAGAGAGTTGACAAACAGGTGGAGCTTCCGGTCAAGTCAGCTGAATTGCAACAGTCAGCTGAAGACATGCAACACTCATATGATCTGGTAGAACTGGAGCTAGATCGAAACCATTCAGTTGAACATGGATTAGCTGATACTCAAACAACTAAAGTTGGTCAGCAGAGGTAGAATGACCAATGTTGGACATCCCAAATTGATGTAGTAACTTAAACACAATCCGGTTGGACCGGATCCGACCGATTTGGATTACTTCTACTACGTATTTATGTTTATAAATATAATAAATAACTTTTCTGTTATTATATATTTGTTCGTTTAACGAACCAATTATGATATTGTATATATGATAACGTCTCTAATATCAGACTGTGATAAATAAATAATAATAATGATTATGGTTGATGAGATTTCGATTCACGTTAAATAATTTGATTGAGCATTAATTATGCTCGAGTTTAGTTTGATTATACTCGTTAAAATGAAGCGCACATTCAAAGTCTAAAGAACGGAAGATATTGATTGCATCGTTGCGTTTATTTAGTTTGATTAGAGTTTTATTGTGACCTCTCATCTATATTAAAATAAAGTGGCGTAATCATTTCATTCGAACTAATATAAAAAGAAGTAGTGCAGTGATTGTATTCTACAGGTTACCCTAAAATAATTTAAAACTTAAGATTGGTTTTGCGTGAAAACAAAAAATTCAAATAACCAAACCTGGATTATTTTATTTTACTATTTTCTAATTGTTTGTTTGATGTTCCAGGCCAGCACCTATAAATTGAACGCCGAGTGATATTGGAAATCGCAACACTTCAACTTGAACCTGATTATTTTTTTCTTATATAGTAGTAATAAATTAATAGAAAAGTGATGGCTAGGGTCGTTTCCGTTTTTCTATGCCTTCTATGTGTCATGGCAGGTTTGTTTTATTGTTTTTATATTTTGTATTTTTTTAAATTCAATTAACACCCTGTTTCAAAATATTCAGAATGCTCATGTCCCATATTTTGTACCGCTCAAGTTTGTGGATGGTACCGTCCATACCGCCCATAATTTGAAATTTTCACATTAAACTCGAAACCCTCATTTGTTCTTTCTCTCTTCTTCTTCCATTTCTGCACCTTCTCCATCGTTTTTCAAAATTATTTTCTCTCAAAAATTTCAGATTGAAGTTTATCGATCTGACCTTTTTGAGAGAAAAAAAAAATATCCTTCAAAAACGATGGTGAAGCTATAAAGAAGGTGAAATGGAAGAAGAAGAAGAAATGAGGGAGAAGAGGTGTTAAGTATGGAAATTTCAAATCATGACCAATGAGCGGTACATAAGCGGCAAGGTCCATCTTTAAGGCGGGAGACACGGATAAAATTTGTGATGAAATAATGGGGTATTAAACATACTATATATATATTTACGCAAAAATGTTTTATTTGAATTTCCCTTTTTTTTCCGGGTAAATTTGAGACATCGTATCACATTGTCTATTTTCGTAATGTCATTTGCAGCTGAAGAAATGATGAGTAAAGCTGTGGCAACGAAAAGGATCCAAGTATCAACACTCCGTCATGCCTTGGGTGAAGATCCTTGTCCGATTATAAATTCCAGCTTATGCCCCAATTACCCCTGCGAAGATTACATTCCAGAAGGTGAAGTTAAATATTTTTGCGAGTGTGTTGAAGCTGAAAACACATGCCGCCGGTTGTTTTAAACTTTCACTCACTTCAAATACACTTTAAACTGATTCGAGTCTTTGATTATAATGTATAGAATTCAATTCAATTCATTGATATGAGTTCAACTATATATTCGAGTCTTTGATTATTTAAAGCGTGTTTGGAGTAACAGTTTTTAATGCTAACTTTTGTTACGAGTAAACGTTCAGTATTGCTTATAAATTAGTTTCCTATATTTTCAAATATGTTTCTTTCCTTTTTTTTTTTTTTTTTTTTCCTTTCCCTTTTTTGCCTTTTGATTATGGGTCAGAATATTTTTCATGTTTCTCCGGGCAATACGGAGAAACATGAACTGTCATAATTAATTAATGGTACGACACATATTTATAACATTGATTATGGTGGCCATACAGTATTATCAATACGTCGTGGTATAAAAATGTGTCGTGACATTTTTTTATGACAGAAGCATTCTGATAGTAACATTTATCGAACCAAGTTAGACTCGTGTTTGGAACTAGAAGGATTTTATTTTATCTAAGACAAGTTGACCGTTCGCTCCATATCCTTTTGCTTTTGAATCATTGTATCAATAAAGTTACGGCATATATGTCGTATCAGATGTACCTCCAATTTGTCAAGCTATCATACATTGTGGTTTCCACAATTTAACATATTCTACCGTGGTTAAATATATGATTTTGTTTTCTACAGACATTGAAAATCTACTTTTAATGCTTTATATACTTTATTTGGTAGATTAAAACACGAACAATATATTTTATTCATGGTTTTTCGGAATCGAAAATGATCGGGATACGTACAACTCATGAGTTAGAACATGAGTTACTACACTTTTACATCATACTCATGTGTACTCAAAATATATTACTTCATAATATCAATCGTGTAGAAGAATGTTGGGACACTTCTATTTTAGTACACCGGTTGAGATTGCCCTACATTGTTTATGGATTTCTACATAAAAGCAGTCACTTATTATACTAGTGGCACGGTGATGCTCAATACGAAAAAAAAAAATCTCACTTTTATATCTATACATATACATTACAACAACGGTTTTGTAGGATATAAAAATATATACAGGTTGCTTGGAGTATCATTGTCTTTAGTGTTAAATGTTAATTATGTAACACATAATTAATTAGTTAATATAAGATATACATGATGTTAAAGTTAAAATCTCTTTATATTCATAACCAGCTATGCTTGTATATTGATATTGGAAATAATGCTGCTCATTACAGGTCAAGAGCAACACAACGGCAACATAGCAGTTTCTTAGTGACATTTAGTCGAACACCTTCAACCAAAAGTCGTTGAAGGTTGTTACAGCAGTTAAGGAAGTTATAACCGTCAAATGATGTAACTAGCTATAACATAAGTGTATATATATCTGTACGATTTAATCAGAACTATCAATTCGAATGAATAAAGATTTTTCCCTTTCTTCTTCTTCAAATGGTTGTTTCCCGCCTTTCTTTTTTCAATTTTCAGTTCGAAGTTCATCAAGTTCTAGTGATTAGAACTTGAATTTCTACATGGTATCAGAGAATTTGTTAATGCTTCTTTTCTTTTTTTCTCTTATTCTTTGAAGCTTTGTCGTCTTCATTCTCAATTCTTTGTAAATTTCCATATTTCCTTGGAGTTGTATCTGAGTTCTTGGTCAAATTCCTGTAAAAATTGCTCAGAATCAACAAATTTTGCCAGGAAACCCGTTCTATATTCATCCTAGTGACAATCCCTCACGGATCTTGGTACAACCGCTATTAAACAACAAAAATTGGCATCCGTGAAGCTGGTCAATGAAGAGTCAGCTCATTACTAAGAACAAGATTGTGTTTTATAGGTGGTTCGATTGAAAAACCGCCTGCAGATTCTCCTGATTTTCAGGTATGGAAGCAATGTAATGCGTTTGTTACTGGTTGGATTGTCAATTCAATTATTCTGTCATTAGCACAGAGTAGTATGTATAAACCAAGTGCTAGGATCATTTGGATGGATTTTGAATCAAGGTTTTCAAGGTTGGATGTGTTTAGAGTCCCAGACTTGTTAGAAGAGGTTCATATTGTCAAACAGGGGTTCCTGGACGTCACCAGTTATTTTACCAAAGTAAAGACTCTTTGGGATGAGATAGATCTTATGAAGCCAACACCTACTTGTAAATGCTAGCCTAGATGCACCTGTGTTGTGCTTAAGGTGTTTGCAGGATATGCTGAAACAGAAAAAGTAGTTAGGTTCTTGAATGGTTTGAATCATGAGTATTCTCAAGTTATGACACATGCACAATTGATGCATCCTGTGCCTGATCTTAATACTGTGTTTGCAACGGCCTTGAAGCTTGAGGCACAAAAAGAGTATGAAACATCACATATATCTCATCGGATTCTTTACAACCGGTCTTTCAATACAACTACAGGTCCTCCACAACAAGGGCAAGTAGCTTTTAATAAGGCTATTAACACTGGAGTTGGAAATAATTCCTATAAGAAGAACAATCAGGACAAGAAAAATCTGCAGTGTACTTTCTATGGACTTATTGGCCATACTATTGATAAATGTTACAAAAAACATGGCTACCCTCCTGGTTTTAAGTCAAGAAACAGGGTTAATATGGTAGACTACTGGAGAAACTTAATTTAAAGAATTACTACTACAACCTCAATCCATGCAGGTGCAATTTAATTTAAAGAATTACTACTACAACCCCATCCCATCCATATTCCTAACCAAACTAACTACTACTAAAAAAGAAAACCTACCTCTACTTGCCGTCAGCTCGCCAGAGTCGGCTGTCGGACTCGGTCACTCGATGGTGGGGTCAAGTAGAAGACTCCAACTCCAATTCAAGTAGGCGCTTAAAAAATGGGTATTTGGTTTTGGTTTTGGTTTTGGTTTTGTTTCTTTGTCAGAACTCAGAAATTGAAGAAATTGAATCAGAAATTGATGAAATTTAACTAAAAAATAGAGTGTGGTGAATCAAAGATGCGTTGTGGCTTGTGTTGGTGGTGCTTTTGCTATGTAATTTTTTTTTAAAGAGGGCAAGACTCAAGAGGCTGGAGTTCACGGGTGTACTATTATTTCTTATTAAAAGAAGTAAGATTCTCTGCTAGTGCTATTCTCTGCTGCTGGTGTTTTTTTTTCTTTTTGAAAAGATGCTGCTGGTGTTTTTGGAGTGTAGATTGGATGAAAATGGTGTAGATTTCTTTTGCTTTATCGGATTGGCTGAAAAGGGTGTTCCAGTCGAAATCATTGTACTTATCGGGTTGACTCGGCCGAGTCAGACCGATTTTTCCCGAGTCAGACCGAGTTTTGCCGAGTCAGGCCGATACGTACCCAATTCATATCTAAATCGAGATGAATCCGTAAATTTGTACCGGTAAGCTTCGAGTTGGAGCCGACTCGGCCGAGACTTTGAACCATGCTTATCTCAGAGTAAATGAATGATATGACAGAACGACAAATGTGGAGTGAAATTCAGCACCCTGAAAAGAAAACGAAAAACTATTCAGCAACAAAAATGGTATACTTCAGCAACAAAACCCAAAAGAAAGATTCCAGAAACAATAGAAATTATACACTCAGAAGACAGCAAAATCCCATAATTTAGCTTCAAACGTTTGGCTATCTGAAGCTATTTCAGAAACTTCAGGCTTCTCCTTTGTTTTTATTTTTTTGGTTATGGAGTTTGGATTCACTACGATACTGAGGACAATTTAGCAATCATGGAGCAGAAAAGAGGAAACAAAATAGAAAGGTTATGCCTATCAAATACCATCTCCGACTGACTCGACCACCGGAATCGCATCCCCAAATTTTGAAAACCCAAATGGCTATTGAAAATAAACCAAGATGTAGAATGAGAAGGACGGATTGTGGAGAAGTTGTTTGTGGGAGGAAATCATGGGACGTAAAGCAGGGATATGACATTAACGATGGAAGGATGTCGTGGAGATGTGGGGTTTGGATTTTGGAATCGGTGGATTCATTTAGCAGAGGGTTTTTTTTTTCTTCCTGCTAACCGGGTCAAAAACGGGTCAATTGGCCAAATGTGGGTCAATTGACAGTTATTTACTCTAAAATATTAATATGTATATATATATATATATATATATATATATATATATATATATATATATATATATATATATATATATATATCAAACGCGATTAAAATTTCAATGAATTTTTAATTTTTGATGCTCTTCGTTTAGAGATTTGGTTTGATATAATAACATCACTTTTAGTGAGATTCACTATTGAAATTCACTTAGTAAATATCCCTAGTGAATCCCAAAAATCAATGAATATCGATAGATTGATATATGTCAACTTTATAACTAAAATTTATAACATTTTATAACATATTATTAATAATTTTATCTAAATATCTTAAAAAGTATTAATATAACTTATAAAAATCTAATAGTTACAAATAAATGTTGTAGTATATTTTATAACTTTTGTTATCAGATTTACCTGTGGTTTTGTTGTTTTTGAATTGTGCAGGTATTATATGATACAAAGTAGAAGAATTGGAATCGAAAAATATAAAAATCTGATCATGTGGCTGATATTTGTCAAATCCGGCGCAGGCCGGAAGAAGCCGGTTCACGCCGGATTATGTGATGATTAAATCATGTTACTCCACATGCGTCTGACAAGAAGTACTCAAATTCAATTAATCCGGCGCAAGCCGGATCAGTCTCGGCGCACGCCGGATCAGAAAACTCAGCCTATAAAACCGTACCAATATATATATGGGGGAAGGGGCTAGAAGGACAAAAAAAATGATAAATGGGTCCAGAAAGACAAATTTCAAAATCAGAGATTAGTAAGGACAATTGCTAATATAGTGACAAAATGCCCTTTATAATTTTAATAGTAACAACCAAGGAAAAGTAGAATAACCCATAAAATGTCAGTAACATCCAATGAAAAATAATAATGACCTAAAACAAGTAAGTAATGTGACCTCGAAAAAAATCGTAACACCCAATGAAAAAAATATGACCTAAAAACAAGTAGTATGATCTTAAAACAAGTAATAACACCAGTAAAATATAATAACGCCAATAAACAAGTCGTAATATGATCCGTAAAATGTCGTAAATATCCAAAAACAAGTAATAATGACTAAAAACAAATAAACAAATACGCGTAAATATAGTAAAGGGCAATAAACAAGGAGTAATCGCCATAAAATAGATAAAGTACATAAAAATATAGTAACGTTACAAAATTAATAGTAACAACCCTAAACCCAAAAAAAAAAAAAAAAAAAAAAAGCCTTCCTTCTTGGCGGAAATTGGACTCGGCGAGCAATGGTGAAAAACAAAGGCAAAAAAAAAAAATCCACTGAGCGGTGGCGAAAATAAAATACCGCTTTTGATTTTCGTCTTCCTTCTCGATTCTTTCCTAAATCGAATCCCGTTTCATCCTCGTAGCAACGAGGCAAGCGGCGAGCGGAGGGCGAAGAAGCGGCGGCGGGCGGTGAAGCATCCGCTATGTCCGTCCGGCGTCTGCTTTCATCAACGAGAATGACGGATTAATAGAGAAGGACGGATTAATCGAAGAGAATGACGGATCAATCGGCGTCATTACTATTTGCTCAATCGAGAGAAATTTCGATCCGTAGCAATCCAATCACCACCATGGACGATTCCGCCGCCATGAATCATCACCGTATCTTTGCTGCTTTGTGATTGGAAGAAGAAGAAAAACTCGCTTTGCTGTAACGCGATGCCGATGGATGCATTTTTGAGCGATGATGGATGAGGAAAGATTAATTGGGTAATTAGGTTTAATTAGCCAAAGGGTATTTTGGTAATGTTAATTAAGTTTTGTCCTTTCTAATCATCCATGTACTTGTGGCCTAATAAATGTATTAATTTGTCCTTTTGGACAAAAACCTATATATATATATATATCTCTATCTATATATATTATCTTATCTAATCTCTGAAAATATTATTTCAGTAGGCATTCTGCCATAAAAAGTAGTTATAGTATCGTTGTAATGTTTAGAGTAATTATCGAAGATTGTTGATTTCATAGCTGTTGTTACATTCAGAGGATAAAAGCCCACTTCAACAACTGTAATCGGTAATATTCTAATGTTATTATGTTTTTTATTTATATAAGTATCTTTATATTAGTATTAATAATGACTATAGGCTAATTATACAACTAGCCAAGACATGTAATTGAGCTATTTTGATCCTTTAGGGAAATGGATGATGACTATGTTAAAATTTGATTAAAAATTGAATATGATTAATCTTTTTCTACTTGGACTAATTGACAGCCCGTATTGACGTAATTAACCAATATGGACATAAACATAACCTAATCATGAACTGACCAGAGACGATAGGATATGAGAAAAGAGTAGAAAGACTGGAAGGTAAAATTGGCCGTCTGACAAACGAAACCCTCTTCTTATCCAGGGGCAGAATATTTATACTCGAGAGATTATAATGTCAAATCATTAGGTTTAATCGAGGTTTTACCAAGGAGGAGACATAGAACAAATTCATGCACTCGTATGAGGGGAAATTGTTAGCTGAGGAGTATACCGTTTCACATAATCAATTACACCTTAAAACAGGAAGTTCGATCACATCCATTCAACTAAAGAGATCATGGTTCAATAATATTGTCTTGGTTAGTTCGTATAAACTATTTATATTAATATTTATTATATTGGTATCTATACATCTAATTATTTATTACATTAGTATCATATTAATAAACCTATATGATAAGGATTGCGACTTAGATTGAGATAATAACAGCTAATTGGTGTTTAACCATATTTTGAATTATATTTTCATTTCCCTGAGGAGACGACCTTGTTCACTAAACTAGACTACAATTCGACCCGGTACACTGCCGGTAAGATTGGACACCCAGTTTAAGCCTATCAACAGTGAATTTCGAACAATAGTGAATTTCGACAGCGGATTTTCTGAAATCACGTCGGAATGTATTGAATGTGGTCTCAAAATAAAGAGAATGAAAAAATAAAAAATTTGGTGAAATTTTTTTCAAATTTGGAGTTCTATATTGAGAGATATTAAGGTTTAAAAAAGATGGATGAGAGAGAAAGTTTGTTGATATTTTTTTTCCTGGAAAAAAAGGCGCTAGATTTAAAAAAAAAAAATAATTTTATCATTTATGCCAAAGTTTCAAAAAACTGTCATTCTCCATAATTGATGAAATGTTTGTGTCATTCTCCCTCATTCCCCCCATATTTTTTATTGGGAAAATGACAACTTCTATAATTTTTATAGCCAAAATGACACAACAAAAATTAATAAATTAAAAAAAACACGCATGTTACCATGCGTACCTGCACCTTTTTTTTTTTTTTTTTTTTTTTTTTTTTTTTTCACTTTCGGCTTCCATTTTCAAACATTTATATCTTTTAATCTAGATATCCAAATCGATAAAAATTCACTGATTTTTTTTTTTTTTGATACTCTTCGTTTTGAGACTTGGTTGATATAATTACATCGTTTTTGTATATTCATTTGTCGAAATTCACTCAAGAAATCCGGTGAATTTGAAAATCGGTTAATTTCAATATATAATTTCGACGATGAATTTTATGGAATCACGTCGGGATATGTTGAATGTGGTCTCAAAATAAGGAGCATGAAAAATTAAAAATTTTGTGAAAGAATTATCAAATTTGGAGTTCTATATTGAGAGATATGAGTGTTTAAAAAAGATGGATGAGAGAAAGTGTATTGGTTTTTTTTAAAATAGGCGCCAGAAAATAAAAAAAAGAAATAGTTTTGCCATTCTAAAGTTTCAAAAAGTTATCGTTCTCTTAATTAACGAAATGTTAATGCTCTTCTCCCTTATTGCCCCTTTTTTTAATCTGTGTAAAATTATTTAAAATGATTTATATTTTGAGACGGAAAGAGAACTTCCAAGAGATTATCAAGACAATGTTCTAAATTCAAGTCACTTCCAAAATTTATTTCTTGTAAGTAAGGTGCTTCAATATTTGTCCAGATTTGATATATCCGCATTTTAAGATACCACAAAACATCACAAAGAATAACAATTTAGAATAAAACAAGTAATTGATGGAATCATAAATAAACATGATGCCAAGGACCATTGATTGTCACGTTTGTCCTTATAATTTGACTTCAATCCTTATATGAGATCTATTTTGAATTTTTTCAGTTTTTATTTTAGAAAAGATCTTTTTTGTTAATGATACTTTGGATTTCTTAATCTTGGCGATTTGATTGATGTACTTTTTTATTCCTTACCCTTCCAATTGGTATTTTGTCCTAAAATATAAGTCAACCTAAATGTTTTCATACAGATTAAGAAAATAGTTGAATGTCATGAATTTGATGGTTAATGTCTAAAATACCCATTGCTTATCATTAATGCAATAGTTTTTAAGTAATGAAAAGTGGTTGAATTAATAATAAATTAAGGGTAAGATAGAGAAAATGGTAATAAATGTTGGAATGACTTACGTTGTGAGACAAATCTAAAATTGAAATATAATGCAACTTATCTAATGTTAATTATCTAAAGTAGAAAAAAGTTGCTAACTGATGAATGCACAAGGGGGAAAAAAATGCAAAATGCAGACACAATATTTTCACTTCTTCTTTTTCGAGCGGAAGAACCTTGTGCAAAAAAAATGCAAAATGCAAACACGATATTTTCTCTTTTTTTCCGAGCGGAAGAACAGAACGGACGAGGGTTCATCAATGTCAAGGCATTCGAACCTCCGCCCCTGGCTCTGCTACAATAAAGAAAATCAGAATACTGGCGGAAACGTAAAACAATGAACTTGTGTTTATTTTTTGATTGAATAAAAAGATTACACCACTTCTCTTTATATAGGAGAGAAGTCTTATCATAATATAGTTTTAAATAATTTAGAAAACAAATATTAACCATTTATTTAAACCAAACATCTCTATCTCTTTTTTTTATTTTTGACTCCCCATATTTATCTCTTGTAATATTTATCTCTAATAGTGTCCATCGATTGGGCCATACCGGATCATTAACATGTTCCAGAGGCGTCTTCATATCCTCAACAATTTCCAAGGCAATAAATGAGGCTTTAAACATTATTGTCATATATAAAATTTCATTATCTATCTTCCCATAAGCATAAGCTTTTGAGAGATGGTAGTTTAAATGGTATCAGAACGAAAAGTCATGGGTTCAAACCTCGTTTCAAACATAGTTTTCTAAAAAAAAAGTAAAAAATTAAATACATTTACAAATGCTGGACGCCTGGACCTATCTCCCTTCTTATAAGTCCACACGGGCCACTCTCCTTTCTTATAAGCTCAAACGACATTTCCTCCCTCTTATAGACTCACACTTAAGGGGACATATCGCTTAAAATTTTGGTTGATATGATAATTCAACAAACAGAAGAGCACTTACACTAACTGGCCTGCCATCATAAAGCCATGCACACCTGCTCGATCTTCCAAATAATCGAGAGATCGATGTGTAATGAGTTCCATCAACTTCATATCAAAGAAAAATCAGCCACTCGACCCAGCACGGCCGAGACCACTGGATCACCATAAAAGGGGCATATCTTCGTAGAAATCTTGCAATGAAAAAAAGCATGCTTAAGGTCCTCCTCGCCACTCCCACATACGTAGTTGACAGGTGCCATCATCCATATTGCGCCTCTTAAAGGAAGCCCCTATCGGAAGTCCGAAAGGATTGACGGAGGTTTTAAAATTATATTAGGGTACATAAGATATTTATTGCATCGTTACGTTTATTTAGTTTGGTTAGAGTTTTATTGTGGCCCTCATCTATATTAAAATGAAGCGGCGTAATCATTTTATTCGATCAAATATAAAAAGATTTTATTCGATCAAATATAAAAAGTAGTGCAGTGATTGTATTCTACAGGTTACCCTAATATAATTTAAAAAATTAAGAATTGGATTTTTTTTTTAGAGTAAGATTTTATTTATTTATTTATTTATTTTTTTAGAGTAAGATTGGTTTTGCGTGAAAAAAAAAATTTAAAAAATTAAACCTGGATTACTTTATTTTTCTAAATGTTGTTTGATGTTCCAGACCTATAAATTCAGGCCCGAGTGATATTTGAAATCGCAGCACTTCAACCTGAACCTAAACTTTTTTTCCTATAACAAACTAATAGAAAGTGATGGCTAGGGTCGTTTCCGTTATTCTATGCCTTCTATGTGTCATGGCTGGTTTGTTTTCGTTTTGTTTTTTTTTTTTTTTTGCTGGGGGAGGGGGAAGGGTGGTAGATTCATATAATTAGAAATAGTTTGTTTCATACCTCATTTTTTCCAGAAGATCTTATGTGTCCGCTGCTTCAGAGATGGTCCATAATTTGAATTTTCACATTAAACCCATCATATACCTCGTTTCTTCTCCTCATCTCTTCTTCTTCTTCTTCCTCCTCCTCCATTTCACCTTCTCCATCGTTTTTCAAACTTATATTCTCTCAAAAGTTTACGAGTGAACTATATCGAAGATGGACAAATCGAAATTTCAGTTCGAAATTTATCTGACCTTTTTGAGAGAAAAATCCTTCAAAACCGAGCAGTGTTGGGAGAGATTCTTGCACACTCTTAAATACCTATTGTGCCTTTACTACCACCAATTGGTTTTAGTAGAATCTGTAGTCACTTGATCCTAACAAGAAGAAGAAGGTGAACTGGAAAAAGAAGAAATAAGGGATTCGAGAAGAGGGGTTTAATTTGAAAGAACGGTAAGCGTTTGATCCTAACAAGAAACGATAGAAGAAGGTGAACTGGAAAAAGAAGAAATGATGGATTCGAGAAGAGGGGTTTAATCTGAAATTTCGAATTATGAGCAGTACGGAAGGCAGAACATAAGCGGTACCGTCCATCTTTAAAACGGGGACATAGATAAAACTATGAAATAATGGGGGTATTAAATAATCTTTTTATTTTACGCAAAAGGTATTATTTGAATTTCCCTCTTTTTTTTTTCCGGGTAAATTTGAGACATCGTATCACTTTCTCTATTTTGCTATGTCATTTGCAGCTAAAGAAACGATGATGATTAATGTGGTTGCAATGAAAAGGATCCAAGTATCAATACTCCGTCATGCCTTGGATGAAGATCGTTGTCCCATTATAAATTCTAGATTATGCCCGATTAACCCCTGCGAAGATTACAGTCCGGAAGGTAATGATATAGATCTTTGTGTGTGTGATGAGACGGATAACACATGCCGGCGGTTGTTTTAAACTTTCACTCAAAATAAACTTCAAGCGTCTTTGATTATTACAGAATTCAGTTCAATTAATTGATATGAGTTCAACTATTAATCAATGACTTTTATCACGAATAAACGGTCAGTATTGCCTATAAATTAGATTCGTATATTTTCAAACATGTTTTTCTTTCTTTTTTTCTTTTCTTGCCTCTCGATTCTGGTTCAGAATATTTTTCATGTTTCTCGGACTATACCGAAAAACATAAATGATACAACACATATTTATAACATTGATTATGATAGATATACATCATTATCAATAAAGTTGAATAATTGTATAAATAAAGTTACGGCATATATATATGTCGCATCATTTGTACTCCCAATCTGTCAAGCCACCATACATCGTTGTTTCCACAATTTAACATCTTCTACCGTGGTTAAATATATGATTTGGTCTTCTGCAGACATTGTCAATCTACTATTAACGCTTTATATATACTTTGTTTGGTAAATGAAAACACGAACAATATATTTTATTCATAGTTTTTCTGTATCAGAAAATATCGGGATACGATTCATGAGTTAGAACTTGAGTTACTACACTTTAACATCATGCCCATGTACTCAAAATAGTTACTCCATAATATCGATTGTGTTGAAGAATGTTGAGACACTTCTATTTTAGTGCACCTGTTGAGATTACCCTACAGTGTTTATGGATTTCTACGTAAAAGAAGTGGTTTTTATAATTATACGGGAGCCTTTAAAGACATCCCAATAAATTTACCATTGGGATCACAAGAATTATGAATAATAGACACCTACCTAGGTACCACACACATATTTGTGTTAGCTTGAATTCAATTTACTAATGACACTACACCTACAAAAATATAAATCCACCGAATTTAGATTACTTTTTATTTTAAACACTTTTTTTTTATTACGAAAGCACCCCTAAATTGATAAAAAGTACGATCTTTCCCAACTGAATTTCTTCACCACCAATCCAACTCAAGCCACCCTACACACACCTTTTCACCATGTGAGCCTTCTCTCCCCCTCCCCCCCCCCCCACCACCACCACCTCCATCAACCATTTCCTAGCATGCCCCATTTTACTAGCGGCGCTTAATCGTTGAAGAAGGCGGCTGATGCTCTAAAATAATCGAAGAAGAAGAAGACCCGACTGTTCCTGGTGTGCCACTTTTGGATGCTTGGATGTTTTCTCCTACTAAAGATTGGAGGATATATCCTTCTTCAACGAAAACAAAAAAAAGTGCGAAACAAAAATATGATGATGATAATGGTGATACGAGGAAAGAGGGAGACGAAGTGTAGTGTATAATGAAGGAGCAGATGACAATATTGTAAGAAATAGTATAATTTAATTAGATATTTATGTACGTAGCCATATATTTTGATATTTTTCTATTATCTTTTCCTTCTAATTACCGTTTAGCATAATGATTGATTGGTTTATTTACGGTTATCGGTGATTTGAATTATAACTAAAATTGCATTTGGGTCATTGGTCCAACCTATAAAAACCTATTATATTACACATCAGTCTAGCTAGGGCATTATGAAAAAAGAAATTAGAAGAATCAAAGAGCACCGTACAGTTAAACCTTGATAAATGAATATTTTTGGGATCAAAAAAAAATAATCATTTGACATGATTATTTATTTATCGAATATTATTTTAAGCCCCTTTGTTCAAATCAGGACCAAAAAAAAATATTCGACGTGATGTTATTTATTTATCGAGCGCTTAACTCTAGTTTCTTCTCCATTCTTGCTCCACACTTCTCTCCGTTCTTGGTCTATTATTTCAGGTGTAGTGGTGGAACTTTCAGAGGTGTTGCAATCGATAAATGTGAATGACAATAGATGAACTTAATTATATTTTAATTTCCCTAGAAAAAGAAGAGGGGAAAACCTAATTATATTTGATGTTGTTTGATTGTTAATTTTATGAATTATTATTTGTTTGTTAGAATAATTCTATTTTGTTTCATCCTTCTTTGCATACGGATAATTATAAGGGGAAATTCAAAGAATACTCTATTTACCCAAATTTGTTCGAAAAATACACCCCCAAAATTTAAAAAACGGCTCCTATTCCCCGCCTTAAGTTGGATGGTCCCGCCCAACTTCCGTTGTCTAGCCCTCCCAAGTTGGGCGGTCCCGTTCTTCCACCACCTAACCGGTTGGGCGGTCCCGTCAACTTTGAAGAAAACGCAGATTCTGCCTAAAATTGGACCGAAACAGTCATATTCTCTCATTTCACACTTGCAACTCAGAAAACAAGATTTTTTTTCTTTGCTTTTGAAGCAATTCTTTCATGTTTTGCTTTGAATTTACGGGTTTTGGCTTATTGATTTTGGTTTACAAAGAAGCTTACAAGGATTTTGTGAAAGCGTTGTTTCAAAGTTCTTGGCTGGGTATATCGTGCTACTTCTAGGAATTATCGTCAAAACTCAAAACTCATACCTAATCAAAGTGAGCACATTAATCAAATTTTATTTTAGCATTTTTTATTCTTGATGACGCATGATTTTCACGTAATATCATCTGACGAATATTGTATAGTGTAATAGTGTATCATTGTTAATTTGACAACGTATTGTCATTAAGGTATAGATCCCAATAATGATGTGTTGTGTTAGTTTTTTTTGTTATTTCGATGTGTTGTGCAAGTGTTGTGTGCATCATAATGTGGTATATGTTATAGAATGAGGGGATGCATTGTGATATAACATGAAATAATGAGAAATACAATTGTGAAACAATGATATGTATTGAGGTATAATTTGATACTAGGGGGACTATTCTCATTTTTGTATAGGGTGTTGTGTCATTTTTTGTGACAGTTTTGATCGATGTGTCTTGTCTTGAGGTAAAAATTTTTGTGTTGTGGTCATACGTTAGTAAACGATGTGATCAGATACAAACAATTTAAACACAACATAAATAACGAAATTACATGTATTGAAACAATGTAACATACTATAGTCAATTCATCAAGGTAACCCTCGGCCTTACGAGGTTTTCATAGATATTAGGTTGTTTTCGAATCCTTCCGATCAGCAGTTATGGGCATCCTCAAGCCTGTGAAAATTGAGGCTCCTATAAGATACGTCTGTTACAGAAAATGTAGGTTCTCTTATTCGTCTCTCTACTCAGCAGTTTAGTAAAGCCTCAGTCGGAATTGAGGCCTCTTTTAGATCTAATACTTGGGTCATGTAACTTCTGTTGGCTTTACACAGCATCATGTTATCAACGCCAAAAACATAAATTTAACTACTTAATAAGGCAACATAAAACCATTTGAAATACTTCGAAAACCTAAATAATTTATCATTTTTCAGATAAAACCATTACAAGTATTTCAGGTAAAACGTATATATATATATATATATATATATATATATATATATATATATATATATAAAACCACACATCCATTGTTATTCGACTTCTGCTCCGTTTTGCTATGATGTTGTTGCCGCTTTGATGAGGATTTTAATACCTCTCCTTACTACAACCATGATGTGTTGGTTTATTTCAGATGCTTTATGATGGAATAATGCATTGCTTTTATAGGTGGAGAGGGCCGAAATCGAATTGACCTAGATTTTGCTTTAATCTCGGCCGTCCTTCAAAGCCGAGTTTTAATCGGATTAAAACTCATTTTAATTAACCTATTAAATTGAATTAGCGTATTTTCTATTAAAAACTAATTTCCTATAAGACGTCATTACGAGGAAGGAAATTACTTAGGCTCAAATAATGGGCCGACAATTTTTTTTACATTCTCCCACTTGGTTGATAGTAATATTCATTAGTACATTTCTTTTAAGGATCATAAGACGCGCGTTATATGCTAAACTTTTCCTTTAGTCGTTTAGCGTAAGCAGGGGCGGCTGCAGGATTTCTGACTCGGGGGTCAGAAATTTGTCAATTTTTTTTCCGTATCACATATATATTTGGATATTCAATTTTATACATGTAATTATGAGGCAATAGATAAAAATAGAGGGTCAATACATAAAAATAAGGGGGTCAATTTAACATATATGTGTGTATAAAAAAAATTATCTATTGTTTGTATATAATATTTTTATTTTAGGAGGTCGGCCGCACCCGCACAAGTGTATGTAGAGCCGCCCATGAGCGTAAGTGTCGTCATTAATCTAGTCGTCAATGCGAGTCATATCAGTTAGACATCATTCCGCAACATTCTTCCTTCTATGTACCACAACATTGACAACAGTCTTTACTAGACTATAATCGGAGAGACGATTTTTGTTATAATATATCCATTCGTAAAGTGTGTGAACAATGGAAAATAGAAAACAATAATGAATGTAGAAGAGTAACATGATGAGCTCAACAAATGCCAGACATAAGTACAAAATAAATGGCAGAACACGATAATTAGGAGCTAAGATCAAGACCCATGCTTTAAGTGTGTCTCTGGAATGTCTTTGGGGCAGTCCTTTTGTAAATATGTCTACAATCATAAGATTTGTCCCTATGTGTTCAATGACAAACATATTTCTTCTAACATCTTGCTTCAATAACAGATTTTTAAGGTCCATGTGTTTTGATTCCTTAGATATCCTGTCATGCTAAGAGAAAAATGTTGCCGCTTCACTGTCACAATAATGAGTCAATGGCTTAGAGACGAAACTCAAAGCTCTGAAGTTAGAGACAAAATTGCGAAACCATGTCCCCTGGATTGCAGCCTCATAACATGCCACATACTCAGCCTCCATGGTGGATGAGTAAATCAACTATGACTGCTGGCTTTACCATGATATGGAACCTCCATTTAGAAAATACACGTAGCCAAGAGTATAAGTCCGGTGTCAGAACATCCTCCACAATCCGAGGCTGAATAATCAGTCACATGTGGGTGTCCTGATTTTCTGTATGTGAGCATGTAATTCCTTGTTCCCTTTACGTATCTCAGTACTTTCTTAACAGCTTTCCAATATCCATTCCTGGATTGCTTTGAAATCTACCCAACATGCCAACATCGTAACTTATGTAAGGTCTTGTAGAAACCTGTGCATACTATAAACCCCTAAAAGAGAAGAATAAGGATGTTCTTCCATTTCTTTACGTTCCAAATCATTCTGGAAATTGCTTAAGATCAAGCATGTCTCTTTTTTGTAGTGGAACAATACTAACAAGTCATCATGCCAAATCTTTCTAGAACATTATCAATATAGGCTTATTGAGACAATCCTAAAATACCAAGTGCCCTATCACGGAATATCTCTATCCCTAACACATACAAAGCCTCACGCAAGTGTTTCATTTCAAAGTTCTTGAAGAGATAGGCCTTGGTTTCATGTAATAAACCAAAATCATTGTTGGCCAATAAAATATCATCAACATACAGAATCAAAAATATGAACTTACTCCCACTGATCTTGAGGTATATGCAAGGGTCAACTGTGTTCTCATTGAAACAGAAAACACTAATAGGTTCATGAAACTTTAAGTACCATTGCCTCGAAGCTTGTTTCAGTCCATATATTGATTTCTTAAGCTTGCAGACCATGTCTTCCTGACCTTCAACAATGAAGCCTTCAGGTTGACGCATGTAGACTTTTCTTTCAAGTCTTCATTCAGAAAGGTTGTTTTCACATCCATCTGGTGTAACTCAAAATCATAATGAGCACTAGTGCCATGATAATTCTAAAAGAGTCTTTCCTGGACACAAGGGAAAATGTCTCTTTGTTATCAATGCCTTCTTTCTGTTTGAAACCTTTGGCAACAAGTTGGGCTTTATATTGTTCAATATTACCATTAAAATCCCGCTTAGTCTTGAAGACCCACTTATAGCCAACTGGTTTGTGTCTTGAAGGTAATTGAACGACTTCCCATACTTGATTTTCATCTATAGATTTCAATTCTTCTTTCATGGCACCAATCTACTTACTATAATTAACATCCTTAATGGCTTGTGAAAACGAAACCGGATCTTTACTTGTTCCTTTTTAATATTCTACTTGATAAAGCATGTAATCATCACGAATAACAGATCTCATTTCTCTTTGAGATCTTCTTAATGTTGGTTCCTGTGGTGCTGTGTCAATATTTTCATTGACGATGATCTCATTATGGAGTTGTTAATCATTTATTGGATTTTCTTCATTATTCAATGGTTCGACAATGAGAAGATTCCCAATACTTTTCAGAATAGGATTAAAATGAATGGGTACCCACTAATTTTGCCATTCTCATTGACTATATCATTACCGGTTTCAACAATTCTCGTGATATGGTTAGGACAATAAAACCTATATCCTTTGGACTTTTCTGGGTAACCGGTGAAGTAACCATTGAATATTCTAAAATCCAATTTCTTTTCTTATATATGGATTGTAAATTCCAGCATAAGCTGGACAACTTCATATTTGAAGATGTTTCAAACTAGGTTTCCACCCTTTCCACAGTTCAAAAGGTGTCTTTGGAATTGCCTTGCTAGTAACCCTATTTGATATATAAACAGCTGTGCGTAAAGCATCCATCCACAATGATAAAGGCAAGTCAGCATGACTCATCATAGCTTTAACCATTTCCATTTATGTACGATTCCGCCTTTCTGCTACACCATTTTTCCATGGGGATCCAAGTGTTCTGTATTGAGAAATAATTCGGAGATTTTGAAGAAGTTTTGCACAAGGTCCATGATGTTGTCTTGTTTCGTCATACATTCCATAAAGCTCACCACCTCTATACGACCTTATGATTTTCACTAATCTATCTTGTTGTCTCTCGGCTTCAATTATGAAAATTTGTAAAGTGTCCACGGATTGCGATTTTGTCATGCAACAAGTATAGATAACAGTAGCATGAATAATCATTGATAAAAGTGATAAAATACTTTTCTATCTCCTCCAAATGTGGGAGCATCAAAAGTTCCACAACTGTCTATATGTATTATTTCTAGAATCTAGGTACTTCTTATGGCTGAATTGAGATCAAAATATTTAATGAGGCTAATTTAAACACTTACATTAGTGTAGAGTATACACAAGAAAATAAAGTGCTCCTATGGGTAGTCATCTTAAATTCTACACATAATGTCCTAACACTCACACATAATTGAGTGATATTTTTGTAAAGAAAAAGAACAAGGTATCTGTGGATATCCTTGACCTTCATTAAATACACTCCATAATTTTCTCTGTTGGGGTGGTTAGATGAGTTTCAACAAAAGGAGTATCAAGATATAAATTTTATAAAAAAAACATCAATCAAAATCCCAGAACGAATATTATTTGAGTTTTTTGAACAAAGTGAGAGTGCCCCTTTGCCAATCTTTTGAATTAATGTGGCTACACTTCAAAACTAACAAATTACATCCAAAAAAAAAACTAACAATAGAATACAACTCCTAAGTTGTGAATACCAACTAATTAGGGTCAAATACCAATGTATTCCTTAAATTACCATGTTCTTTATTTTGAACCATTTTAATCGATTCAATATCAATAAATTTTCAATCACTTCTCACATGTGATTAAAACATTTATCGCATCATCACGTCGATCGATATGGCTATACCCAACATTTGACATCAATGACATTCAAGTATTGACAATCATACATAGGTCCACTAATCTTTATGTTGACATAAACATGTGCAATGTAATATTTAAATATGGTTCAAGTACACATGTCTATTGCCTTACTTAACTTACAAAATAAATATGTCACGATCTAATTATTAAACATAATTTGAACAATCTTTATATGTCATGAATTTAAGCTGCTGTGGAAAAACTCTAAACCTAACTTTATGACTTATTCCTTAACATTGGAAATAAATGATAATTAATCTGAGGCATATTCTTATTGACATGTTCGTTTTTTTTTTTTTTTTTTTTTTTTTTTTTTTATATATCCTAAACGAAAGGTTGGAGAGGGGAATCGAACCCTGCCTCCTACCACCTGTTCTATAAGATAAAACTATTGCGCCATGCAAGACTGCCTCTTATTGACATGTTCAAACTTCAAACTTTATTTGAACCAAATACCAACTAAAATATGTAATGTCACCCACTAATGTTAAGTCACTTTGCCCATACGTGACTAATTTTTCATATATCACTATCCAATTTACAAAATGCGATTAATTCTTTTGTGGGCCAAACATAATCATTAATCATATGTGGTCAAATACGTTATTGGTGAAAAGTGGTCTTTCCGATCAACAAAATGTGCAGAGATAAAATTGCACAACATAACTAATTAACACTGCTGACATACATAGTAAAAACCAATGAATCTTAATTAATCGCTTAAACAATATATGATTGGTCTTTTATACATAATTATTTATCACTCACTAAATGTGATAAATTGTTTTTATACGTGACACAAAATGTTTGATTAATATAACCTTCCTAACAAAATTTTGTATACAATATAAACATATGTAAGACAAAATGAATAGCAATCAATGTTGCTAATAGCTTAAATGATAACATCGTCTTCTGGAGGTTTCTGTTTCGGAAACTAATTTCAACTATTTGGTATTGGCGCAATGAAGAATTCCACCACGACGATCGTTACAGGCCCCCTAAATCAGTGTTTATCTCCCAAGCTAAACGGAAGGCGCGAGAACTACATCTAGCATGGCATGGATAATAATGTAGTTTGATAGTGATTAGTGCTGTGTATCCTTTTTTGTTTCCGAACTGATTGTATAGTTTATTTTTATATATAAATATCCCATTTAAACCCAAAAAAAAAAAAAAAAAAAAAAAAAAAAACATTAACGATGAATGTGGTAAAGGAATTAAAACTAACATTTTTAAATTAAAGCCTTTAGTACCATTATTTCGTTAATCAAGTGATCGAGTCCACAAAATGGTCTTAATTATCTCTTTTGTTTGTCTAAGACAAATGGCCCAAGCAATTAATTAAGTCTACATGGAAAACAGCCCATAAAAAAAGGAAGAAAAAAAAAACTCTGTTTAGACTTTAGATTTAACACCAAGCATTGTCCAGGGTACAATTGTATCCCCCTTCGGAATCGTACACGCACCTTTTAATTCCAAAAAATCTCAAAAACAAAAAAAGAATCAATGTATGGATTCCAGACCTCAAAAAAAAAGATTTTGTTCTTGAATAAAGACAAGTTTTACTGTTTTCTTTTTCTTATAATTCTAATAAATAAAAAGTTACTAAATTTTTTGAATTAACTTCTCATTGATGTATTGTTTCATCAACCAACCCCGATGATATTTTCTTGTTTCTGAGTGAGTCTCTTTCTCTTTTTAGGTTTATTCTCTACTCTGGGTACAGATTGACTCGATTTTGATTTGCACATATAGGACAAATATTGTTATTACCGTTTTCTTTTTTTATGACTTTCTGCTTATTTTTTCAATTCCGTTTATACGTTCTACCAAGTTTTGATTAATAGTTTGAAATCAACCCACAGATATTCCACATAGGAATCGTTTAGGATCGATAACCCAACAATCCCATAAAACAAGGTGGGCCAAAACAAAATGACCTAAAACAATGGGCCTTAAAACAAAATGACCCAAAAACAAAATTTACCTAAATATCATTTAGACCTTCATCATTCGCCGCCAATCCCATTCAGTTTAATTTTGGTATTTGTTTGGTAATTTTTTTTCCTTGACTTATTCCCAGATTAGTTTCACCGAAGGGCATCAATACTTTCACCAGAACAACATGAATCAGAGACCATTAATGGGCGACTCCAAGAACTCTGCGATACGGGTCGGGAATCGAGAGCGACGCATCGTATTATAAGTTTATAAGTATTAATTTTAAAAATCTAAGCATGATATGGATTAAGGGTTAAAATTTCACAAAATTAAAGGGTTTGTTAGTAGACATTAGTGTATAAATTTTTTAAATAATATAAAAAATACCTTTTTTTTTTTTTTTTTTTTATTTTAATATTTTAGGTAACCCCATATGCCCCTTATTGACGCCGCCCCTGCGCCCATTAATGGACCAGTAAAACAACATGAGACTTAATAAATAATTTTCTCATATATATATATATATATATATACATATATATATATATATATACATATATATATATATAGGGAGAAGAAATTTCTGAGACAAAAAAAACACATAAATGGAGTGCAGAAGGACATTCTTATTTTTCAGTAATTATAAAGGACAAAAACAAAATCTTTGGACAAAAATACCCCTTGTTACTTTTTACCTTCTACAAATAATAATCAAAACAAATAGAACACCCCATAAAATGTCAGAACATCCAATGAAAAAGTAGTAATTGGTCTAAAAACAAGTAATAATGACCTTATTTGTTAAAAATAAGTAGTAATAACCCGTAAAATGTCGAAACGAATAATGACCCGTAACATTAAAATGTCGTAACATCCATAAACAAGTAGTAATGTAACTTAAAAAGAAGTAGTAACAACCCGTAAAATGTCGTAAAATCCAATAAACGAGTAATGTGACCCATAAAATAGATAAAGTACATCAAAAATGTAGTAACGGTACAAAATTAATAATAACAACCCTAAACCCAAAACTTTTTATAAGAAAAAAAAAAAAAAAAAAAAAAAAAAAAAAGCTGCTAGAAACCCTAAACCATGGCCGCGGTGCAATCACCTCCATTCCGTCCACCCGTCAAGAGGCAAACCTCCTTCTTCAAGCAAAGAAAATTGGTGAAAATAGAAACGGCTGGTAAACGCCTCCTTTTTCGATTGCATGTTCCTTTATATCCGATTCCATTTTTCTTTATAACCGTCTCCTTTTCTCCTTTTTTGATGCCGTAATCGGACATTCAAAGCTCCAATTTTGACCACATAATCACCAAGCCAAATTCGCATCAGTACCTGCTGGGTTCGAGTAGCAACCACCGGACAGAAGTTGCAGATGCAGCCATCAATTTTGTTATTTTAGCGGAGTTGAACGAGGGGTTGCTGAACAAGGCTCTGCAGTTGCAAGCATGGTTGCCGGAGGTTCCATGGCCCATCTTCCATGGCCCCAATCGGCTGGATTAGTGCGTCTAATGGGTAAAAAAAAAAAAAGATGCAGAGAAGAAGAAGAAGAAGCTGCGGAGAAGAAGAAGAAGAAGAAGCCTTTCGAACAGTCAATTGTTTTAGCGTCTAATAGGTTTTTATTTATTTATTATATTTATAAATCAGTAAAAGAAAAAAAAGGGTATTTTGGTAAGTGTACGTCGGTTTTGTCCTTTCTAAAAACTAGTTTCTTTGGAGCCCGATAAATGAATTAGTTTGTCCTTCTGGACAAAAACCTATATATATATATATATACACACACATTATGGTCTCAATATTGAATGAATCATATCTTATCGATGCAAAGTGCAAACCAGAAACAATAAGTAAAAGTATACTAGTGGAAATGCTCACGCCGTTCAAGGCACGGCGTACTCGTTAAAGGTGTAAACGTAGAAGTAGAGGATATTTTTACATTCATAGAAATGATACAGTCATGGATTTTTGTTAATACAAACTCTTTGGTTCAAAACATACATCAATTTAGTTACCATAAGTTACCAAAGATAGTGGAATACAATCATTGCAAGCACTTATAGTTATGTATATTACTACACCATCAAACTTTATCCGTTATAAAAGATAGTGGTGGTAATATACTAACTATATTTCCCAACCATAGCAAAGTTTGAGTTTTAAAAAAACATAGACTACAACCATGAATGCATTTTAATACATAAACATACACCAATTCTTAATCGTTGGATAATTGAATATTTATTAATAAAATAATAAAGGATTTTCATTTTAAATAGATATTACGTGTACATCTATAGAGGTCAGGTCTTTGACAACCTATCTATTGAATCATATACGTTTTATTTTTTACAGTATTATTATACTTGAAATCATATATTTATTACGCTATGGTTTAGACTCATTATTCTACTCGAATGTAATAAATACGATTTGGAGTATACTTATGAGTACAAATTTAACAAATATGATTTCGAGTGTAACAAGTAACAGTAAGACTCATAGAAAAAAAAACAGTATCACAATAGACACCAAAAACATATATATTCATGTGGAGCTTTGCATTTTACCTATCTATATTGCTAGAGTTACTCAACTTAACAAAATAAAAAAAAAAATCACGTGGACCGAAATATTTTTCTATAAGTAAAATACAAAGTATTACATTTTTTAACGGAATCCATAAACTAAGTAGAATGTAAAATATTACATTTTTTAACTGGACCCATAAACTAATTTAAGTAAATGTAGATTCACCAATATATATGTATCTACATTTTATATATATATTGCTATAGGTATCTAAAGTTACTCTATTTAATAAATATGATTTCAAGGGTAACAAGTAATGCCATGACTCATAAAAAAACAACAGTATCACAATAGACACCAAAATCATATATATTCATGTAAAGCTTTGCATTTTACCTATATATATTGCTAGAGTTACTCTACTTCACAAAGTAAAAAAAAAAATCATGTGGACCGAAATATTAATCTTCTATAGGTAAAATGCAAAGTATTACATTTTTTAACGGGATCCATAAACTAAGTAGAATGTAAAGTATTACATTTTTTATGGGATCCATAAACTCATTTAAGTAAATGTAGATCCACCAATATATATGTATATACATCTTATATATATATATATATATTGCTATAGGTATCTAAAGTTACTCTATTTACAAAGTAAAAAAAAAAAAAATCACGTGGGCCGAAATATTTTATTTTATAGATAAAATGCAAAGTATTACATTTTTTAACGTGTTCCATAAACTCATTTAAGTAAATGTAGATCCACCAATATATATGTATCTACGTCTTATATATATATTGCTATAGGTATCTAAAGTTACTCTATTTAACAAAGTAAAAATAATTTAAAAAAAATCACGTGGGCCGAAATATTTTTCTATAGGAAGAATGCAAAGTATTACATTTTTAACGGGATCCATAAACTAAATAGAATGCAAAGTATTACATTTTTTAACGGGATCCATAAACACATTTAAATAAATGTACTCCACCAATATATATGTATTTATATTTATATATATTGGTAAAGTTATTCTATTGTGTTAAGGAAAATAAAAATATATAAAAATAAAGCTAGGAGCTGACACGTGTCAAGCTCACGGCTTGCCACGTGTCAGCAAGATGGAACACCAAAATTTAAGAGAAATGGAGACGTGGAAGGCTGTGCTGCCATATTTTCTCTTTACATTGTACATAGATATAGAGATGTTGCCGCAACATCTGAATAAAGCGTACTATTACGAAATAAAACCGGATCGGATGACAATGATAATAAGGTGACATGCCACATGATAGATAAAACAATAAATCAAAGTACCTGAATAAGCAGAAGTGGAACAGGAACATCATGATCGTTCCCCTATATCCATTGTTATTCGACTTCTGTTCTGTTTTGCCATGATGTTGTTGCAGCCTTAATAAGGATTTCGATATGTCTCATTGCCTACAACCGTGATGTATTGGTTTATTTCGTATACTTTATGATAGAATAAAGTTTTGCTTTTATAGGTGGGAAGGGCCGAAAATCTGAATTAACCTAGTGTTTTGCTTCACTTGTTCGTTCATCAAAGAAAGGTTTTAATCGGATTAAAAATCCTTTTAAGTAACCAATTAAATTGAATTAGCATATTTCCTTTGGAAAACTAATTTCCTATAAGACCGCCATTATGCGGAAGGAAAATACTTCGTTCTGATAGTGGAAGGAAAATACTTGGGCTCAAATAATGGGCCGACATAATTTGCGTACGATATATACATATTTACATATACATACACATACATACATATATATATACACACATACATATTTATATAAAACGCGCACACACACACATATATATATATATATACACACACGTGTAGTATACTCATACATATACATATAAATGCATAACATGTATATGCGTATACAATACATATACACATATATACATAACTTATATAACATATACATATAGATAGCATATATATGTTTATACAATACATACATATAGAACATATATACATATACATATACATAAATACGTATGGCAATATAAAAATGCACATTTTGATAATGCGAAATCCGTTGGTGGTATTTTGTATATATATGATTTTGCATTATGGTGCAAGCTTAGATGGAGGGAAACGTGGGCCATTAAAACTTTTATAGAAGATATAGTTTTTGGGAAAAATTAAGAATTTTATTGATGGATCAAACATATAATTACAAGTAGTAATAAACTACCTTCTAGTCCACTTCCTATAAAATAGGAAACATGGGATCATTGCCTCAATCTAAAATAACTACTCACAATCTTCCTATAAACAAGGAATCATGGAATCATTGCTATAAGCCATCACACCTACTCTAATAATGGAAAGTATGCGAAACACGAAAATAACTCTACAAACAACATAAATTTTTGGTAATTAAAACAACTTAATTAAAACGTAATCATAATAATTAACATAATCTTTTCTAACAGGCCATTGGATCGTCCCAATACATAAAAGAAATTCTGTCAAATACAGTTATATGGGAGTATCATGGCAATTGGAAAAGTGAAAGCAACATTTGATCTGGTTTGAAAGATTGTGTTTTGGCATCAATCGAGTCACATGTATACAAGTTTGGCAAGCTTCAGATACTCGTCTCCTGTAATATATAACAGTTTGTCCAAGCGGTTCAATCTAACGTGGAAGATCAGATGTTGTTTTCGTTCGGTGATACAACATGCCATTCGGACGGCGTGAGTTTGCAACAACGGGTCCAGTGGCGGACCTACATACAGCCAAGGGGGGCAGTTGCCCCCCCTTAATCCGAAAAAAATACATTAAAATTTATACGATATATATAGTTTGCCCCCCTTAAATTTTTTAATCGCCTTTAAAAATTTTACTGCACCCCCTTACCTGAGATCCTGCATCCGCCCCTGAACGGGTCTATCGTTTAGGCCAGTAGAGGAGGACGATGAGGATAGTGGTGAGATACAACCGTCCAGTTTGTTACGTACCCCTGCAGTCAACATGCCATTCGGTGGTCCTATGTCAAGTGTGAAGATACAGGACATTGAGGCGAAGTTGAGGACGTGCGGTGAGGGTGAGTGATCCAGAGGCACTCTATAAGTTGGACTTAATTTATTTGATCACCGCGGCCTTTTAGGAGAGGAAATCACATGAAGATGTATCGCCTTTTGTGCTCAATTTGGTAGAAGATACAACCCGGTTTCTCTCTTACCAATGGGGAACGTATTTCTGGGATCTATCCCGTAGTGATTGCAATGGTCGAGTGAAAAATTTAAAAATTCACCAAGGAAGAAACATGATAAGGACAAACTTCCAACGCACAACGTATATGGTGTGGTGTCTATTTTGTTAGCATGGGTGTGCGAGACATTGCCACATAGTGCACGAGTGAAGATTTCCGTAGGTGAAAATCTTCACACAGCTTGCATCTTGAGATTGAATAGGGAACATGAACGTATATATGTCGCAAAGATGTGTAAGGAGTTCGATGACGTCACAACGGTGTTTGTATGTTCTTTTGTAAATACGTCAGCAAAATATATGTAAAATTTATTTCGATTACTCAATAATATAACATTCAGTCCATTGCATGGAGATAGAAGGTTTTTAAAGCCGAACCAGGTTGAGGTTATCATGCTACGGGCAGGGGCGGTTGCAGAAGTTATGTGATATGGGTCACGGGTCGGGAACGACACATCGTATTACAATTTTATAATGCATTATATGAAACATATGTGTATAAAAATGGGTCAATGGTCGATATTTGAAATTTTTAACAGGTCAGTAAGTAGATATTAGTACATAAGACTTTTAAAAACTGTAAAAAAATATTTTTTTTATTTTTAATTTTGGGGGTCAGTTGACCCATTTTACACTAGGTGGCGCCGCCCCTGGCTATGGGGGTTTGGTTTCACATGCAATGAGATTAACACGCCTCCACCTATGTATCCTGAACTGCACTGGCCTCCCCAGACCCTAAACCTCACTCCACAAACCCTTTTGACGTTACACTAGGTGGCGCCGCCCCTGGCTACGGGGGTTTGGTTTCACATGCGATGAGATTAACACGCCTCCACCTATGTATCCTGAACTGCACGGGCCTCCCCAGACCCTAAACCTCACTCCACAAACCCTTTTGAAGTTTTGATGTTCAGCCATCGACACGCACGGACACTGCTCCCAGTCCCACCCATTCTCATCCTACACCGGCCACAACTGCCCATGCACACATATTTTCTATTTTATCTTATTTAGTGAATCTAAATTGTGTGTTTAGTTCCTGGTAGTCAGCAGAATTGTTTTAGGGTTTCATAGAATTCACCGGTCAGATCCACGACCATAGCCCTCGGAGATCCGACTTGTGTAAGGCCTTAACAGTGTTTTTGTTGTTGTTGTTGTGTTGCAGTATATAACTAGAATCTCCTCTAGTGAGCTAGTGCCCTTTAATCCAGAGATCTAAGTTACTGCTATAGAGAGAACAACTCACCAGCGAAGAAAGCTTAGACGAAAGTTTCGGGAAGGAACTTAGAAGGTGATTTGAGCTAGATTGAACCGAGAGTGGAGGAAGAATGTGAATAAGAATTACCGGATCTAATCGATAAGAAATCTAAGATGGCTCAAAACGTAGAGAATGGACAAAATGGGAACAATGATAACATTGGAATAGTGATAACCGTTCAATAGTTGAGGCTTAGAGGAAGTCGCTTCCATAGGCGGGATCCGCGGGCCCCGTTAAAAATAGAAATACTCTACATTTTACCTATAGAAAAATATTTCGGATTCCGTGGAAAGAAAAATATTTACTGAACCCGTTGGATAAAATTTCTAGATCCGCCACTGGTCGCTTCATGAATATGTGAGTCCTACAGTAAAGCAGTTTATCCCTGCCATCTGCACACCCACCAACCCCACTAAGGCACATCAACCGAAGCCTAACGTACGTGATTCGGATGATGCAGAACTACTCCCAATTCTTTGGTTTTCCCAGTGACGATCGACCCGGATCATGTTACAATTTTCTTGAGTTTGGTAGCATAGTGAGGCCAACCAATATCCCGGAAGGAAACAGTAAGATGACTCTTTTCCTATTCACACTGAGTGTAAAAGGGGTGATTTTTGTGTGGTGTCTCCACACGGTGCGGAGACACCGTGTGGCACACCACACACTGCACACCTTCATTCTGTATTAAAACTGTGTGGTTCTGATCGTTTCATCCGTCACTTCATTTCAAATTTTCTCACTACACAATAACTTTCCGTGTAAAAGCATTGCAATGACGACTCTCCTTACCGCCAAGGTCCATTGGTATTTGGGACGCGATGAGCTATAACATGCAGGCGTTTATGAGTAAATATTTCCCACCAGGAAAGACGCTTAAGCTCTGAGCAAAGATTATGAACTTCAAAATGTTACCGGGTTAGACCTATGATGAGACGTGGAAGAGATTTAATAAAGCTTTGAGTAAACTCCCCCACCATGAGATCGTACTATGGCTTCAGATGAAAGCCTTCCACAATTCTTTGAATTATGGGCCAGTCACCTAAAAACGCATATAAGTTACTTTCAATACATCCTGCATAAACACACACACACCCCGTCCTAGAATATATGTTACTTTACATTTTTTTTCTTCTCAAAATATAAGTCATTTTATATTATCAATAAATAATTTATTATTATTTTATCTATCTTACCCTAATCTATTGTCAATCCAACTACTTTTAAATATTTTTTTAATCATTTCACTAATAATAGTCAAATGATACTATATTCGCCCTAAAATATAAGTCATCCTAGAAGTTTTCACACAGATTAAGAAAGTTGTTGAATATCATAAATTTAAATGTTAATGTCTTAAATGTCCCATTCACTATCATTAATAGTTGTTAGATACTCCCTCCATTCCGAATTATCTGAGGCAGTTGCCAAAATTACACATATTAAGAAAAGTGAATTAATGCTTTGACTTTACAATGAAATGACTTAAAAGTCATTGGATATAATTAATGTGATATTCTTTTTTATCTACCTATTGCAATAAATAAGGGTAAAGCAAGGAAAAATATCATTAATGTTGCATTGGAATGTCTTCGCCGAGATAATATGAAACAAATTATTTTGTGAATCAATTCGCCGATAAATTGGAACGGAGGGAGTAATGAAAAGTTATTGGATTGATAATAAATTATGAAAAAGATAGATAAAGTTGTAATAAATTTTGTATTGGTAATGTAGAATAACTTATATTATAGGACAAATCTAAAAGTGTAGAATTACTTGTATTTTGGAACGGAGGTACATATATATTAGGCATTTATCCTTAAAACTAATTACATTCAACCAATTTTATAATCAGTGTGAAAATACCTAGAATAACTTATATTTTGTGACGGATGGAGTACTCCCCAAGAGATTATCAAGACAATGATCGTAATCCGAATCAATTGCAAAAAGGAAAAAAAGCAGGAAAGAGATGGGAAAAAAAAAGACACTTCCAAAACTCATAAATTATCATGTGAAAACAAGAATTGACAGACAGCAATATTCATATACTATAATGTATATATAATATGTAATAATATTTTCTTGTAAGTAAGGTGCTTTAATATTTGTCCATATATGACTTTTCCACGTTTCAAGATACCACAAAACATCACAAAGCATAACAATTTACGATAAAATTTAAAATAGGCGATATATGGCATCATATATAAACATGATGCCAAGGACCATTGATTGCCACCTTTGTCCTTACTGCCTCCGGTCTAAAATATAAGTCATCCTAGAATTTTTATATTGATTAAGAAAGTAGTTAAATGTAATTAATGTAGGGATAAAATGTCTAATACATCCCTTGACTATTATAAATACAACAATTGTGGAGTAAATAAATGTGGTTGGATTGATATAAATTAGGGATAAGATAAGAAAAAAATTATTGTGAATGACTTATATTATGGAACCAAAGAAAGAAAAAAACAGAATAACTTATACTTTGAACCGGATGTAGTATTATTTAACTTCAATCCTTATATGCGATCTTTTAGATTTCTTTTGAGAAAAGATCTTTTTTGATAATGATACTATGCAATTTGATTGATGTACGTAACTTTCTTTTTTATCCCATTGACTTCCATATAGTGTTTCTTTCTCTGATTTATTAATGAAGTCATGAGCTTGTAAACAAATACTAAAAAATATTACAAAATTTGATTAGAGTTTTTTTTTAACTAATTTCTAGTATGAATTTGGGGCTTTAACGATATTTTAGACTAAGTAAAAAAGAAAATTAGACTTAAAATACAATACTAAAACATGAAAATAAGGGCCCTTAAATTATAAAAATTGACGGGGGCTCTAGGTCGTGGCCTTGTTGGCCTGCCTCCAGGGACGGGTCTGAATGTCATAAATTTGGAAATTAAATGTATAAAATGTCCATTGACTATCATTAATGCATTAGTTGTTATGTAATGAAAAGTTGTTAGATTGATAATAAATTAGGGATAAGATGGAGAAATGAGTAATAAATGTTACATTGGTAATGTAGAATGATTTATATTGTGGACAAATCTAAAGAGGTAGAATGACTTACATTTTGAAACGGAGGTAGTATTTGACATAAGGACACGATGTGCAACACGGCCAGTAAGACTAACAATACCTCCAATTTGGGGCTTTGAATGCCTAAGCTACTCTGTACAATACATCGTCTTAAGAACGACATGGATAATACGACTATTCATACCTCCGACTTGAGACTTTTAATACACATGATACTCCATTCACTATATTTCAAGATTACTAACTATAAACAAGTAGAAGCACGTAAAGAACATAAGTTCATTTTATAAATTCCATATCTAACCTACATGAGCATACAAAAGCTAGCTATAGTAACAACGAACTCTCATCATGTCTTCACTACTCGTAACAAAAACTTATAAAACAGTTTACAAAAAAATGGCTACAAAACCGATTAACGTTCCGGAAACATAATTTAGCAGATACTCGGCTACACATAATTATGTCTACTTTCGTGCAGTTTAACAAAACAGTATTCAAATCAACTTAATAGCATGATCTTAAACTGAAAACGGAACATTTTGATAAGAAAAATTTCTTACCTTAAATACAAATAACAGCAACTAACTGCCCAATCTATCCGAATCTAACATAAATCTTACGAGAAACTAACCCTACAAAGATCAAAGTCAAGAACTACCAAGAAAAGATTAAATATTACCTTCAAGAAGAGATGCAAAGCGTAAAATAGCTTCTAAACCTGAACTACAATGATTTCAACACTCTAATCCGCAAGATGAAGCTAGGAAAGTCACTGTAGGGTTGACTGGTGCACTTTCCAGAGAGAGGCTCGTGGTTTAGCGTGCCGCCCCTCATCTGAAACTCCGAAAACTCGAAACTGGGGGAATTCTAAGGCTACCTAGACGCCATTTATAGGTGTTTTTGAGCGTAGGTCGGTTTTTAGGTGACTTAGAGGAAAAGAAAGACTTAATTAACCTTAAACTAATATGAAAAGAAAACCTAACTTCCAAAAAAGACAAAAATACCCTTAATGAAAATTCGGGGTTTCACAAGCAAGGACGTAGCCATGCATAAAATAGGTGGAGGCTAAGCCCACCCGGAAAAAAAAAATTACAATTAAAATTTTACGTAGTCCGGTTCAATCTACTAAATTATCTTAATACAGCCCACTCGATAATTTGAAAATTGTCTATTAATCCATCCGAAGTTGAAATCCTGATGGTCCATAGCATTCATTATTTATCGTCGTGCATCTCATTTTCTTTATGGTATGATAGTCATGGTGAGAGTTCGATGTCTTAACAAAGTGAACCCTCTTCCCAGCTGCATTTCCTTCACACACATCCAAGGCAAAAAATGGTAGTTGGAGGCTGTTATCACAATACAAAAAAATCAAAAAACAAAAATAAATAAAACACAAAAATTAAGGCTCCGAAATAATCTAAAAAGACATGTCTGTTGGAACTCAAGTTTCTGCTACCGTTATAGATGCCATAGATTCAAAATGGCTTCTAAAGAGTCAAAACTATGTCTGCCGGAATCAAAATCCATCAGTTATTGGAGATGATCTAAAAAATATCGATCACAAGTAAAGCTGGAGTGGGATGAATGGAAGACAAATCCGATAACTGCATCAACTTAATTTTTAGAAGACCAATGATGGATCACTTTTTGTTTGGAGAAGAAAAGCATCCGGCTTTTGAATTTGTTTTCTTGCGGATAGTTTTCTTTTTTACTTTAGCTTGGTTCTCTATTTGATATGATGTTTTGGACAATTTTTATAATCTTTTAGCATCTTGCTGATATATGATAATTTTTTACTGTTCCAAAAAAAAAAAAAAAAAAAAAAAAACAAGTCAAACTTAGTCTGCAAACACAGCCTCGTTTGAAGAAGGGTGTTGCAGCATATATATTTTAAAAGACAAAAGTAAATGTCAAATGATAGATAGATTTCCTATATATTGTTAGTCGATAGGAGTTACGTTTGGATAAACGTGAGGGTTAAACGATCAAATCCAAATCAAACATTCATTGAGTCGATTATTCTTTAAGCACTTTCAAGCTTAAAAGGGTAGATGGTGGTTTTTAATTAGATTAGCGTGAGATAATGATTTGGTCGTTAGATTGATTTAGTCTGATTACAGTTTTCTTAGGCCACACGTCTATGTACAGAGGCGGTGTAATCATTTTATTCACTCAAATATAAAAATAAGTACCGTGTAAAAAAAATATAAAAAAAAAATTAGTAGTGCAGTGTTCGTATTCTACCACCCCGTATCAAAATGTAACTCCGTTTAAATATTTTACTACGTATTGAAAAAAATAGTTAATTGTCATTAATTTTAATTGTATAAGTTTAGAATACATTTTAACTCTTATTAATCTAATAGTTGCAAAATAATTGAATGTCTAATAAATAGGAGTAAAAGTAAGAAAAAAATTAAACCAATAGTATTCAAGATTGACTTATATAATACGACAAATTTAAAATGTTGAACGGATTTATATTTTAAGTAGTAGATATTACCCGGCCTAATAAATAGTATATGATTTAAAAATTAAGAATGGTTTTGCGTGAAAACAAAAAAAATTAAAAAATCCAACCTGGATTATTTTATCTTTTCTAAATGTTGTTTGATGTTCCAAGGCCTATAAATTGAGCCCCGGGTGATATTGGAAATTGCAACTTCAGCGTAAACATTAAATTTTTTCGTGACAAATAGAAAGTTCCACTCAGAAAAAAAAATAAATAAATAAAAAAAAAATTTTAATCAAAAAGTGATGGCTAGGGTAGTTTCCATTCTTCTATGCCTTCTATGTGTCATGGCTGGTTAGTCTTTCTTTTTTCTTCTTTTTTCTTCCCTCTTCATTTGCACCACCGCACTGATTCCTACCGGGTGCACCACACTATCCGTTACGGAACAAAAAAACCCACTTCCCACGGGTAAATGCAATTTTTTTTTTTTTTTTTTTTTTTTCAGAATCGACTTGTACATAATCGATTATGTAAGGTAATGTGCTTTTTCCTCGTAAATTTGAAATATCGGTATCACAATCTCCAAGGACGGAGTCAGGATATAAATATGGGTGGGCTAATGGACTATATCGAGTTCCTCTGGTAGGGTGTATTAATAATATTTTATGAATCAAAATCGACTACATAGATTTTATAGTGTAATATTTTTTTGTTCGAGTGGGCTTAACCTCCTATGTCCATAAGAAAGGTCCGCCCTTGACAATCTCTATTTTACGATGCCATTTGCAGCTGAAGAAACGATGATTAAGGCGGTGGCAATGACAAGGGTAATCCAATTATCGATACTCCGTCATGCCTTGGATCAAGATCCTTGTCCAGCTATAAATGACCCATGTCCAGATGTTGCCTGCCAAGATTACAGTCCAGAAGGTAATGATACAAAAATTTGCGTGTGTAGGAAAGATAACATATGCAAGCGATTGTTTTAGATAACATATGCTGGCGATTGTTTTAAACTTTCACTCCTAATAAACTTTAAAGTTTCTTTGATTATAACATAATTCAATGCAATTCATTGATATGAGTACAACTATTAATCAAATGACATTGTCGAAATTTCCTTTGAATCATTGTATGTATCAATAAAGTTACGGCATATACGTCGTCTCGGATTCCGATGTACTTCTAATTTGTCAAGCTACCATACATTGTGGTTTGCACAATTTAATTAACATCTTCTATCGTGGTTAAATTAATGACATCTTTCGTTTTCTGCAGACATTGTCAATCTAATGTTAATGCTTTATATAGACGTTGTTTGGTAAATGAAAACACGAAAAATATATTTTATTCATGGTTTTTTCGGTATAGGAAATGATCGGGATACAGCTCATCATGAGTGAGAACAAGAGTTACTACTACGTAATAAAGTTTTACATTATGCTCATGTGTATTCAATGCATCTTGCTTGTTCCATAGTATTGATGGTGTAAAAAGGTACCGTGACACCTTTACTTTAGTACGTTTGTTGAGACAACCCTACATTGTGTATAGATTTTAAATTAAAAACCGTCATTTAATTTAAATACAGTTAAACCTTGATAAATGAATATTCTCGGGACAAGAAAAAAAGTATTTATTTAGCGAGGTTATTTATTTATCGAACATTATTTTAAAGCCGCTTTGTGCAAGTCAGGACCGGAGAAAATTATTCATTGACGAGTTTATTCATTTATCGATATTTAACTGTATATGAGAGTCTTTAAAGGCATCTCGTTAAATTTCCATTGACATCTACATATAACTACGCATGTGTTTATGTTAACTCCAATCTAATCTACTAATGACATCACACCTAAAAAAAAAAACCAATCCACTAAATCCCAGAAATTTTATTATGGTCCTGGACCAAGTATGACTTGGTGATCCAGGACCAATAGAAAAACAACAAAACACACAAGGGCCCACCGTGTAAAATATATATCCCATGTTTTTACGTTTTTACCCTTCTTATAAACAATTTTATTGGTGGACAAATATGACATGGTGATCCTGGACCACCATAAAAACAATTACTAGATCCAGATTACATTTACTTTGAACATTTTCTGTATTACGAAAGCACCCCCTAAATTGATAAAGGTTACAATCTTTCCCAACTCAATTTTCGCACCATCAATCCAACTCAAGCAACCCTTCACCCATCATTTTCACCGTGTGAGCCTTCTCTTCCCCCCCTCCCACCCTCCTCACCCACCCACACCCACCCACCATCGACCGGTACTTTCACCACAGCACCAAATCATTGAAGAAGGCTGCTGCTGCAAAAAGAAATTCGAGGAGGAAGACCCGACCAGCGGCGAAACCAGGAATTTCTTACGGGTGGTCTTGGTTTTCATTTTTAAAAATAATATATATATATATATATATATATATATATATATATATATTGGAAAAAAAAAGCTGATTCAAATCAAATTGATTCATCAAAAGATAAGAAGATTATACATACATTTAGTCACGCATAAATCTTACCCATTTAAACACATAATAAGAGGAGCTGAAAATTGTTTTGGTAGTGTCTAATCTTTTGTGATTAGAGCTAACCTTTAAATAAATTATAAGAGAAGTTGAAATTTGTTTTTGTGTTAGATTGAAAGAAATCTGAAAATTGTGAAGCTGAAAATTGTTTTGATAGTGTCTAATCTTTTGTGATTAGAGCTAACCTTTAAATAAATTATAAGAGAAGTTGAAATTTGTTTTTGTGTTAGATTGAAAGAAATCTTAAAATTGTGAAGTAAAAACATTCTCATGCTGCATAGGGGATTCGAACTCACAAACTTGGGAATCAAGGAGAATTGAAACCTTCATATGCTCCACCAGGCGACATTCTCATCGTTTGCTTTGAAAGACCATTTTTGTACGTGTTTAATTATACAAATATATTTTTTTCCTTTAAGACCACCCCATCCCCTACCTAGGTCCGCCCCTGGTTACCCGACTACACCTGGTGTACCACTTTTGGATGCTTGGATGTTTTCTCCTGGAGGATCCTTCTTCAAGCAAAAGAAAAAAGAAAAAAAGAGCGAGACAAAAATATAATGATGATTGATCGAACTAAGAATGAAACGGGTAAACAATTGGGTCTTTATTGCTCTAGGATTGAACAGAGAGTAGTTGTTATTATATGAATAGACTGAACTTAAGGAATAAGCTGCCTACATATCCAAATATATATTTGGAATCAAGTCCAACCGTAGTTCATGCAGTTATCCGTGATATTGGAGTTAGTGGGCGGTTATGTAGTGTTGAGGATTTGAGGTTTGCAAGGGTATGAATACAACCACAATGTCGAACTTGAATAAAACGCAGAAAAAACTAAAAACGCAGAAATTTGATAACTTGATATGAACGTAGAATCGTGTAAACACTTTCCTACAAAAGTTATTTGCCCCTTATCTTGTGCCTAGGGTAACACAAATACTTTTGTGAGATAAGACTACGTTTTTCCTTCGATCTTTAGGCACAAAAGATGAAGAAGACCTTTGGAGATAGTTTGTAAGTGTTTTATGTTTTTGATAGGATCAAGGATGCATACATTTGTTGTGTATCTATTCAACAATGTAAAAAGCCTGTAAAAAGCACTTGGATTTCCAGAAAAATAGTTGTAAGTTCGGATATATAAGTTACAACCCAAGTGGAAAGGTACCACTTGGTTATAACTACCCAAAAAAGCCAAAAGACACTTAAATGACTGTTTTCGGGCCATAGGCGGGCGCTTATGGTCATAGGCGGGCGCCTGTGAAAAGCCAGAACCCGAACAACTCTCTGAATCACTTTTAAGCTAGCAGAACCACCACAGGCGGGCGCCTATGGTTGACAGGCGGCCGCCTGTCACCTGTTTCTCCATCTTCTGAATTTTGGTCCTTTAAGTGGATTTTCAGTCCTTTAAGTGTTTTTCCCGAACTATACTTGCTAATTTTCCATCTGTATACTCATAAACACTCATATAAGCGTGCACTCCGCACCTCCAAACTTATAAGAAAGTGTTATGAGCATATCCATCCTTGTACTAAACCCTGATTACCTCAACGGCTTGTGATTAAACTTAAATCACCAACATTCCTCCCCCATTTAAGTGTAATCCTTGGTTTAGCAAAACAAAGCTGTCATAAAACAAATCAACTCATTCTTCAATGAAAATGTCACGAAGATTGAATTTCCATCTAGTATTATTACACATTTCAAATATTCGAGTATTGGGGTGTGTCTAAGCATTGAACCCCTTTACACGTTTTGAATACATGAAGATAACATACACATGAGTTAATATAACTCCAAAAGCTTATTCTTGACACTAATTAATTAGGCCTTGTGTCCATATCCATTCATGAGCATATAGAAAGCCAACTCTCGAACTTTCTTGAAGCGGCCAAACTTCATACTCATATAGGTGAGCCTTTATATGCACTACAAGAAAAACGAGTTTTAATGACATGAATTCCCGTCATTATATGTCATTTTCTCGTCATTAAAGACTTTTAATGACGGGAAAACCCCCTCATACCCCCCTCATAGTTGCCCTTCTAGTTAAAGCATTCAATGACAAGAACCCGCCTCGTCATTAAAGATATCAAGGTTTTAATGACGAGATTAGACGATCATTAAAAATATTTCTAGTGATGAGTAATTTCCACATTATTATACTATTTGCCTCTCATTAAAATTAAAGTTGAATATTAGTTTCTATCCGTTAATGACGGAGATTACCGTCATTAATAAGTGAAAACGTGGTCATTAATTACCATGCAAGAATCAGTCATTACAAAGAAATATTACTATACCAAAACCATTAAATACACCACGCTACAAAAAGCTGCAACAACATCCTCCACTAAGTACACTCCACACATGTTCCGGGAACACTACCTCTTCCACTAAGTACACTCCAAGTTCCATAAAGAAAGCTTAAAATGGAAAAGGTAGAAGGACAAATGCAAAAATATTGCATATCACACAAGCCAGATACATACTTGCCCTTCACCTGGCCTAAAACTTCTTGTGCTTTTGCGCCATAATCATATTATGCACCATCCTACATGAAAAACACTAAAAATTAAATCTAAAATAGAATATATACACGCTATTTAGATTACCCGATGAGAGGAACACCACATACTTTTGCCCCAAAATATGTTCTTCTGAAGCATGTCATCAATAAACTTTATCTCCTTAACCTTCACTTTTTGAAATGCAGTTGCAGTTTGTGGCTACAACAAAAACAACCATTAAATTCTCTTGAAAATTGAAGTAGAATACATAAAGTCGTAGCTTAATAAACTATACTTGTGGAAAAAAACAATTATAACTAAGTAAAGGGATTCGACCTGTCATTGTGAATACTATAATCCAACTTGTATTTCATTTTTAAACAAGAGTATTGATAGTTCCACAAACAGGAGCACTAACCGTAACCGTACCGAATTTTTCGGTTTCTCTATTACATGAACCGAATAAATTGGTCTTTTCAACACCAGGACTTCCTTCTAAAATCTCTGTATACATGGAAAACAATATCTTAGGACATAATGCCACGACAAACTTTCCTGGTTCTTCCACCAGTCCAAGTGTCAGAACAAAACATGAAAATAATCATTTAAAAAATGCACTTCTCTTCTCAAAAAAAAAAATTTTGCACTTCTTCACACGACTATAAAAGTGTACCATCACAGACTGTCAAAAGTTACATGGTCTTGCAAGCTGCATAGCTCGAAGCACTCCATATCACTTTCCATTATCTTTTGGAGTGAGATGAATAGCCTAAAGAAAAACCAAAAGTATGGAAAGCTTTTGACACAGACTACGTAAAAGTCTTGCATGTAGCAGTCAAACAAATCATCATTAGTGCACAAAACAAAGATAGGCTTGCATAAGAGGAATAAAAACACTTACAAAGGTCATAAAGTCCACACCTTCTAAAGAAGACACAACATTCCTAAAATTTGTCAAGACTAGTTTGTGCAAATCTTCACCTGCCCAAATGGGGTATATGCATACATTTACAACCAAACAAACACCAGCACTTACCATGATTAGCAGCAGCCTGGAAATAGCTAGATGTTTGGACAAAAGCTAAAGTCCCAAGAAGCAACACAATACAATATGTCAAGTGGAAGACACGGAACCCATATTCATATTGATTCATTTCAGGAAATAACTTCAAGTAGCAAGCAAGCAATCTTGAATTCCAAAACAAAAACAAAAAAGCAAATCGGACATAAAGTCGATTTGATTTTGGTAAAGCGAAAAATAAGTAAAAGCAGGGTGGAGTTGGAAGCCTGTAATGAAGATAATGAATACAATTAGAACTTCTTGAAATGGTCCAAATTAAAATAGACAGGTTGAGCAAAGCCCAAGGCAAGGGCCCCAAAGCAAAATAAGGTCCTGAGTCCACGATTAAATCCTTTATTTAGTGTAGCCATTTGATAAAGCAATTCCAATATAAATTTTCCGATCTTGGATCATTATATCATGATAAACATGAAGATTGAATCAAGCATGAAGACTACGTTCATGCTTTCTACTTTCTAACACCAAGTAAAAAATACAAATATTTACCAAAGAGTAACTAATTTTCGTGATTTGTTGTATTATAAGAGATGATTGCTCTCCGTCTTAGTAGAAAATGGATTGTTCCATATCATTCACATATTTAAACATTTTAAGGAACCAACTAATCATGAAAAGAAGGTTACCACTAACATATGTTTATTAAATCTATGATAGTAATATATGAGCTTCTCAAGCTCTTTTCTGAAGTAAAATGATATATTTGTAACATATTTGAAATGTAAGAAAACAAAACCACCACTACAAAAGAATATAAAGCTAAAAGAAATTCTAACATGGTGTTGCAACACCAAGGTGCTATATATAGGTCAAATTCAACAAATTCCCTCTGTTTGTCCAGAAAAAATCATCCCATTCTGAAAATACTGCCTGCTATAAAAACAGAACAATATGATCAGACAATTTCAATTGTATTAGCAAAATAGCCATAACCGCTCTTTACAATCCTTCAAAAGATAGTAAAGGTATACATAGCACAAATCAATTTACTGGAAAAAAATGCCACATTTTTTTTGCTTACATAAAACGAGATAAACAATTGAATAGATTAAAGGAGTAACAAGTGAAGCAGAAACAACTAATTTGATGTAAAAATTCAACAAAACGATTTATCTAACTAATTTAAAAAAGTTAGGACGACAATACCAACGAAACTTGTACCTGTGAAATCCAGATCTAGCTATAGAACAGGAAAAAAGAGCTACAGCAAGATTATACTTTCTTAGTTCGTGGAACTCCGATGCCTCGCTAGATTCCAACTCAAGATGCAGAACGGGAAAGAAGAACTAATACTAGATCGGACTTTCACAGCACCAAAAAAGGTCTTTAAGGGCGTTTCAAAACGCCCTATCTAAGTGTCTATTGGGGCGTTTTCAAGCTAGGGGCGTTTCCATGGAACGCCCTTTCTGTCGCCGTCGTAATAGGCTTTCAAGACGTTTTTGTATGTCATTATAAGAAACCAGAAAAGCGCCCTAACACAACCCTGATAGGGCGTTTCAAAACGCCTTAATCGGTGCGAAATCGGCCATTTTTAAGGCGTTTCTAGTAGTCATAATAAGATTTGTATTGATGCAAGTTCAAGCGCCCCTATTGAGTCCGAATGAGGCGGTTTACAGTGTCATAACATGTGCAAAATGTCGGTCAACAGAACCCTATTAGGGCGTTCCAAAACGCCCCATCAGGAATTCTTAATATAAAAAAATTAATACCATATATATATATATATATATATATATGCTTTTCCATGCTCATTCAATCAACTACCAAGCAACAACTAAATAGAAGCTTCCAATACAATTGTTCTCAAGTGAAGAGAGTTGGAATTACACCTTAAGTCAATTAAAATATGCTTTTAAAAAACAAAGAACTATGTGTCCACGCCCAACCAGAGACGGATTTCATAAGTCGGTCATGTCATTTGGACAGAATTTAACCGGCAAGCTTCTTGCTTTGTAGGGATATCCAAAAACAAAGGCTGGAGGAGTAGGAATATTGCCCAGCATTCTTTTGTTGATGTATGGGTATTGAATACCTGTAAATAGTTTACTTTAAGCACAAGAGGGATGACATGTACTGCACACATTCTCATAAAATAAATAAAGATTTTCTTTAACATTACCTGTTGCAGGTTTTGTGGTTGTCTGCTTTGAAGCATCATTAAGTCGTACAATCTGTTCACCTGACGTAACTAGTTGTATCTCTTTCTACCCATCCTGTAACAAGGTAAAGATATCATATACAATTTTTATCATCTGGTAAACAATACACAGATGTATTGATGTTCAGATTCTAAAGCTTACCACATGAAAAGATGCTTCTCAAGAAAAAAGATCTTGAAATTCCTTCATCATTGTGAAAAGTCTGCACCGTGTATGCACCATGTATCTGGAGAAAAGAAAATATACAGTCTTTGGTTAAGTAAAACATAATTAGAACAAACTATATATGATAACTCCTAATAAGGCAGGCAAATATAAATGCCTGAATAACCGAATCTACGAAGGTTCAGATACACAATCCAACAATTTTGATCTCATGGATAGTACTTATCTCCAAAAATCCCAACACATTCAAGAAATTTCCATATCATGACTCAATTATAAAAAGTCTATAACGTGTTAACTGTTATGAGATAACAAATTGTTGGGATTTAAGAAAAGAAGCAGTTTTAAGTAAAGAAAAAGCAGTTGCTCTGACTTTGGAAGAACATAATGTGACACTTTAATAAGAAATCAAACCTGCTCGAGGAAATTCCTATTGAAACAATCATCACTTCTTACATTCACACCCTTGGTGTCCTCTTCCTTCGGCACAAATTCAGACTCTTCATCCTCCCATTCTTTTTCAACCAATGGTGCTCCATACTTTTTACCGTTCTTTGGCCATGTACCACTTTTCTGGAAAATTCATCATAGCACATATGAATCCTTCTCCCTGGAAAAGAAGTGGATGAATGTGACAACAATCGAATTCGAGAAAAGAAAACCACATAAACCAGGGGAAACTTAAGATGAAAACTTGGGGTAGGTAAGATCCCTCACAATGTGATACCTAATGCCAATCTAAACAATTAATGTATGAGTCCAAAATGCAAAATAACAGGCCATGTACTAACTTAAGAGACCATAGAAGTAGAAAAATATATGATGCACTACACAAGAGATAGGCGAATCCACATGTATCACATCTGCAACTACACTTTTAAATGGAAATATATGTTGTGAACCGCAAATCTGCAGAGACCACTGAAATAATAATGCTTAAAATTTGGGATGAGACGGACCATCTAAAGAGAAAATGATAGGATAATGAAAAATTAAATCAAGAGTACGCATTTTCCCATGTAAATATTTCAAGTATCCGGCTATCCGTTACCTTAAAAGAGGCTTCAAACACAATGTTCTAAGTTCTCAATGATCAACATAAAAAATTTATAGTAACTTCATACAAACATTAGGATACACCCCAAAATGAATATAAGGCAACAAACAAAGAATCATAAATATAAGCAAAGAAAGAATTCAAATTATACCAATTAACCAAATTGGTGCAATTACATAAACTTCTTCTTCTCATATGCAACCAACCAAAGGAGATCACATTACAAAAAAGACTAAATTACATATATACCCACTAAACAAGAATCTGTTGCCATCTGAGTGAAATATTAAAAAGGCTTAAAATAATGTTCACGAAATATACCTTCTCCATTTGCAAGGTCTTCTCCGCTTGAGTCATCAATATCATCTTCTTCTACAATAATAAAACCAAAACACACCATAAGAAACAAAAAAAACATTATATAAGAAAGCAAACAAGCAAATTATATGATATTATATATTGAATGTCTTTGGAATCAAATAAAGAACCTCTGATAGATTCGTCCAACTGATCATCTAAATTCTCATCCCTCGGTTGAAAATCATGCTGCCGTCTAGTGTTTGTGGAAGGTTCCATTGCTGATAACTAATGATACAAACATTGACAATATATAGCCGGGGAAAAATCAATAGAACATATCAACATGCAAAAAACAAAATAAATGAATATATTGTAAAGATTAAATAATGCAATCAATGAAGGTACTCGCTCCACTGCAAATGAATGTCTTTATAACATTTTTTTTGAATGTCTTTATAACATTTGAGATGTGCATTTTCTTTACCAATCAGATACTATTAGTTTGAAAATTCAGATTCATCCCTTTTTTCTTTTTGTATTTTTTTGCACAGTGGAGATTTTCTAGGGCCATTGATCAACTTCTTGAAATAAAGCATAGAATTCCTTAATCTAAACTTAATACAATAGTCTGAAGATGATTACAACGTGTTGCACAGAAAAAGTGTGAAGGCACCTGAGGAGAATAGAACTAACTTCATGTACTATTTCCTAATCTATCTTCTAAAACCTATCTTCAATAATATATAGATAACTCAGTACTAACATATCATATTTGCAGTTTTGGTATCAACCCCTACCATCCCCTCTCCTCCTCCTCCCCTCTCATCCCTCCCTCTCCTCCCCTCCCCAACTCAGTTGTCACTATCACATAAACCAAAGTCTACAGTTTGCTATCCCCAGGCATAAAAACACATCATAAACAAAATCAATCAATTCAATACTGCAATCACCAATATCTTATAGTAGTGTCACCAACAATAATATAAATTTCCATAACATTTATTCATATAAATACAATCCAACAAAACCGATAAAATAGTGATTAAAGGCTCAGAGCAATTCTCATCATCAAAGGGGTGTCTAAAAAGTCATCATCTTAATTATGTGCGGGACAAACAGATTGGAAAAATGGAAAACCAAATCCAAGTAGCAAGTGGAAGAAAGATCAATCCACCACTTCACCATCTCTGCTTAGCTTTAAACCCGATTACAAAAGTAACAAGCCAATAATAAAATTCCCGCACCATACTACCTATTTATATGCCGCACAATAAACTGAACCCTAAACTTGAATATGTAGGTTTGTTTCAGAGTATACACTGAGTCAATTTTATAAACACACTATACACATAGTATGAACACTGGAAATTACCGAAACTACAAAACAATTACCAAAACTATAGAAGCGGAGATAAAACCGGACAATGATTTAGGGCAAAACAGACTACAAGCAGAGCCTAAACAGAGAAATACTAGAAATTGAAAAGAAAAAAAAAATATTCGCTGACATGGAAATCTGAAATGTAAAGAAAGGGTGAACGAAAAGGAACAGCTAGGTTGCACTTACCTTTGTTGAATCTGTATGTGAATACGGTAAGGAAGACGATGACGGATTCAGCGGCTTCCCGACTTCTGTGGTGATCGGAAAAGAGGACCCGTGGGAAGAGCCGGCTAGTCTCATCGGGAATCTCCTAAATCGAACACAAAAAGGCTGGTGCTGGTTGTCTTGGTGGGTTCTGGTGGTTCGATACCGGAATCTGCGGGGTGAAAGTGAGGGTAGCGAATTTCCGGTTGTTGTAGGTATGGGTCTGAAGACCTCGGTTGAAAATGAGGGTCCGATTCTCTGGAAGATCCGTGCTGGGAAGATGGAGGCGGAGGAGAAAGAAGAGGCAGATGAGAAAGGGGAGCTAGGTAATTGAGGTGTGAAGGCTGAAGTATATTTTAGGGATGAAAAGTTTGGGAAATAATTGGCGGAAGTTTTACGCGCTCATATGTTTTTGGCTGGGCCACGTTTTGAAACGCCCTTTAAAAGAAAAATTAAAAAATTAAAATTAAAATAAAACAACTTGTTTACTGTAGCAAAATGCACAAACTCTCAAGCGCCCCTTTAGAAGTCTAAAAGGGCATTTCGGAATAAATGTCCTAAATGTAATGTCTTAATAGCCATATTTTGTAGTAGTGTTTCCTTATTTGCCCAACTCCGATGAAATGTGCTACCTTGCCGGAAAAGGAAAGACTCGTCAGAGAGAAGAAAGGTGAAAGCGGAAGAGGATTGAAGAAGGCGGAGGAGCGTTGAAGAAGGTGGAGGTTACGCAGATGGCAGAGGTTAGGTCGAACGATGAGGTGATTTTGGGAATCCGTCAATTTGGGGGTTGGGGTGGTGTTTGAGAAAGAAATGTTTTTGATATATATGTTTAATTATTATTATAAAAAGGATTTTTTCTTCTAAAAAGGGGTTTTTTTATTAAGATTTTAAGAAATAAACATATTACAAATAAAAGAATTTACGATAGTGAGAGGACTTTGTTTTTTTGATGCCATAATGACGGGAATTCTGGATCAATAATGACAGAAAATAATAGTTCGTCATCAATTTTTTTTACCATAATTAAAACAACCTTTTAATGACGAAATTTTTCTCCCGTCATAAAATTACCCTCATTATAATCACTTTTTCTTGTAGTGATGATCGTGCACCTGCAATAGCACTTTGTCAAAGACTCATTAAGAAGAATTCCTTCATCCTTAACTTACAGGTCATAGCACATACCTTGGGATAATATCATGTGCTCAAATCTAGACAATAGGCCTTCCACATTGAATTATGCCTCTAACATTGTATTAGAAGGGAATTGGGTATCCTATCACCAAGATTTAAATGAGTTGTAAACCCATCCCGATTATAGACTTTTGTACCAAGTCTCCAGCCAATCCTTTGGTTAAGTGATCGGCTAAATTGTGTTGAGATCTCACAAAGACAACCGAAATCACCCCATTAGTGATTAACTCACGTACCGCGCTATGTCTAACGCCCAGGTGTCGCGACTTACCATTATACACTTGACTATATGCTTTAGACAAGGTAGAAGCACTATCACAATGGATAGAAATGGGTGAAATTGGTTTTGGCCATAACGGAATTTCATATATCAAATTCCTAAGCCATTCCGCCTCTTTTCCTGCTACTGCTAAGGCAACAAATTCCGACTCCATAGTCGAGGTAGTAATACATGTTTGCTTTTTGGAAGCCCAACAAATTCCGGACGTGTGCTAGTCATAGCATACATCAAACATCCTATCACCCGAGAATACTCAAGTTGTAATATCGGATTTCCCGTATTAGGCATGAGTTTCTCATTAGGATCCATGGGAGTATTAGCCGGAGTAGAGTTCTCACAATTAAACTTCTTCAACACTTTCTCAATGTAGTGAGATTGTGTCAAAGAGAACCCTTTGTCACTCCTTTTAATCTTGATTCCAAGAATCACATCCGCCTCCCCCATGTCTTTCATAGAAAATCTTGATGACAAAAATGCTTTGCATAGGTCAACTTGATCTTGGTTAGTTCCAAAGATCAACATGTCATCAACATATAAGCAAATTATCACACCATTACCGGTATTGTCAAATTTGCTATATATACACTTGTCTGATTGGTTAATCATAAAGCCATTAGACAAGATAATTGCATCAAATTTATGATGCCACTGTTTTGGTGCTTGTTTAAGCCCATACAATGATTTAACAAGCTTACAAACCTTATGCTCATTTCCAGGCAAAACAAAACCCTCCGGTTTCCACCATATTTATGGAAGAAGAATCCATTGTCTCTTTACCTTTGGCTTTACCATTCTCTTGTGCCTTTAGAGATTCCTCTATGCGCAAGTGACTACCAAGTTGTACAAGAGACAACTCTTCTTTCTTATGTTTCAAAAAATGTTTAAAGTATTTCCAAGATGGTGGCAACTTACAAAAGTTATTTGCCCCTTATCTTGTGCCTAGGGTAACACAAATACTTTGTGAGATAAGACTACGTTTTCCCTTCGATCTTTAGGCACAAAAGATGAAGAAGACCTTTGGAGATAGTTTGTAAGTGTTTTATGTTTTTGATAGGATCAAGGATGCATACATTTGTTGTGTATTTATTCAACAATGTAAAAAGCACTTGGATTTCCAGAAAAATAGTTGTAAGTTCGGATATATAAGTTACAACCCAAGTGGAAAGGTACCACTTGGTTATAACTACCCAAAAAGCCAAAAGACACTTAAAGGATCAAGCTGGGCCATAAAGCGGCGCCTATGGTCATAAAGCGGCGCTGTGTGAAAAGCGAACCCGACCAACTCTCTCGAATCACTTTTAAGCTAAGCGAATCCATCACAAAGGGCGCTTATGGTTGACAAAGCGACCGCTCACACCTGTTTCTCCATCTTCTGAATTTTGGTCCTTTAAGTGGATTTTCAGTCCTTTAAGTGTTTTTCCCGAACTATACTTGCTAATTTTCCATCCGTATACTCATAAACACTCATATAAGCGTGCACTCCGCACCTCCAAACTTATAAGAAAGTGTTATGAGCATATCCATCCTTGTACTAAACCCTGATTACCTCAACGGCTTGTGATTAAACTTAAATCACCAACATGTAGCCCCCCACGTCTTCACGTTTACATATGTTTTTCACCCTATATGTGTATATTCCCGATCTACTTCTTCCGATCGTGGACTGCCTGATCGACCTATCCGATCGGGGACCCGCCTCGGTCCGATGCATGCCGCTTCCTATAGTCTGGGACCTGCCCTGGCCTGATCAGGAATTCTATCCAGTTGGTTGGTCCATCTGGTCGTACTGACCTCCAGGTCAGATAGGGCTCTATCCTATCCTGTTGATCCATTCTGTATACACTTGACACGTGGACCTGTTCGGGTCACCCCCAATCAAAGCCCCCCAGATCTTAATCGACATAGTTTTGTACTTCTGATGGATTAAGATCTTAGATTCAAGGTTATGCCACGTGTACTGTCCAGATGGCCTGTCTACCTTTGCCTTGGTTATCTCAAACGCCACCATAATTGCACACGCTTTTCTTTTCAATCGATGCGTAGCCCAAACGTCCCATCTTCTGGATAAAAATTATTACATCTATTAAACTCTGTAAACACCCATCATTATTTATAGACGCAGACGTCAGACTTGGTGGATTTTCTCCTTCGATTAGCAAGTAAGTCTTTCTTCTCTTTGTGTGATTTTCTTTTTCTCCTTATGAATCCAAACCAGCCTAAAGTATCCAACCCCGGCAAAAATCCTCTTTTCTCTATTCTTCCTCCTCATCTGATTGCTTCTATTGTTCCTACCCTTGTCGAATTGCCTCCGACTGAGTATAATATTTCCGGCTTATCTGTGCCCATACGAGCATTGAGGAGGACCTACGAGACCAAGAAAATGATTGCTTTCCACGCAATAGACTCCAAATTGAAGGATTTTGATATTACAGACATCTGTGATAGGTTTGGGATAAATAGGAACACTTATGCCCCTATCCGACTGCGCGCCTGGAAAAGTGTCTTCTTTGCCTCCTCTGGGTATTGCAATCGTTTATAAAGAACAGTTTGAATGCGGTCTTAGGTTTCTCTTCCTCCCGCCTTCTACGGAGATACTTCGCTTATTACGATTTAGGACTTGGTCAGATAGTCCCCAATAGCATAAGAGCTATAACTGGGTTTCCTGATTTGGTGTAGGTTGTTTGTCACCCCTTCACTTTAGTACTTTTTAGAACTTTTTACCAATGCAAACAGGTTAAGAAGAGTCCTGGCTGGTCTGCTTTTGTAGGAGAACTGATCATTTGAGTAGTGTTCATTTCATTAAGAAAATAGACCAGTCTTTCTCCGATTGGAAAAAGCTTTTCTTCTTCATTAGGCACAACACCGCTAGGGATCAAGGCAAGTGGAATACTTCAACCAAAAATAGTGATGTGTTGGAGAGCAAAGCGGACAAGAAATTATTAAGTGACATAAGGGCGTCTCCCATATACCTGGGTTTGAGGCAATACAGTTCCAATTTGATTGATGATGGTTGATGAGGGAAAAATTCACAGTTATTATTATAACTTTTTACCTCATTTCTGATATCATTTTGAGCACGTTTGTATTATTTCGAGTCTTTAATTCCTAAGTTTCATAAAAATATAGAAGTAGTAACTATTATATAAATTATCGTATTTTTATAAGTTTTTATAGGTTTTGTACCGGTTTAGTAACCGGAGTGTCGTGTCGGATTTACGTTTGGTATTTTGGTGGTTTATTGCAGAATTATAGGTTAACCAAAATCCCGAGTAACGACACGTTTTGAGGCCTAAAAGAGGTGTTTTTGGGGTTATAAGGGAGTGTCACTAGCTTAAGTGGTCAAGTGGTTCAGTGGTCAGTGGTGCCACTAACGATTTATATCTTCGACGAATAAATGGCCCATCAAAAAGGCATTTTATGAAGAAGAACCCTGCATGGAAGTTATAGATCTTTTCAAGAGCTTTCCAATGCTTCTTGAATTATGTCATTTGGAGATCCAGAGCTCAAGTTATGATTTTATCAAGTTTCAGATCAAGTTATGGAATAAAAAGCTACTCGGATCAATCCGGATTAACCTCGGATCGATCCGAGGAAACATAATCATTATCCAGCATGTGGTCCTGCAGAGAATAATCTGAGGGATAATATTTTTTATTCCCGGATCGATCCGGCCCTTTCCCGGATCGATCCGGCCTTGACAATTTTGCCTATAAATAAGGCATTGCAGGCAGCATTTCAAGTGCCCCTCTCTTCTCCCATTTCTCTTCTTCTCCTTCTTCTTTCTTTTATTTATGTTATGGAGGGGCCTATATGTAATATATATGTCGTTATAATGTCGGTGTAATAACCCGACTAGTTATCGTTTTAATATAATTTCGTTTCCGTCTTTTATTGCTTTCTTTTACTTTTATGCAATTAGTATAAATATATATATATATATATATATATATATATATATATATATATAACTGTAGTTATTTTATTTCCGTTTTGTTTCTTTATATATATATATATATATATATATATATATATATATATATATATATATATATATATATATATATATATATATATATATACATATATATATATATATATTATATATATATATGTATGTATTTAGATATATATTTATATTTCGTTGTTATTTCCGTTGTTATGAGTAGCTAAACTTATCATAGCCGAATTATGTAAAATTTGGTGAAATCAACCCTTGGAAAATGAAATAGGGAGTGTGTAGTGCTTTTATTGTTATATCTCACATATTTCACGTCTTAGAACTTGTTATAACGGATTTGGACTAGATTAGCTACCTAGGTCAAAAATCACACACATCATTCTTGAGAGTGTTCAGAGAGAATGGTGTGGGAAAAAGGGTTCTAAGACCGGGAGGTAAAACATACCGGGGTTTTAGGTCGTGAATTCAAGCCCGCGCTCATCGGTGTTTTATTATCAACATAGTAACTTGAATGTGGTAGTCTAGATTAGTGTAGTTTAGTGTTAGACCCGGGGTTGAACTATGAAGTGCCGGGTGGTTATTGAGCCAACGATGACAAGTTGTTTCACGAGTCTTCGGGTAGACCATGGATTGGGTAAAGCTTCGTTTTCTTCTTTGACACATTCTCGTTAATATGTTCGGTGTAAGTACGTTGATGAGTATGAATCGGTAGTAACCGACCGAGTAATTTTTGGACTTGTTTCCATAACGAGGGTTATATCAAGCGTCTCACAGCACTTAATCATGTTAGATTAATCGGTTTTCTAAAAAGAGAATTAATTAACTTCACATAGGATGTTAAAGGAGAGTTGTTCAGATCTTAACATCAGAATTAGGAGCACGCACCCATGAAATTGAATGTGAGAGTCCGTTTGTTATAATACATACTTCCGGTTTTGTCTATCCTTGGGGTTGAAATTAGCTATTTTGATCATGGTTCGGCTATGTCTTTTAATCTATCGTTAAAATCTAGTAATTTCATCTTCTTTCTTTCTTTTCTATTTTTAGTGTCGTTATAATAAAAAAACAATCTAAAACTTGATCGCCTAGACTAAGACACACGTTCACTTTGGTACTCACAACCACGTTTCCCTGTGGGATCGACCTCGTACTCCTGTAGCTATCCTAACAATCTGACCCGGTACTCTGCTGGTTAGAGAGTTAGTTTACCCACGGTTTTGCGAGTCTTTATAAATGTATTTTCGAGGGGTAAATTTAAGCTCATCAATGGTCGCTTGGAAACCGCTGGTCCAGAACCTTATGTTGAGCTGTCTGAGGAGAGATATAGTATAAGTAGGATTCCCCCTTTTTTTTTGAATATTTATTTTTTGTCTGAGACATGTTTTAACCTCTTGTTGGCATTTGCAGTGGCAAGCTTCACCGATATCCTCCAGATTGCTGATGAGGCTTCACCTCCCAGAGGTCAGGATGCATCCGATCCCGTTATCAACTCGGGATGTGCGGATCGATCGCCAAGCTCTGTTGATGATCATCCACCGAGCCTCGATCGAGACAGATCAGGCTGACGGTGACTCTGAGGAGACCAATGATTATCGGATGGTTCATCACACTGCTTTGGTAGAGACTACAACTGAGACTAGGCGTGCTTCAAAGCGTATTAGATCTCAGGATCAAGCTGATGGAGATGCTGAGACCTCAGAACGAGCTCAAGGAGAAAGATATGATTGGAGAGAGTGGACCAATCAAGATCTGTCAACATTTGTAAGGGTCTTATTTCATAAGTCACAACCTGTCTTTTTTGGAAAATATACGCTGATTTTGCACCCTGTCTTCTCTGTTAGGGGGCCAAACTGGGTAAAGAGATCCTATCCAGATTGAGAAATTCTGGAAAAGTTGAGGAAGACCTAGCCAGCTCTTTATCAGAATGGAAAACCAAGTATGAGGATCTGTTGAATACTTCTGCTGCTGAGAAAATGGCTTTGTCCGATGAATTGAAAGCCAAAACCGATGAGTTCCAGACCCAACTAGCTACTGCATATCAAATCAAATCCGACCTTGAAATGATGGTAGCTACCCTTGAAAAGGAGAGAGATACTTTGAAGAGCAAGCTGCCTGAGCACATTGCTGAAGCCTTTGCTAATTATAGGAGGTCTGATGAGCTAGCTGATAGTATCAAGATGTTGTTTGCCCCAATTATCTGGTTTGGGTACTCCTCAGCCATTAAGATATGAAGGCAGCAGGATTCAATGTTGATGCAACCAAGCTCTCCCATGCGGACTGGAACAGAAAAGATGGATCTCAAATTTATGAGGCCAGATTCAAGGAATTCAGGGAGGGAGTGGACTTGGTCTCCAAGTATGGAAAGAAGCCTCCACCTACTCAAGCTGGCTCATCATCACAATCTCAAGTTCCCACCCCAGTTCGAAGTGAAAACATTTAGCATGTTCTCTATTTCAATTTGATTCCAAACATTATAATTTTGCTGTTGTTGTCTTCAAACTCTGTTATTTTGCTTTTCTTCATATGGGAATTTCTTGAATTTTAGTGCCTCTGGCACTTTGCACAATTTATGAAATATGTTTGCCTTGTGCCTTATATCTCCTTATCCTTCCCCCCCTCCCCAGTATGACATGTGATTGGCCTGTGCAGCATACGTCATACTGTGGTTATTAGCAGTTTAGTTATATCCAAACCCAATGAATCTTTTCATTTTCAAAATTATCGACCTGACCTGTGGCCTGAGAGTTTATGATCTGACCTGAGGTCTTAAATGTCTGACTTTTCAGACTTAATTTTGATTTTTTTCTAAAGAGTGTTTCGACCTGACTTGAGGTCTAAAGATAAACGACCTGACCTGAGGTCAAAAAGCGATCTGATTTTCAAATTTAATGAATTTTCTCTTTTTAAGAGTTTTTCGACCTGACCTGAGGTCTAAAGATAAACGACCTGACCTGAGGTCAAAAAGCGATCTGATTTTCAGATTTAATGAATTTTCTCTTTTAAGAGTTTTTCGACCTGACCTGAGGTCTAAAGATAAAAGACTTGACTTGAGGTCAAAAAGCGATCTGATTTTCAGATTTAATGAATTTTCTCTTTTTAAGAGTTTTTCGACCTGACCTGAGGTCTAAAGATAAACGACCTGACCTGAGGTCAAAAAGCGATCTGATTTTCAGATTTAATGAATTTTCTCTTTTTAAGAGTTTTTCGACCTGACCTGAGGTCTAAAGATAAACGACCTGACCTGTGGTCAAAAAGCGATCTGATTTTCAGATTTAAGAACCTTTCTCTTTTGAAGAGTTTAACAATGGAAATATATTACAGCCATGACATAATTCAAAAGTTCAAAATAAAGTCATAATGCATAATAGACTTGTAAAATAAAAGCGACAATCACTTGCCTTAAACATAAAATTTCTTCAGATTAACCGCATTCCAGCTTCTGGGAACGGTTTTCCCTTTGCTATCATCCAATTGATATGCTCCCTTTCCATGTGCTTTGATGATCTGGTAAGGTCCTTCCCAGTTAGGACTCAAGCTTCCACCTGGTTCTTGCCTGCTGACTTCGTTTTTGCGCAAGATCAGGTCACCAACCTTAAAGTAGCACTGTTTCACTTTGGAATTATAATACTGGGGGACCTGCTGCTTATATTTAGCCATTCGGATCAGAGCAATATCTCTTTTCTCCTCCAGCTCATCTTTAGCATGCCTAATTTCCTCTTCTTGTGCCTGATGATTATGCAGTATCGTTCTGGGAGATGGCAATCCAATTTCTGCTGGAATAACAGCTTCACATCCATATGCCAGTGAGAACGGAGTTTCACGTGTTGACATATATGGGGTAGTCCTGTAGACCCAGAGAATATTTGGGAGGTGTTCCACCCAGTGTTTTCCTTCTTGTTCCAGCCTTTTCTTTAAGCCAAGCTTGATCTGCCTATTAGTTTGCTCCACCTGTCCATTGGCCTATGGGTGACCAACAGAGGTGAAATGTTGTGTTATGCCCAAATCAGACACCATTCCCGGACTCCACTTGTCCCTCGAATTGAGTGCCATTGTCTGAAATTATGGTCTTTGGTATCCCATACCTGCATATCAAGTTCTTCCACAAGAAGTTTTGGATCTGTTTGGCTGTGATAGTGGTTAATGGATCAGCCTCCACCCATTTAGTGAAATAATCAACGGCTACCACTAGGAATTTATAGCCTCCTGGTGCTGTTGGCAGTGGCCCCACCAGGTCGACACCCTATTGATCAAAGGGCCAAGCCGAGATAACTGGAGTTAAGTTTTCAGGTGGCTGATGGGATAGATTACCATGAACCTGACATGACCTACATGCCAAGACTAACTCCTCCGCATCCTGTTGCATTTTAGGCCAATAATAGCCAAATAATCTGCATTTTCTGGCTAAGGCTCTTCATCCCATATGGTTTCCGCAGATCCCCAGATGTATTTCCCTCAACAAATAATTACCTTATTCTACTGTAACACAACGTAACAAAGGGGATATGAAGGATTTTCTATATAAGATATCATTGAATAGCGCATACCTATCAGATAGACGTTGGATTTTGCGGGCTTGCATTTTGTCCCCTAGTAACTGGCCGTCTTTCAAATATGTTACAATGGGATCCATCCATGTTTCCCTCTGTGTGATTGGTTGGACCTCAGACACTTCATAGCTACGTTAGCTTAATTGCTCGATCAGGACCTTCTTATCTGATAAGAAATTAGATGCCAACTTGGACAGGGCATCTGCTCTGGTATTCTGCGATCTGGAGACCTGCTCCATTTGCACTTCTTGAAATTGCTTTATCTTCGATTGGGCCAGAGATAAGTACTGTTTCATAGGCTCCTCTTTTGCTTCATACTCTCCCTTGATGTGGTTTACTACTAGTTGTGAGTCACTATAAACTTTGAGATGCCTAACTCCCAATTTTATAGCAAAGTTCAAACCTGTGATCAGTGCTTCGTATTCTGCTTCATTGTTGGTTGCGTGGAAGTTAAAGTGCAACGCATAAGGGAATTCTTCACCCCTTGGACTTATGAGGAGGAGACCTGCTCCTGATCCACTTTTGCTAGATGCTCCATCGACGAACAGCTTCCACTGGCCTGATTCCTTAGGACTCATTTGCTGATCAATAGAGATAGACTTCTCCTCAGCCAGAAAATCTGCTAGAGCTTGAGCTTTTACCGCAGTTCTTGGTCTATATTCTAAATCGTAACCTGCCAATTCAACGACCCATTTGGCCAAGCGACCTGAGGAATCTGGCCTGCTTAGTATCTGCTTCAGTGGCTGATCAGTCAAGACGATGACCGGGTGACTTTGAAAATAAGATCTCAATTTTCTGGACGCATGTACTAATGCTAGTACCAATTTTTCCGCATCCGAATATCTCACTTCAGGTCCATGTAGGGCCTTGCTCGTGTAATAAACTGGCTTCTGAAAAGCACCTTGTTGCCTAACCAAGACAGCATTAATGGCTTCGTCACAAACTGATAGATAGAGGTACAGAACCTCTCCTTCTTGGGGAGATGTCAGAGTTGGTAGCTCCAACAAATATTTCTTCAATTCATCAAAGGCTTCTTGACAATCCGCCCCCCAATGAAATGGTGTAGCTTTCCGTAAAATCTTAAAGAACGGCAGTGCACGCTGTGCTGATCGTGAAAAGAACCTGTTCAATGCTGCTATCCTTCCAGTCAATCTTTGAACTTCTCTAATATTAGTGGGTGGTGGAATCATCTTTAGAACGTCCAACTTGTCTAGATTGGCCCTGATTCCGTCCTTAGAAATCATGTAACCTAAAAATTTTCCAGAACTGACCCCGAACGTGCATTTCTTTGGGTTCAATTTCATCTTAGCTGCTCGGAGCACTTTGCAAACTTCTCTCACATCTTGTAAATATTGATCTAAAGACCTGCTTTTGATCAGTAAATCATCAACATAGACCTCCATGGACCTGCCTATCTGATCGTGGAAAATTCGATTAACTGCCCTCTGGTAGGTGGCACCTGGATTCTTCAGTCCAAACGGCATAGTCACATAATAGTATGTGCCAAATTCAGTTATGAAAGCCATTTTCTCTGCATCCTTTGGGTCCATTATGATCTGGTGATACCCTTTATATGTGTCAAGAACCCAAAAATTTAAAAACCCACAGTTGAATCCACCAGCCTGTCGATTCTGGGTGAAGTATAACTGTCCTTAAGGCAAGCTTTGTTCAAATCCGTAAAATCTACACACATTCTCCACGATCCGTCTGATTTCTTCACTAGGACCGGATTGGCCAACCACTCTGGATAGACCACCTCCTTAACAATTCCTGCTTGCTTTAATTTTGCAACTTCTTAATCTATGACCGAAATCCATTCTGGTGCGAAATGTCTCTTCTTCTGACGAACTGGGGGCCTGTTCGGATCCACGTTCAAGCTGTGGACGATAAATTCTGGTGATAAGCCTGGCATATCATCTGTTTTCCACGTGAAAACGTCTTCGTATTCTCTGAGCACATCTATTAACGCCCTCTTATAGGAGTCTGGAATCCAAGAACCTATACGGACTGCTGACTCTGCTCCCTGTTTTCCGATCTGAACAGCCTTAGTCTGATCGGCCGATACCCAAGTCTTTTCTTCCTCTGGCAATAATTCTTCAAGAGCTACCTGTTGAACCAACTGTTTTTCACCAACTACAGATGTGTAACAGCTCCTGGCTGTTTCCACATCTCCTTTAATTTCAACCGATCCGACTTGATCGAAACTTCATCTTGTTATTATGGGTCGGGAGATAACCGCTCGCAGATCGATGATTGCTGGTCTTCCCATGATGACATTGTAAGCTGAGGGTGCTTTAACCACAATGTAATTTACCATGAGGGTCCTGACCTTAGGTAACTTACCAAAAGTTGTAGGTAATGTGACAATGCCCATAAGATGGATAGGCGGGCCTGCAAATCCGAACAGAGGTGTGGATACCGGTGTTAAACTATTGTCCTTCAACTTCATGGCCTGGAATGCCCTGTAATACAAGATGTAAACAGCACTTCCGGTATCGACACGGATTCTTTTTACCCAATTCTTGTTGATTACGGCCTCAATGACCAGCCCTTCATTGTTGATGACTAGTGGTAGTGGATCCTCTGGTCCATACCTCACCTCCCCGGATACTTTTTGACGCTTAACAGAATTCTAGTCCTGACTCGTCTGTCCTATTGTCTCCGCTTCCTTTTCCTGATCTGTCCGCCTAGGACCTCCCATGATCGTATTGATAGTATTTACTGGACGGTTATCGATCTGACCGTCCTGATCTGGGGATGGATTCCTTGGCCTTCTTTGTTCATTGTTCCTGTTTCTGTCATTTTGATGTGTTCCTCTCCTAAACTCTATGCGCCCCCTGGGTTGTTCGTTACGAGATCTGTCAACGACCTCATCAAGTTGTCCTTCTATAACAGCTGCATCGATGTCCCTGATCAATTCCCTGCACGACTCTGTATCATGACCAACATCCTGGTGGAACTTACAGAACTTGGTCTGATCTCGCTTCTCTCTGGGTCCTTTCATGGGAAATGGAGTTCTCGCTATGCATTTACGTTCCATGATATCCAGAACTTGTTCCCGGGATCTGTTCAACGGGATTAGGTCTCTGTCCTGCAGAGCACCTCTCTTGCCCAATCTATCGGTTATAGGTGCCTGCACCCTATCCCAAACCGATTTGCGCTTCTTGTCAGATTTCTCTTCTGCCTTCCCTTTTCTATGATCTCATTTTTCCAACTCGCGCTTGGCACGATTAGCTTCTTCACCCTGACAGTGCTTGAAAGCTATTGCCAAGCACTCTTCCATAGTTCTGTGGTTTTACCCATTTAATTTGGCATGCACCTCCCCTCTCGTAGTCCTTCTACGAACGAGGCTACCAAAAATCGATCGCCTACATCACACCACCACAGGTTGATTCTCATTAAACCTCTTGATAAAGCTCAGTAGAAGCTGTTTCGTCGGACTTTTGCTTGATGGTGAGCAAATGAGTGTTGTTTCTTTGGAATGGTCTTGCAGCAATAAACATGCTCATGAATTTTTTTGTTAAAACTGTAAAGCTGGTGATAGATCTGGACGGCAACTTGTTAAACCAGTCCCTAGCCCTTCCGGATAGAAGTGCAGGAAAGGCTTTGCACTTCATTTCGTCCGGGGCGTTGTATAACTGCATATGCGCTATGTACTGATGCATATGATCGTACGGGTCTTTGGTTCCATCATACGGGCTGATTTTGGGTATCTTGAATCCTCTGGGGCAGGGGTATGCTTCGATATGCTCTGTAAAAGGTGAAGCCGGATGGAACTCGTCCTCCTCATCTTCTAGCATTGCGTCCAATTCGGCCCTTGCAGCCTCATCCGCTTGACGAGTTTTGCTCTTGACAACTCGACAATTGGATTCTGCAGCTTCCTTGTGACCATCCCTTTTTTCTGGTGATAACTGCCTTTCTTCTCCAAGAGTTTCTACCTTTTCTTTACCCTTTCTCACACTTTCAAAAAGAATATGGAAATCTTGATCTCCCATCATCTTTAAAGCATCTACTAAGAGTTGTTTCGCCGAATCCTTAGGATTTGGTTGATCCTCTGGTTGTTTTTCTGGATTTTGTTCTTGATCTTGATCCGTATTTTCTGGATTATGCGAGGAACCTGCTAGGTCCTTCCCTTGTTGATTTTTCTTAGATTTCATGTTCACTACTCTGTAATTTGCCACTAGAAACAAAAAACTACCCTCCTTCTAGCGCCAATGATCGAACTAAGAATGAAACGGGTAAACAATTGGGTCTTTCTTGCTCTAGGATTGAACAGAGAGTAGTTGTTATTATATGAATGGACTGAACTTAAGGAATAAGCTGCCTACGTATCCAAATATATATTTGGAATCAAGTCCAACCGTAGTTCATGCAGTTATCCGTGATATTGGAGTTAGTGGCCGGTTATGTAGCCCCCACGTCTTCACGTTTACATATGCTTTTCACCCCAGATGTGTATATTCCCGATCCGCTTTTCCGATCGTGGACTCGCCTTAGTCTCGACTTTATCCGATCGTGGACCTACCGGTCTGACCGATCACCTGCGCTCTCTAGTCTGGGACACCGCCTCGTCACGATAAGGAATTTTATCCAGTTGGTTGGTCCATCTGGTCTACTTTCATCGTACTGTGCTCTCCAAAGAGCAACTCTTCTCAAAATCTCACTCAAAAAGAAAGGTGCTGAGTTGGAATCCCATTCTAGCTAAGGATTACTGACCTCCAGGTCAGATAGGGCTCTATCCTATCCTGCTGATGCATTCTGTATACACTTGACACGTGGACCTGTTCGGGTCACCTCCAATCAAAGATGATGATATTACGACAAAGGGAAGATGAAATATATAGTGTAGAATGAAGGAGTAAATGATAATATTATAAAAACATTAGGGTGCGGTCAGGGGCGGATCCAGCATACCCAAGGGAGGTCACGTGACCCCACTCAATTTCTTATAAAATAAAATTAGTATTAAAACTGTGTAGTTTTATTGTTAAAAAGTGTCATTTTGTCGATAAAAATTGATGTTTTAGACTTCGGTGACCCCACTGGAATTTTTTTTTGATAAAAGATGTAATTTTAGATTCCGGTGACACCACTGGAATATAATCCGGGATCCGCCACTGGGTGCGGTTCTCTACTGCTTCTTTGAACTCTACTCTCCGCCTCGGCGGACACGCCAGGAACAGAGTAAGGGGCCATTGATATACTCGAATTGGATTGGGGCCTTGCTCATCTAGATTGGGCCTATTTCATAGCCCAATCATAGATCATGGGCCTCCATCCCCTTAATCCGCAATTCATAAGCCGGACCCAATCCGCATCTCGTAAGTCGGATCCTGTCAGCAGTTCGTAAGCTGGACCCATCCCCACTCTGACATCTCGAACACAGTGGAACCTCCCATATTATCAGGTTGACATCAAGACAAGGAAGATATGAGTCCGACCTACATATGAGTCCGTTGCCCGCCATACTTATCCGGACAGCTAGCCGCTCCACTTGTATTTATTTTTATGATTATCTTTAATTATATCCATTTAATGTCTTGTCATGAACAGTCTCGACCGACTTAGTCCTTTCCTATATATATGGGATCATAATGTAATAGAAACAACCCAAGAACTAATATACATAGAGCTACTCTGTCAATTTGTCGACTCACTTGTGTTTTCTCTCGTAAGCATTAGTCCGGCAGCCTTGTTCTTGATAACCACCATCCTCTCTCTGGAGAAACCACACATATACAGCCATATACTCACTATAATACTGTTACAGCAAACCTGATATACCACGCAATATCAGGTCTCTGGTCTAAACTATAAAAACCTTTGATACTATCTGTCTAATGCATCCTGAAAATAGATTAGAAGACTCAAATAGCACTGTAGTTTCATATCTTCATTCATGGTCCATTCTTTCAAGTTTAGTGGTGGAAGGGACTAGAAGACTCATACAGCAGTGTAGTTTATTCTCTCCATTATTGGTCCACGCTTCTCTCAGTTCTTGGTGTTGGAATAGTGTCCTAAACCCAATCGGGTTGGACCGGATCCGACCGGGTCGGATCGTTTCTACAATATCTTTATGTTTATACATATATTAAATGGCTTTTCTGTTGTCATATATCTGTTCTTCTAAAGAACCAATTATGAATTGTTATATGGTAACGTCCTTGGTATTAGACTGTGATAGAGAAACCATGATAGGTGATTATGGTTGATGAGATCTCTAATCACTTTAATAAGTTCGATACTTAAATGTCACTAGGCTAATGTACTATTAAACAGGGCATTGATAGTATAAACATGCCAGCACGTATTAGATGTCTTCTGTCTTTAAGGGCATGGATATATCTCATCTATCGAAGTGTAGAGACACTTGGACTGTATGTGGACGTGTATTAGAAATGCGTGACGTTAGGGATCGACCCCACTTACACGGATAAGTGTCACACTATGTGACGGTTGTGTAATTATCCTTTTGACCGAGTCTTCATGGCATCACGGTGTGGATTGTCATGCTTTGACACTATTGAGGTTTCCCCTAGCCATGGGGCGATCATGCGGTAGTGATTGGGTGTGATATTGAAGCATGCGGAGTATACATGATTGGTCGTCTGGGAATCGCGTATCCTATGATTGGGATTGAATATCCGAAATGGCTTTCTTATAAGGAATGTCTTACTCTCGTGAATCTTTGCAAAGTATGAGTAAACGAGTTACTTCGAGAAAGCATCATATCCAGATTATAAGATACGGTCGTTAATGTTTGACACTCGACGTACGACCGTATGGATATTATTACTGCGATAGGATTGTAAGTTACACGGTAACTGTTTCACATGAAAGGTCGTAGTCATTGCATTTGACTCTTCCGATGATTGGGGGTCACGGTGTGTTGCTAGACGTTATCCCGTGATCGTTAGGTATGAAGGGCATTTTCGTAATTTGCACTTTGTGTCTACGGCCAACATATTCGGAAGCCTATCGGGTCACGCACATATGAACATCTAGCCGGATTAAAATGTGGTTATAGTTGATAACCAAATAAGAAAATTTTATCTCGAGACTATAAAGGTTATAGTGGTAAATTAATATGGTGGTATTTATTTATTATGAATAAATAAAATACAAGATATTAATTATATTAATTAAAGAATATTCCGGTAGCCAGTTAATGGCTAAAGGTGGCACAATTTTGGAGTGTATAAGATACACTTGGATTGTGCAATTTAATTAATAAGATACTAAATATTAATATAAGATATTAATATATATATATATATATATATATATATATATATATATATATATATATATATATATATATATATATATATATATATCCAATATATATGGCGCCTAAATTTGCGTGTGTAATTGACACACGTAAATGCCAATTGATCAAGTTGACATGTTTGAATATTTGGATATTAATATATATATATGTGATATATATACATGTGTAAATTGATTTATGGTAATAAAATAAAGATAGTCAATATTAGATATTGACAATATCTTGGAAATATTCAATATAAGATATTGACAATATCCTAGATTTATTTAATATAAGATATTATAATAAATGAGATAAATCAATAAATTATATTTTCCTTATTTTATTGGGAAAAGGTTTTCTTCTCCTCCACTCTTATAGTTGGCGCCATATACACTATAAATATAGTGTGGGTGTCAAGCTCTTTTGTACATCATAATTCCAAGAGCTAATAGTTCTTGTGTAAAAATAGAGAGCATCCTATAGAGAGTTGGAGAGAGGGGAAAAGGGCGGTTTAGCAACCGGAGTTTTCCAATAAAGAATCCATGATGGGATTCCGGTGGTTGTTTGTGTGTGGACTAAGCGGTAGAGGCCGAACACTTGGGCGGCTCTATGCGAAACTACTCTCCTTAGACGGTCAAAGCGTCGATCTTTTAGATCAACCAAGGTAACCACCGTGTACTACTTAATTGTTCATTGCTTAAACGAAGTCGATCTTGGGTCGATAGGAAATAAATTTTTGAATTCCGCTGCGTTCCCGCGTAGATTTCCTAACAGTGGTATCAGAGCGAGCTTCGAGCTTAAGCAATAAGCATGTTATATTGCGTAGTTAATTTTATCGTTTAAATCACGTAATTAAAAGATGAAAGATTTTAGATTCGCAAAACGATACACGAAAAGAACTTAAAAAAAAGGAGATCGGGTGGTGCTCGGCCGACTGGCGGCTGCTTGGCGGTCTCTTCCTTTTGTTTTGTGTATTTTATGTTTCTATATGATTCATAGTTGTGATTGGTAATTCGCCTTTTGTTTAGTAGTGTCATATGGATAACCAATGGTTCAATAGTTTGGGCCATTGGATGCCACATTGCATTAAAATAATAATGGCATTTCCAAACTTTGTTTGGAATAGGCCTCAGCCCTTTTCAAATATTTGATTTAGAAAAGCTGAGCTTGCAGCCACTTCCAAAATTTTGATTTTGGAAAGTGGCCAGGCCTAAACCAAAATTGTTTGGTCTTTCCAAATATTTGATTTGTAAAAGGCCTAGGCCTAGGCCACTTCCAAAATTTTGATTTTGGAAAGTGGCCAGGCCTAAACCAAATTTGGTTTAGGAAGATGCCTTTTGGTTTAGGAAACCAAAGGCATCCGTTTTGATTAGGAATCAAAAGAAAAGAAACAAAAGATACTTAATTTTAATTTTGATTTAATTTTAGAATAGTTCTAATTAATTAAAATTAAAATTAAAATCGTTTAAAATTAATTGTTAATTTTATTTCGATTAAATCATTTAATTAATTAAATGTTAATTAGTTAATTTATTGGATAAAATTATTTAATAGATTAAATGTTAATTGATTAATTAAGACGCAAGTAGTTAATTTTTAATTTTATCTTTTTCATAAGATTTTATTGTATGGATTAGATATAGTAGATATAATATGATTATATGGACCCCGATTGATCATGTACTCGACCGATAGGATAGATGTGAATGATTTAATTTTTCTGTTGGTTTTAAAAGTTGTCCAAGGCCGTTATGAAGAACGTGACCTAGTTTATTTTCTGCATTTATCCCATTCCCGTTAGCTCCCCCCGTGTGCGGCGGGTGTATTTATTTTATTAGATAGAATTAAATGTAACAAGAATGGAGCAGAAGATGGAGACCAAAGAAAGAAGAATAAAGATCCCATTGGAGATGGCGCATTGAAGATCCTATTGGCGGTTGCAGCTACCCTTAGATTGTGACCCGCGGTTTCGTCAGTTTATATTCGAAACCGCACCTAGGAAAAGTCCATGATCATACCGGTTACTTTACGCATTTATTTGTTTTGTGCTTGTATTTATTTTATATGATGCGATAGATGCACGACTAGGCACGATCTAGATAAATGTGTAGGATGTATGTTTATAGAGATAGACATATTTATGATGAGACCATAATTAAAAATTAATTAAGCGAATTAATTTACATAAATACTTCCACCTCAAAAGAATCAAGTTGAAATTGCCTCCCATATTATAATGACGGTGAAGAGCCCTTGTTCGGATCCAAATCATCACCAAAGCAGGGGTTGACCTACCTCGGGTATATCGTCATTATCGAGATATGATCGTATGAGATCTCACGAATATTGGGGTTATGACTTGACTAAGAATTCTCTCGCCACCACCAAAAGCGGGTCGTTTGGATTTTAGAGGCAAGGGTTTGACTACTTCATAAGATGAAAATTGTCAAAGAGTTGACTAGTCAAACAACAAGAGTCGTATAAGATACGATTGATAAAGAGTTGTCTACCTATTAGACTATTTTCGGCCCACCAGCCAAAGCGGGGGTCGCGGTAGTTTAGTGGGATCTTGTCCACTAAAGAAATTAATAATTCTTGAAAGTCAATTGGGAGTAGTTGACTAGTGGGAGCAAAATCATAAACCAAAAGACCATTTTTGATTTTGCGTGTATAAACAACAACACTCATTTATTTTCATTTTTATGTTGTAGTTTTAGCAAACTTTTATATTTATGTTTTATTCTCGATTAGTAAAACCAAATTATGACTGTTACCTTTTGAGAAACGTTCTCAAATATGGTTAAGTAATTTTAATCCTTTTAAAACAAGCAATGACACGAGCAATCCCGTTATAGTAGTTAGAGACAATGAGACTACATATTTAATGCCGTGCTCCAAGACTTTAATTATTAAAGAAAAACGGAAGCTCATGATATTGGATGCGATCCAATGTAATCATTCAGTCATACGATGACAAATAATTCAAACGTTGGATAAGAATGACCAGACCGAATTTTGGAAAGGTTGTTTTCAAAATTGTAAGATTTAAGTATCAACTTAATTATATCATTTCTTAAAGGTTAATTAAATAGTCAATGTTTTGAATACGATTCAAAAGGTTAACTATTTAATAAACTTTAGATTTTCTTTATGAAAGGAAATTAAAGACATGGCTCTTGTGATCTTTCTTAAGTCTTATGAAGACTACAATAAGAAACATTTTTCAAGTGCATAAAGGATTAAAAAGGAAAGTTAGGGCATGTGCTTAAATAGAAAACTTATTGAAGTTTCTATTCTAGGCAAGTGAGTTGAGATAAATCTATCTAAGTGAAAGTCAACTATTAGATATATGATATCTTGCGAGTGTGATTAAATTAGAAAGGTTAAATCCAGGTATGGAAGGTGAAGCTAACGTTGTGGCACTTACCATATTCTGGATCTAGTAAACTGATAAGTGAACTAAATAAATGTTATTATGTTCTGATTCTTATGAAGAACATACTTTCAGTTATTTGTCAGGATTTAGTAGACATATTCAATTGTAAAGAATAAATGTTATTCCGATAAAGTTGAAAGGTCACCGAATCTAACTTACTAGATTGTTGTCACTATATAGTTGATATATGTGATGAAATCTCAACTAAATATTTGTATGGTTGTTGTCCTTAATTTGTGGTTGTTCTAGGCACGCCTCTACATGGAAGGAAGCGTGTAACCAAGCGTCATTCGATGATGTTTGAACCATATGATTATGAATCATGTAGGTTATACGATCTTATCCAAAGAGGACTAAAATACCCTTTTAAGAAAAGGTTATGAAACCTAGAAGATTGGCTAGAGCCTAAACATATTGATGTTTGTTGGCTTATGACAATTAATGCCACAAATAATTGTTTATTAATCTCTACGACTATTTTTAGAAATAGTCAAGTGTACTTATTGAAGTACAACAATTCGGAAAGCCCGAAAAGTTCGAGCTAGTACGAATATGAGATTGATGAGCTACTTAGGAATTAATCTTTGATTGGATTGAAGTAATTAATACCTGAAGGGTATTTCAGAAGTCGTCTGAAAGGAATAAGATTCTCCCTTGAAGGATACCATCTTTGGGATACGCAATTAGATTGTGTTCCCAAAATGGAAACAACACTTTATATGATAAAGGTGTGACACAAGCCATGTGAAGTTTCCCTTACCCGTTTCGGGATAGTGCCTTTATACTTAACCGAGTTCCAAAGAATAAAGGTTGAATAAATTCCATATTAGATATGGAAGGGGATAATGTCGAATCTATCTTAACCGATGATTTGAGGTTGTCATAGGCAAAGTCAGAAAGGCTTGGAGCCCAGTACGACATATGCAACATTGTGGAATATCTTAGCAAGTATGCTAGATATTATTTACTCGTCCGCGGAGCAAAAAGTGTTTGTCTCCAAACATGTTGTCTTCTAGAGGAAGTGTTTCATCCAAAAGAAACAGTGGGAGTAAATTAGATCTCAAAAGAGATTGAGAACCATAAAGATATATTCAACCATAGGAACATGAGCAGACGCCACATAGCGATGAGGCGTAGAACACTACTCAGTGCACACAAAAGTTCTGTAAGTCTGTGGATAACCTCAAGCCTAAAAAGGCTACTGGTATGTTTATCTTGAAGAATGAACATCTCACGACTTATGAAAGAATGTTTGAAAGGCAAGATTGAGAGATATGGCTAAGAGCCATAATATCTTAATTAGATTCCATCAGTGACAACCAGGTTATGAACCTAGTCTGTCTTACCTAGAGGGAATGTCCCCGTAAGGTTGAGCCCAGTTCTATTCAGATAATACTTGTTATAACTTCGTATCATGACTATATGATAGTGTTGAAGACGTTGGGCAGAAAGCTCGATGTTCATAGACGATGACATGATATGTAAGCCCACAAGATTCATTTATGGACTCAAACAAGTTTCTCTAGACGATTTCTTTGTTTGATAGTCAAAGGAGTTTGATTTAGTCAAAATAATGATATGCCCAATGTGCAAGATGGATAGTGGGAGTGTGTTACGATTCTTGAGTAAGGTATTGGATATCTCTCTCGAGAATTGTCACCCCAGGTCACAGCCGATTAATGTTTGGTAGTTCAAGGTCTTTACGAAAGCACTTGGATTAGCAGCTCTTATTTTAGAAATAAGAATATATAGCAATAGATTTAACTGTTATTAGATTATAGTTTACCTATATAGATGTGATGCTAAAAGAGTTTAGCATAGATCGCGACGGGGATACTGCTAGCCAGTGTTCTCAAGATCTATCTATGTTAGGACGTTCGTCCTAAAGATAAGGTGAAAGATGATGCTTATGGAAGGTTTCTTTTGCTACGGCAATTGGAACCATCATAAAAGTAATGCCAGATGTTCATACTTCATGAAGAGTCATGAGCAAGTATGAAAGTAAATCTGGTGAATGTCGAGAACATCCTTAAACGAGTTAAGGAAGAGTTCTTAGTTTATTGAAACTTGGAATTAAATAAATATAGTTATACATATGTATATCCCGAGTCTTATGAAGGCGAGTGGGAGCTACAGTCTGGGTTTGCAGTCACTTTGATTAAGTGATACAGTGAGCTGGAAATGTTCTAGCCTATGGGTCATCAGAAATTCTACAAACCGAGCCAAAACACAAGAGTGCCTTAGGCCTTGTGAGAGCAAAGATATGGATCTTGAAGGTTCATTCCTGAACCTTGTGTGGTTCTTCCACCTTTCTATATAGCTGATATAGTAAGTGGATTCATTGCTTAAAGCAAAGACCAGGGTCTCGTCAGAGATTCGTGTGTGTGTTGAGGGGGTTCCTTTGACTTGATCATTTGGAGCATGGTATGAAGATAGTATGAGTCCCCACGGATAGCGATCCGTTCATGGCTAGGGCTAGTTGCAAGTATTGTATGAGATTCTTGTGTTTCAACCTGGTCTTGTGTGTGCGAGTGATTGGTTTTAGGCCAAGTCGGAGATTGTTGGAATAGTGTCCTAAACCCAATCGGGTTGGACCGGATCCGACCGGGTCGGATCGTTTCTACTATTTCTTTATGTTTATACATATATTAAATGGCTTTTCTGTTGTCATATATCTGTTCTTCTAAAGAACCAATTATGAATTGTTATATGGTAACGTCCTTGGTATTAGACTGTGATAGAGAAACCATGATAGGTTATTATGGTTGATGAGATCTCTAATCACTTTAATAAGTTCGATACTTAAATGTCTCTAGATCGATGTACTATTAAACAGGGCATTGATAGTATAAACAAAGCTAGCACGTATTAGATGTCTTCGTCTTTAAGGCGGCGGGGATAGATCTCGCTCATCGAAGTGTAGAGACACTTGGACATGCGTGGACGTGTATTAGAGAATGCATACGTTAGACTGACCCACTTACACGGATAAGTGTCACACTATGTGACGGTTGTGTAATTATCCTTTTGACCGGAGTCTTCATGGCATCACGGTGTGGATTGTCATGCTTTGACACTATTGAGGTTTCCACAGCCATGGGGCGATCATGCGGTAGTGATTGGGTGTGATATTGAAGTCGCGGAGTATACATGATTGGTCGTCTGTGAATCGCGTATCCTATGATTGGGATCGAATATCCGAAATGGCCTTCTTATAAGGAATGTCTTACTCTCGTGAATCTTTGCAAAGTGGGAGTAAACGAGTTACTTCGAGAGAGCATCATATCCAGATTATAAGATACGGTCGTTAATGTTTGACACTCGACGTACGACCGTATGGATATTATTACAGCGATAGGATAAGTTACACGGTAACTGTTTCACATGAAAGGTAGTAGTCATTGCATTTGACTCTTCCGATGATTAGGGGTCACGGTGTGTTGCTAGACGCTATCCCGTGATCGTTAGGTATGAAGGGGCATTTTAAGTAATTTGCACTTTATGTCTACGGCCAACATATTCGGAAGCCTATCGGGTCACACACATATGAACATCTAGCCGGATTAAAATGTGGTTATAGTTGATAACCAAATAAGTAAAGTTTATCTCGAGACTATAAAGGTTATAGTGGTAAATTAATATGGTGGTATTTATTTATTATGAATAAATAAAATACAGGATATTAATTATATTAATTAAAGAATATTCCGGTAGCCAGTTAATGGCTAAAGGTGGCATAATTTTGGAATGTATAAGATACACTTGGATTGTGCAATTTAATTAATAGTATTACCAAATATTAATATAAGATATAAATATATATATATATATATATCCAATATATATGGCGCCTAAATTTGCGTGTGTTATTGACACACGTAAATGCCAATTGATCAAGTTGACATGTTTGAATATTTGGATATTAATAGATTTATATGTGTTATATATATATGTGATATATACGCATGTGTAAATTGATTTATGGTAATAAAATAAAGATAGTCAATATTAGATATTGACAATATCTTGGGAATATTCAATATAAGATATTGACAATTTCCTAGATTTATTTAATATAAGATATTATAATAAATGAGATAAATCAATAAATTATATTTTCCTTATTTTATTGGGAAAATGTTTTCTTCTCCTCCACTCTTATAGTTGGCGCCATATACACTATAAATATAGTGTGGGTGTCAAGCTCTTTTAGACATCATAATTCCAAGAGCTAATAGTTCTTTGTGTAAAAATAGAGAGCATCCTATGAGAGTTTGAGAGAGGAAAAGTGGTCGGTCTAGAAACCGGAGTTTTCCAATAAAGAATCCATGATGGGATTCCGGCGGGTCGTTCGTGTGGACTAGCGGTAGAGGTCGAACACTTGGGCGGCTCTATGCAGAACTACTCTCCTTAGACGGTCAAAGCGTCGATCTTTTAGATCAACCAAGGTAACCACCGTCTACTACTTAATTGTTCATTGCTTAAACGAAGTCGATCTTGGGTCGATAGGAAATAAATTTTTGAATTCCGCTGCGTTCCCGCGTAGATTTCCTAACACTTGGTCCGTCCGTTAATTATTTCAGGTCCAGTGGTGGAACTTTGAGAGGTGCCGAAAATTAGTAATTATAACATTGATGTATGTTGGCACAATGAAGGAATGGTGGTTAATTTTTCTTGTTGATGCAAATCTTGTCCATTACATATTATTTTATTTTTCATTACAATTTTTATTGCTTTTGTTAATAAAATGGGTCCCTTGTTTTAATCTTGTCCCGCATAGCCGTCTCAGGGGGCAGGCCCATAAGGCCAGACCTAGGGCCTCTGCTGAAACTTGCAACTTTAGGGCCCACGTTTCATGTACTAGAAGTGTAATTTTGGTCAATTTTTATGTTTTATTCAAGTTTAAAACTTGTATGACCCAAATTTATTGCCGAATTCAGTGAAAAGAATGTCTAATTAAATTCTGTTACATTTTTTTATAACACTTATCAACATAGTATACCTCAAAATAGTTGTGACATATTAATTTTTTTAAAGGGTCGAGGGCCCAATTTTTTTTTCTGCTTTAGAGAAACTCCAATCCACCAATAAATCATCAATTCGCTGTAAAAGTAGTACTCCAACGGATCAAGATTTTTTCCAGCATATTTGTGTGGATCCGAAATTGACCAGCAAATTTGCTGGCAAAATGCATCTCCCGGCAAACACTCTTCCCCCTTTTCTTCCTTTTTTTTTTCTTTTTTATTGGAATATTCCAAGAATATTCTTATTTGATGGAGAAGCATTGGAGGTGATGTATAAGTTTTAATGTAAAAGCTACACCAAATTGATGCACTACAACAAAAAACACCCATAGGGACACACCTGTAAAGGCATTTTTCAAAAAATGCATCTAAAAACAGGATATAAAGTCACTAGTATAAAAAACGTATCTAAAGCAAGTAGAGTGCACTTGTATGAGACCATGTGGAGGCCCTTACTATGTTTTAATTTTGTTATATTTGTTGAGACATTTTAAAGTGTCTTCTATATAAATATGTAGAGACATTTTTATATGTATTAATTTTATACAGTGTCTTAATTTTGTATATAAAGTGTATTTTATATAAATTTGTGGAGACAGTTTCATGTGTATCTTATATTTATATTTCAGAACAAAAAACTGCCAAATTACCCGTATTCTTTCAATTGACCCGACCCAAACCCGGTTCTTTTAACAATTAGTAAAAAAACAAAAACAAAAACAAAAACAAAAAACTCAGAAACTGCCGCATTAATTGTGTTACCTCCTGCAGCTTCCAGGTTTTGGTCAATGGCTACCAGTCAGATGTTTTCTACCCTTCCAGAGGAATTAGACAAGGAGACCCTTTGTCTCCTTTTCTGTTTATCATTTTCTCTGAGGGTCTCTCAACACTCATCCACCAGGCCATTATCAATGGGAATCTTACTCCTTTTAGGTTTGGCAAGAATGGTCCTTGTTTGTCACATCTCCTTTTTGCTGATGATAGCATTTTGTTTGCACTAGCAAATGTTGCGAATGCAGAAGAAATTATGAGGATCCTACACTGCTACGAAAATCTCTCTGGTCAGAAAGTAAACCTTGAGAAGTCTAATGTCTACTTTGGCAAAACCTTTGATCGTGCCACCAAAGTACAGGTCCAAGATGCCCTTCCTATTCCAACAGGTAACTACAATGGAAAGTATCTAGGTCTGCCTTTCATGATCGGTAGATCTAGATATGAGATCTTCATATTTATTAAAGATAAAATATGGAAGAAATTAAATGGATGGAAGTCCCTCTACCTTACACCTGCTGGTAAAGAGGTTCTTATAAACGCGGTAATACAAGCTATTCCTGTCTATGTAATGCAGTGCTTTCTTTTGCCTAAAAAGCTCCTGGACGAGATTCTTAAGATGATAAGGAATTTTTGGTGGAGTAATCTCCCGGATAAGGCTTCTATGGCTTGGATATCATGGAGTAACATTTGCAAACCCAAATGTCAGGGGGGCCTGGGTTTTAGGGGCCTCACCTTTTTAATAAAGCACTTTTAGCAAAGTAGTCTTGGAGAGTTATTTTGAAGCCACATTCCTTGGTGGCCTCAGTCCTCAAGTTCAAGTACTATAAAAAGTGTGTTTTTGAAAGAGCCAAATTGGGGGCAAGACCTTCCTTTATATGGAGAAGTATCCTCGCAGGTCACTCCTTCCTACTTTCTGGTATCAGGTGGTCAATTGGAAATGGAGAGAATACAAACATTTGGAATCATCCCTGGATACCACTAGAGCCAACCTTCATGGTTAGCCATAGAGATCAGTGCCACGGAATCCAAACGGTTAACCAACTAATCAGAAATCATGCCAAACCAACTAATCAGAAATCATGCCTGGAACCTAGAATTACTGCAGGAACTCTTCCTACCCTATGAAGTGGATACTATCCTCTCTATACCCCTCAGTATTAGACCCACTGCTGACCACATAATCTGGCATTACACAAAGAAGGGTGTTTACTCAGTCAAGTCTGGCTATGCGCTCGGCCTTAAAACTCAACGTAAATCCAGCATAACTGGAGAAACTTCTAATACTACCAATAACCAGAAGGCATGGAGTTACCTTTGGGGAGTCAATGTCCCACCGAAAGTTAAATCCTTTCTCTGGCGGATTGTTTCTTCATCTCTCCCAGTTGGTTCCTTGTTGAAGCATAGGGGTCTGTCACCTGGCTTCTGTGGAGTTTGTAATTTGGCGCTTGAATCCTGGAGTCACTGTTTTTTTGAATGTGACTGGGTGTTAGACCTCTGGACTCTCTTCCCCCAGTTCTTAAAAATTTCAGAGCTTCAACACACTGGCTTCCTGGATCTCTGTCATTATCTTAGGACTATTAATTCTGGTGATTTTGATCTCTTCTGCCTTGTTCTCTGGTTTATCTGGCTTGCCCGCAACAGGAAAATATTCCAAGATGAAGTCCCCCTGGCTAATCGTGTTTACCATCAAGCAATCTCCTGCTATGAATCCTTTCGATCCGTAGTTATCACAAGTGAAGAAGAAGACTTTCTGGTTCCCTATCCTTCCGATAGATTAAGCCGAAGGACGGGATTGTTAAAGTGAAAGTTGATGCTGGCTACAGGGATGGTACTGGCTCAGTTGGTATTGTGATCAGAAATCACCTTGGTGATCTTCTTGCTGCTGTATCCATCAATTTGGGCAAGACTACATCGGTAGAACATGCTGAGATGGTGGCGATCCTGAAAGGTGTCAACGAAGTTGCTAGGGTCTGGAGTGGAGATACCGTAATTGAATCTGATTCTCTGAGCTGTATTGGAAGGATCAATGGCGAAGATGAAGACCTCTCTGCTATTGGCATGATTGTTTGCCAGATTCATTCAGCAAAACGTTTCCTCTCCTCATGCCGTTTTGCTCATATCCGGCGGAATTGTAACATAGTGGCTGATTCACTAGCAAAACTAGGGTTTAACTTACCTAATTGCTTATCTGGCTATTGTAATTGGGGCTTGAACCCACCAACTCTTGTTATCTCAGCATTAATTGCTGACTCTTCACTTTAATACATTAATTCGTATTTTCCCTCAAAAAAAACTCATAAACTGCCGCATGAATAAAAAAGGGGTAAATGTTTTATTTAGTACGATCTCAAAGTTTTCTTTCCTAAATAATACTACCCAAAAACGCCTCGCTAATTCATCGCCAATTCATCGCCAATAATCGTCAATTCATCGCTAAGGATCGGAGAGGATCGCCATATCATCGCTAAGGATCGCAAATGATCGCGAATTCATCGCTAATTCATCGCCAATTGATCGCAAATGATCGCTAATGTTCTATATAAAGAAGAAACTTTCGCTAATATACTATATAAACTTATCCCCATAAAAAAGCAACGCATTCTTCTGATTTCTCCTGCATTTACGCCGGCAACTCCCCAAACCACTCACTACTCCTTCAATTCCAATGAAACCGCCCACGTCTCCCTCTCCAACAAATGTCACACTTTCTTCTCTCATTTTGTAGGATGTTTGGTGCCACCGCCCATCTGGATCGTTGTTTCGAGAGCTAGGAGTTCACAATTTGAAGAACAAATAACATATACAAATGAAAGAGGGAGAAGAAAGTTTCAGAAATTTAACCAAATTGCTGATTCGAAGATTCAAGTCAAAGAAACTACAAATGGAAGTACCCAGAGACTCAAATCTGAGGCAATTTCGGGAGAAATTCCTTCAAGGTAATTCGAAAAATAAAAGATTCAGTTAAAGTGAATCTGTGTTAATTTTGCTCTTTTTGGTTGTAAATATCATGTTCTTCATGGGCTTGAAGATGAATTTTAGTTGTAAATTTTAGTTGAAGATGAATGTTCCACCGGTGTATTAATTTTGCTCTTTTTGGTTGATAATATCATGCTATTCATGGGCTTGAAGATGAATTTTAGTTGTAAATTTTATAAAATTCACGCACTATCAATTCGGTTTGCTTCTTCTTTCTCATTCTACCGTGACAAGTTTTTTTTTTTTTTTTTTTTAATTTTTATTTTTAAACTACCGTGACCAGTTTCATATTGAATGTTTAAGCACACAATTTTGCATCCAATATGTGGGTGTTGATTAATTTTTGGTTCAATTTTGTTGAAATATGATGTTTTTTCAGGTACAGCTTGCAAATTTGTTTCAATTGCAACCCGAAGAATCCCGCTTGACGGAGAGACCATTGATTGTTCTCATTCATGATCTCACTTCCTTATTTGAGTGTAGCATTTTTTTAGTTTGAGAAAAAGGTTCATTTGTAATGAATATTTACAATTTTATGTTGCTCAAGGATGGTTTATCCTATTCCTATCAGTTTTGTCTCAACTGTCAAAGGATTCACTGGGGATCATAGAAACGATTGTTGCACTTTCATAATCTGCCCTCTACAACTCGCGAGTTTAAGGTACTTGGTATTATCTTTTTCTCCACCCTGCAATTCTTTGCCCTTTTTATTTTTTCATTGATTAACTTTTCTTTTATTCATTGATGATTGTTTTCGGAAATAAAAAAGAAGAATCAAGTTGAAGTGTATTGTATGTAATGTAGAAAGAAAATTACATTTTTAACAAGCTTTTCCATTTAAGTGTATGTAGGTTTTTCTTTTGATGTTTAGTAGCAGTGCAACATCTTTCGTCAGTGTACATGAGAATGATCATTTGCTGCTCAAGGTACATGAGTGCAACATCTTTCATCATTATCGTTATAGTTTCAATGATTTAATGAACAACTTATAATCAGCTTTTCTTCTTACAGAGAGAGAGGGATATTGTTAAATAGTGAAATTCTTACTCTTACAAGTTACAAACAGACACATAGTATACTCTTAGTGAAATAATGTTTCGCTTCCCAGATTCTTTGAAGGCCGAACTCCTGTCGTAATGATTTAACTCTCCTGTTGTAAAAAAGCCAAGAGCGTGTCCACATTTTCTTTTGTGAAAGGATTGGGAAGTATGTTTGGTAAATGCACTTTTGAGTGGAAGTGTGATCCAAGATTTCCTTTGTGTGTGGACTTTGAGGATGAGAGAGGATTGTTCTTTATAATGTCATAGCTTCACTTCACACATGGTATCATCCTTTGATTTATACGTAGAATCCGCTTCCTGTAGCAACTAGGAATCCATCCGTTTATCTTATCAGTGTATTTGACCATTTTATGTTCAATATGTATCGCGTTTTCTGCTTTTAAATTTCAGTAGGTTACTTGGTTTTCGATTTTCCTGCTACAAAATTTACCTTCTAAACATCATACAGGTCACCCAATTTTGTTTTCTGTTTTCCTATCAACATTGTGCATCCTACCTTACATGAAATCAGGTTTCAGGTATTCAATTTTATGAGGAAGGAAGCGGAGTTTGAATCAGAGCTGTCTGTTTTTAGCAGCATGATCTCAACCTTAGGAAGGAACAATATGGTTGAATTAGCTGAACAACTTTTCTTTGAGTTAAAGAATCGGGGACAGAATCTCGACAGCCACATATACACTGAAATGATTGGAGTATATTTTAGAGCTGATATGCCCGACAAAGCATTGGATATGTATGAATCCATGAAGCTGTCAGGTTGTATTCCGAATGAATTGACTTTTACCATTTTGATAAAGAACCTTGAAATTGCTGGAAGAAAAGAGTCGGTTGTGGCAGTGAAGCGTGAGTGTGATAAATATATGGATTTCCCAAAGCAATTTATTGAAGAATTGACAGGACATATGTAAGTCAAACACTTCTAATCCCTCCCCTTTGCACAACTTTGTTCATTTATGTTCTGTGCGCGTGTGGAAGTATAGCATGTTAGACCAAAGATCTTAATCAAGTTAAAGTGTATTGTATGTAATGTAGAAAGAAATTTACATTTTTTAACAAGCTTTTCCATTTAAGTGTATGTGGGTTTTTCTTTTGATGTATAGTAGCAGTGCAACATATTTCGTCAATGTACATGAGAATGATCATTTGCTGCTCAAGGTACATGAGTGCAACATCTTTCGTCATTATCGTTATAGTTTCAATGATTTAATGAACAACTTATAATACATATTTTGTCATTCTTTAACGGACAATACTAATTCACTTTTCATGCTAACTTAGATATTTGATGCATTTGGTGTCAATTTATCCACCGTTGATGCAATTCTGTTTTTGATTCCATATTAATTAACGGACAATACTAATTCACTTCGATGTGAGATTACGTGCTACTTGCATCCATTGATGCAATATGTGTTTGGCATGTGTGAATATATAGTTGCCCCTTTTCATGCTTCATAGGTGTTGTTATTTTTTACTTAATTTTATTTTTTTATGAATTCATTGCGCAGGCGTATCAAAATCCCGATTGGATTTCATAAAGCAAGCCTCCTGGTTCGTTTATGTCTCTCTCTTTTCTACCGGCGCCGGCTACACGTAATTTGATAGTCAAGTTACAGAAGCCTACCTTTCTGAGCATCAATCTCAATAGTTGTTGGTGGCGCAGGAGCCGAAATAATACAAATAGGAAAAAGTGGGCGACAATGAAGGCGATCTCATTATTTGTAGCGTAAGCCATCTCTTTCATTAGACAAGGCTTGACCGCTCATTTCATGTTTTTCCTTATGTTTGCAGATGGTAATTATTGAAGAGTAAAAGAGCGATGATCACTATTATTGCTTTGATAATTACGATTATTATTATGTACACGTCATGGAATTTCCCCATATCATATACTACAGGCACAACTTTACATTTTTGCTTCCCGGTTTGTTTCTCTATTATTGTCTTTGCTGAATTTCTCCGAAGACATAGAGAGACCAAACTTACAATAGTTTTTTTTTTTTGGTAGACAAACTTACGGTAGTCAAGGTGTGGATGTTGTAAGTGGAAATTCGGATGAAAGTAAGGGCTCTCCGAGATGATTTGGTGGTATTTTGAAAAACAATTGATCGTGCATGGGACCTCACTAATTAACAATTCATCGTCTACTCCGGAATCATGAAAAGTTGAAGATGAAGATGTTGGGGACGAGCTGAAGTTACTAGAGCTAGAAATGAATGGAGAAGCTGTCAAAGCATCTGGCAGCAAAACTGCTAGGGATTGTGAGGTGTGAGTAACGGAAAATGATACTGCTGACTCACTGTGTATTGGTCTCTCTACTATGGCACTTAATGCATCTCCGGGGACCGAAAAAAGAAGTAAGAAAGTCGTTTAATCAAGTATCTAATGACGTGCATCTCGAGTGTGCTTGACATATATTTCTTACTACCAATGATGTAAGTTTTATTGGCTTTTCTGTATCTTAGATTTTCTGTATCTTAGATGTACGTACACCTGGGCCCTTGATACTTTTTTATTTGTATATTTTATCACATTGAGTACTCAAGACTTGGCTGTTTGATTCCAAGCGCATTTTAAGAAGACCCAAAGTGATTGACTTCTTGGAATTCAAGTCATCTGAGATTGGCAGGAATGGAAAAACAAGCAGGGTGATATTCACGAGACACTAGCAAGTTTTATCTCAATGGAACAGGATAAAGTGTACAAGTGCATAGGGTTGATGCATGGAATGGTAAAAAAAAAAAAAAAAAAAAAAAAAAAAATATGATAGTGCCACAACCAAAATTACACAACGGGTGATACAACCTAATTTATCAACCTTGATTTTGATGATTTTATAAAAATCATGCGCATGGATGAATTCTAAATTCTAACCAAATTTCTTTTAACATATATACTCATCTTTCTTTAGTATTCATTTTCAATTTTTACGTTTTTAATGCACGGGTTTTCCCGCTAGTTAATATTATACTCCCTCCGTCCCGCAATATAAGTTTTTTTAACTTTTTTGTGTTGTCCTAAAATATAAGTCTTTCTCATATTTCAATACAATATTAAATACATTATTTTCACTTTCACACTAAACAATGCAATATTATTAGTCAGTCCTACAAAACAATACACTATTTTACATTAAAATATTAAAAAATAATTCATTTATTATATTTTTTTAAACGGTGTGAAATGACCAAAAGGCCGGGACGGAGGTAATTAGCATTGAACGGACTACTCTTTACATCAAAATGTCGGAATTTCTCATTTCCTTTTCAAATCCTCTCAAACCCCTTCAAATCAGATGCTTTGATGTCAAAAAGGAAAAACAAATCAGATTCACAAATCCTCCGATCCTAAACCCTAAATCATCCGATCTTCACAAATCCACCCCAACTTCACAAATTAGCCGGATCTTCACAAGTGGCGGCAATCTAAGATGTGGCAATCGCGATCTTAGTGAGTAAATTCCTTCAGCTAGTAGGGCTTCCATTCTCATTTCATCTTCACGCTTTCTTGCCACAGCCGCTGCTTCAGTCTCCGACACCATCTACTCGTTGTTTTCTATGTAATCGCAGATTTCTTTCAATGGACAAAGAAACAATGGCGTAAGAAGTTACGAGTTCTGAGCAAATTTTATCAAGGTACGATTTAGGTCTAAGTCTTTCAGTTGTTCTTGTCTGATGCTGAATATTATACTTTTGTAGTAATCTTTTTTTTTATGGATTATTAATAACAATTGATGGATATAATCATTTTGGTGGTTTGTTTTTGCTTGAATTGTCATTAATTTTGTAATTTGAGCAAAAATTTAGTTCTGTGAGGTGCTTGGGTTTGTGTCTATGCGGAAAAGCCTAGCATTTTTGAAGGAAATTGTCTGAATCATGGTTGTCTGGTACACGGGTGTGCTTGTTTGTATGCTTTAAATGATTATATCCATTTGACACTTGCACCAAAGCATTGCAGTATTTAAAAGCTCAACAGAACTTAAGCATTTTAGGTGCAGATTTTCATCAGAAGATCACAACATAAGCACCATTTTAAAGATAGTTTTAAAAGAGAAGTGGTTGGGAAAAAACCATTTACCCCGTCTAGTTTGTTTATAACCCTTACATTTATCCTATCAGGATGTACAATAGATTATCGCAATGCTGCACGATGCATACAAGGTTGCAGTGTCAACATCCATGACCACGGTTTACAAGAAGCAAATGCTTTGGCCACGTCATTGTCGTATCTCATTCACACCAAAAAAGACACGGACCAAATTTTCAACACAAAATGTAAGTATAGAATTGAAGCCATACATCACAGATGTTAAATACTCCAGTACCCAAAAATTTTTTGTGTTTCAGGAAGGATATATTGATAGTTAATTGATGCATAGTGATTTTCATTGATACTGAAATTGTGTATGTGTTGTGTAATATGCCCCGGTTGATCTGATAAGTTTGATTAATTTTCATTATATTATCACTCCTCTAATGTGCCATGAAACTATATGTTTACATCATAGGGCATTGTTGTGTTTATGCATTTTGCAGGAATTTAATTAACTAATTAATAATTGATTATCCAAGTTAATTGTGTAATTAATTATGTAATTATTTAATTAATGGATTTATTATGCTGCTGCACCAGATTTTTTAAAGTTTGACAATTTAAATGTCCAGCTCGTTTCCATATTGCCCCGGCCCAAGTCCTTAGCCTATTTACCCGGCCTATTAGCTAATTAACCCGACTCGATCTCCCACCTAATACCCTAATAACCCGTAACCCATTTCATTTCCCCATTTCGGCTGTTTGTGAAGAAACCTAACTCCACCTCCTACCGGCGATTATATTTTTTCCACTTTATCATATTAGTCGAACAATGACGGTGGCGGCTGAGGTAAAGAAACGCGCCTGGACGGCGTTTGCGCCTGCATCGCCGTATATGGCGGCAGGAGTGTGCTCAGGTAGCGATGGAACTGATCTTGAGGTTTTTGCGTTGCATATGGTCAGACAAATGCCTCGAATCACTTTGACAGGCATGGGATCTGGTTCAAATTCATTCAATCGCATTTGTTGGGGAAAAGAGTCAGAGGATTCCAAGGAATATTCCCTGGGAATCATTGCAGGCGCTATGGGTAGAAGAATTCATCTATGGAATTCATATGATTTGGTGCAGCGAAATTTGCGGTCAAATCCGTTTAAAACCCTAGCGAATCGTGGAAACCTGGTATTACGTAGATTTGATTTTTGTCTAGAAGTGGGATACGTGAAACCTATCTGTAATGACTGAAACCTATCTCTCTATTGTGTTCCTTCTTTGCCAATAAATCGTGGTTTTTTTTTACGTGCTTTGATTCTTATAAATAATCTTGCATTTGTTAGGAAATCGTGTGTCGTTTGATAAGCTTGTTTAGCCTTTTAGATTCTGTTTAGGATTTTTAATTGCTTCATTTGGCAGTGGAGGTTGTGAGCGTGATTGGTTGTGAGCGTGATTGAATTATTTTAGGTTTAAACGCTGGATTTTATAACCCTGAACAGGTTGATATATACTTTTATTAACTGTCTATTGTGTTCCTTTGCTTACGTGCTTTGATTCTTATACATAATCTTGCATTTGTTAGGAAATCGCATGTCGTTTGCAATGCTTGTTTAACCTTTCAGATCCTGTTTAGGATTTTTAATTGGTTCATTTGGCCGTCTGTTAGTGTAGGTTGTGAGCGTGATTGAATTATTTTAGATTTAAACGCTGAATTTTATAACCCTGAACAGGTTGATAGGTTGTTCCTCCTTGTAAAGTGAGTGAGTTAGGAAATCGTGTGTCGTTTGATATGCTTGTTTAGCCTTTCAGATCGTGATTGAATTATTTTAGATTTAAACGCTGAATTTTATAACCCTGAACAGATTGATAGATTGTTCCAAAGTGAGTGAGCATTTGTTAGGAAATCTTGTGTCGTTTGATATGCTTGTTTAGCCTTTTAGATTCTGTTTAGAAGTTGTAATTGGTTCATTTGGCTGTCTATTAGTCGAGGTTGTGAGCGTGATTGGATTATTTTAGATTTAAACGCTGAATTTTATAACCTTGAACAGGTTGATAGTTTGTTCCTCCTTGTAAAATGTGTGAGTTAGGAAATCGTGTGTCGTTTGATATGCTTGTTTAGCCTTTCAGATTCTGTTTAGAATTTTTAATTGGTTCATTTGGCTGTCTATTAGTCGAGGTTGTGACCGTGATTGGATTATTTTAGATTTAAACGCTGAATTTTATAACCCTGAACAGGTTGATAGGTTGTTCCTACTTGTAAAGTGAGTGAGCATTTGTTTGGAAATTGTGTGTCGTTTGATATGCTTGTTTAGCCTTTCAAATTCTGTTTATAAGTTTAAACTTCTAAACAGAATCTGAAAGGCAAAACAAGCATATCAAACGACACACGATTTCCTCACTCACTCATTTTACAAGGAGGAACAACCTATCAACATGTTCAGGGTTATAAATTCAGCGTTTAAATCTAAAAAAATCCAATCACGCTCACAACCTCGACTAATAGACAGCCAAATGAACCAATTAAAACTTCTAAACAGAATCTGAAAGGCAAAACAAGCATATCAAACGACACAAGATTTCCTAACAAATGCTCACTCACTTTACAAGGAGGAGCAACCTATCAACTTGTTCAAGGTTATAAAATTCAGCGTTTAAATCTAAAATATTTCAATCACGCTCACGACCTCGACTAATAGACACCAAATGAACCAATTAAAACTTCTAAACAGAATTTGAAAGGCTAAACAAGCATATCAAACGACACACGATTTCCAAACAAATGCTCACTCACTTTACAAGTAGAAACAACCTATCACATGTTCAGGTTTATAAAATTCAGCGTTTAAATCTAAAATAATCCAATCACGCTCACAACCTTGACTAATAAACATCCAAATGAACCAATTAAAGATTCTAAACAGAATCTGAAAGGCTAAACAAGCATATCAAATGACACACGATTTCCTAACTCACTCATTTTACAAGGAGTAACAACCTATCAACCTGTTCGAGTTATAAAATTCAGCGTTTAAATCTAAATTACTAATTGGCAGCCAAATGAACCAATTAAAACTTCTAAACAGAATCTGAAAGGCTAATCAAGCGTATCACACGATTTCCTAACTCACTCACTTTACGAGGAACAACCTAGGGTTATAAAATTCAGCTTTTAAATATAAAATAATTCAATCACGCTCACAACCTCCACTAATAGACAGCCAAATGAACCAATTAAAAATCTTAAACAGAATCTGAAAGGCTAAACAAGCATATCAAACGACAAGCAATTTCCTATCAAATGCAAGATTATGTTAAGAATCAAAGCACGTAAAAAAAAATCCACGATTTATTGGCAAACGAACACAGTAGAGAGATATGTTTCAGTTAATAAAAGTATATATCAACCTGTTCAGGGTAATAAAATCCAGCAACCTAAAATAATTCAATCACGCACTCACAACCTCCACTAATAGACAACAATTAAAACCTAAACAGAATCTGAAAGGCTACACAAGCATATCAAACGACACACGATTTCCTAACAAATACAAGATTATTTATAAGAATCAAAGCACGTAAATAGAGAGATAGGTTTCAGTCATTAGAGATAGGTTTCACGTATCCCACTTCTAGACAACAAAAAAATCAACGTAACACCTGGTTTCCAGGATTCCATAGACTTTCAAACTGATCTGTCCGCAAATTTCGCTGCACTAAATCATTTGGATTCCATAAATGAATTCGTCTACCCATAGCGCATGCTATGATTCCCAGGGAATATTCCTTAGAATCCTCTGACTCTTGTCCCCAGCAAATGCGATTGAATGAATTAGAACCAGATCCCATGGCCATGCCCATGCCTACCGAAGTAATTTGAGGCATTTTCCTGACCATATGCAACTTAAAAACCTCAAGATAAGTTCCATCGCTACATGAATCGCTACGTGAGCACACTCCTGCCGCCGCCATATACGGCGAAGTAGAAGCAAACGCCGTCCAAGCGCGTTTCTTGACCTCAGCCATTGTTCAACTAATGTGAGAAAGTGGAAAAAATATAATCGTCGGTAGGAGGAGTTAGGGTTTCTTCACAAACAGCCGAAATGGGGAAATGAGAAAGGTTACGGGTTATTAGGGTATTAGGTGGGAGATCGGGTCGGGTCAATTGGCTAATAGAACGGGTAAATAAGCTAAGGACTTGGGCCGGGCTATATGGAAACGAGCTGGACATTTAAATTGTCAACTTTAATAAATCTAGTACAGCAGCATATAAATCCATTAATTAAATAATTACATGATTAATCACACAATTAACTTGGATAATCAATTATTAATTAGATAATTAAATTCCTGCAAAATGCATGATGTAAACATATAGTTTCATGGCATTAGAGGAGCATATAACATGTAATGACCCATAAGTGATAATATATTGAAAATTAATCAAAATTATCAGATCAACTGAGCATATTACACATCACATGCGCAATTTCGGTATCAATTAAAATCACTATGCATCAATTAACTAGCAATATATCCTCCCTGAAACACAAACAAATTCTTAATTTTTTGGGGTACTGGAGTTCTTAACATCTGTGATGTATGGCTTCTATTTTATGCTTATGTTTTGTGTTTTAATGCGGTCTGTGTCTTTTGGTGTCAATGATATACGACAATGACGTGGCCAAAGCATTTGCTTCTTGTAAACCGTGGTCATGGATGTCAACTGCAACCTTGTATGCATCGTTCAGCATTGGGATAATCTCTTGTACATCCTGATAGGATAAATGTAAGGGTTATAAACAAACTAGACGAGGTAAATGGTTTTTTCCTACCACTTCTCTTTTAAAACTATCTTTAAAATGGTGCTTATGTTACGATCTTCTGATGAAAATCTGTAACTAAAATGCTTGAGTCCTGTTGAACTTTTAAATACTGCAATGCTTGGTGTAAAGTGTCAAATGGATATAATCATTTAAAGCATACAAACAAGCACAACTGTGTACCAGACAACTAGGATTCAGACAATTTCCTTCAACCATGTATAAAAACCCCGCACTGTAGAAGTCAGTTATGCACCAGTCTGTTAGATCTGGGTTTTCAAAGCTCCCGAGAAGTGGGATGCTTTTATTAATGATAGTTAAAGCGTTACAAGATTCTTACGTGCAGTCACAAACCATTATGTCAAAACCACCATAGAGTACAACTTCAGATTACAGTTCCTCGCAGATAATGCAACAGACTCATCCACCTTCGGCACTTCTAACGATGCAACTAATAAGAGTACTATACTTCTGATAATCTTGAACAGCTTACAAATATCCTGCCATGATCTCAGCTCAACCACACAACTATCATAAGACAAACACTCAACAAGTGTTCTGTCTCAGTTTCTCTAATTCTCGTAAAGAGAGTAGGTGTAGGAGCTCAACAGAGACTCGTAGAGTTTAAACAAAGCTAAAGCTTTTGCAATCTAAGAGTAGTCTTGCTCTGAACTCGGTTGAGGAGCTTATATAGACAAAAGATCAGACAACCTCAACAAATATCTTGCCGTTTGAATCAATTTAAACTTTCAATAAACCATGCTTAGCGGAGCTCATAAGCTTCCTTGCACTTTCCTCTTTTAATTAAGCTCTTAATCAGCTTATTTGGCTCAGTAATCAGGCTGGTATCCGTTGCACAAGATCAATGTTGGTGAGAAGTGACACTTGTACTTGCAAAAGATTTTTAGCTCAATTTCCAACCCTTGGATTTTCAAACTTGATCCAATGGCCATCTGTGTAGGATGTTTAATGATGATAATTAATCCTTAATAAAGGTTGCAACAAGCCCATCAACATCAAATTACTTGAAAGGAAAACTTATTCCATTGATTAAACTTGCACAGCATTACACCTTGATATACTAATTCAGGGGATAAAATCTACTGCCAAATCTACTACTACATTCTTAGTACAGGCCACCTCACTAACCACATAACTAACTATAGGATAAGATGCTAGATAGTAATTGACACTAATACCCTTATGATCTCGGGTGCTCCACGCTTTATCAGTAGCTTTATCAGATATGGAATCCTTGTTTATAATCAAGTCCTCAACCTTGTACTGATCAGGTGTCCCAGTCTGATATTTTGACAGTAACTTTATCAGTAACGACAGACTGATCTCGGGTGTTCCACGCTTTATCAGTAACTTCATCAGCTTTGTAAGATGTGGAATCCTGGTTTATAATCAAGTCCTCAACCTTGTACTGATCAGATGTCCCAGTCTGTGGTATTTTGACAGCCCCTTGCGTCTGTACATGCACGCCATATTTTTCTTCATCGGGTTCAGCATCAATTTCCAGCCTTGGCTCACTTTGCCATGCAGACATATTCTCATCATAAGCTTGAGCATGATCACTTCTGATATCATAAGGACCAAGATGCCCCCTCTTATCATTATAAGTTCTACCTTGACCGATATTAGCAGCAATTTCATCTTCTATGCCCTCTAGCTTGTTAGAGGTGTCTGAAACATCACTGGCACGACCAAGTCTATCGAGCACACTACCAGAAGATCTTACTCTCCTTGCATCTTTGGCTGCTACTGCTTTAACAGCAGCCATGGCAACTGGCACCCGAGCTACTGGTTGAGTTCTCTGAGGAGGTCTTGAATCATCCACAGGCGCAGATACCACAGAAGAAAGACGGTTTAACAAAGACTCTCTACTTAACTTTGATGGCCTTGAAGTTGCCCCTGCATCACGGACTGCAAACTGCAGCAGTCTTTGTGGAGCATCAACTGTTGCTTAAGGCAATAAATCCCCCTGTTACAACAAAAGAAAAAGAACCCATTAGAGTTGGATCATTGTTTACAGTAAACTTTACACTAGGAAATACCATCTTTCCAGTTGAAGATAAAACTGGAAACCACAATTTCCCCCAGAATATAGAAGAAACGAACAAAGAGAACAGTAAGCCAATGTTAAAAAAGGTAAGAAGAAGAAAGACCACCCACTAAAAGCAAGTAATTACTATCGTAAAAGTCAGCTTGCTTACTCATCAGATTTCAATAAGCGCATAACTAAGACCAAGGTAAACACTCATTCCACTCCACATGACACTGACTGAGGAAATTAAGACCAAGGTAAACAACCTTCCACAAAATGTTCGGAAAGAAGGCAAGATGCCATTTTTTCCAAAATTTGTTATGGACTGTGGAAGTGAAAAGCTCCGTCGATTTCAACAATGAACAAATTAAAAATCACACATGCACACTATTAGTTCATAATTCCAACTAGGCATCAATGATGCACAGGTGCAGGTACGCTTACACGGGGAATGGTGTACATGGATTTTTCAAAATATAGGATACGGGTCCTAGGTATATATGTAAATATTAAAAATACAAGGATCTGTTTTCAGCACTCTCTCGGCAGGGATCCATTTCATGTTGCCTAGTTTAAGTAATTTAAAACAATAACCAAGAGCTTTACAAGTATCAAAAGAATACTGAGCCAACATAGACAATGACTTCAGAGGATTGGGGTCACAAAGAAGATATATAATTCAGAAATAGATCAATATACAACAATCGTCTATCCATAAGACTAAAATATCTATTCCTCTAATATTTGATGATACTTTTCCTTTAATAAAAGAATATAGAGCATTCTACGACGGCGGCAATTATACAACTCAACTCATATTCTTAACCCTCAATATCCTATCTTAGCCCCTGTCAATATACTAGACTGTTTCGAGTCTACGAAGAATCAGTATCTCCTGAAAAGAGCTATAAGCATTTTAGCTAATCAACCGAAAAAATGCACTGGATAATCAGCAAAATGTATTGGCTAGATCATAAATTAATGTCTAAAATAAGCAGTACACAATTTCAATACATCATAAAGGATTCCAAGTTGAGTAATTTTAATCAGCCAGTAAGTTTTGACATCTACTTGAGCAAACATGAAGCATGGAAATAGGAGCTGATGAATACTATTAATTACCTGAAATAAAGAAACAATATTACCTCAAATGAAGATAGCTGAGTTTCTTTAATGGCTTCCTCCATGTTCTTCAAATGCAGGAGTTCTCACTTCTCAGCTATTTCGATTTCTGTTTAGAGTGTTACGATTTCAGCAATGTATCAGAGGGGGGTCGATCTGCAATTTTGGGAGTTAAAGTGAGCATTGAAAGAGATAAGAAACAGAGGGAAAAAGCAGGGGGGAAAACTGAAAATGAGAGCTACAGCAAAGCTTGGTACCTGAAATTGAGAGCTCCGGCGGGGAGGGGAGAGGTCTGGTCGAGGGTTTCTTAATCGCAAGAGCAAGGTAATTCGCTGATAAATTTGGGCGGGAAGGTTTTATTTTAGCTTTAAAATTTTTGAATTTTTTGCGCAAATTTGCGGGGATGAAAAAGCCGCCAACAGGGAATGCATCACATATACTAGTCCACCAGCCAAGCATGGAGGTAAAATTACCCTTCACCTTATCCCAAGACAAAGGAGCAAAAGACCAAACTTCTCTAGCTCTGCAAGCAAAGAAAATGTGATCCATGGACTCAACATCCTCTCCAGATATCTGCAAAGAATATCAGAAACAGAGAATTTTTTATTAATATTATCAAGAACTGGCAAACAGCCTTTAAGCGTCTTCCACGTAAAAATCTTGATTTTGCTAGGGAGTTGCAGCGACCAAAGCTTTTTCCAAACTTCAGAGTTCGGATTATCAGAAGTGCCAGATCTTGCATCAATAGTAGGGGAATCCAATTTTTTGATTTCCTGCAAGAAAAAATCATAAGCTGATTTGGGGTTTGAATGTGCCAATTTTTAGAGTGGATCCAAATCAGTCTGTCTTTTTGGCCCAAAGAGTTGACTGGGATTTGACAAATCATATTGACATCCACCTCCCAGAAACATTTTTTAAGTTTATCTAGATTCCATTCACCATTCAAAATGAACTCATTCACCCTAACGAGTTCGGCGAAAAGAGGCCTAGGTGTAACAGGAACAAAATATGGGGATGAGGGGATCCACGGATCATCCCAAACTCTAATAGACTCCCCATTGAAAACTCTGTAACATATACTCTTCTTAAAAAGAGACATAGCAGACATAAAGCTTTTCCAAACAAAAGAAGAACTGCTACGACTACTGGCCTCTAACAGGTTTGATTTCGCAAAATATCTGCCTTTTAAAACTTGGGAAAGGAGGAGATTGTGGTTAGCAAGAATGCGCCACAGAGTCCTCGCAAGCAAAGCATAATTAGCAGCTTCCATATATCTAAAACCCAGCCCTCCTCTCCCTTTGACCTCACAAAGATCTATCCACTTGACCCAATGCAAACCTTTACCACTAATACCACTACCTTTCCACCAAAAATTAGACATGAGACTAGCAATACTCTGATAGATACTTTTACGTAATTTGCAGCAGGACATAACAAAATTTGAAAGGCCAAAAAGAAAGGAGCTTATAATTCCAGTTTTCAAGCTTTGAAGTACACTTATCCTTCAGATAACCAAAAACCGCTCTTTTAGATCGACCAATAAACACATGCAACCCCAAGTACTTAGAATTATGTTGAAAGAGTTAGAATTTGAGGAGTATTTGTTATAAGTTCTGTTTTTATTATTTATTTATATGTAGCCGTGATATAAGGCAAGTATTTCCTTAGGGTTTAAGGGGTGGCGGCCGTCCAAGAATCCTGAGTTAGTAAGTTCCTCAAATTCAGAAGATTAGGGGTTTCCACCGCTTTTATAAATAAGACTGCTAGCGATCGATGAATAAAATAATAAGAACAATTGTTCTCTTTACCTTTTCCAACATGGTATCAGAGACACGATCCGTAAAAAACTAATTTCAAAATCCTTTTTTTCTTGAGATGAACTACCGAGCAGCGTTCACCAAAGAGCTGACCAACACCGGCTCTTCAACTAACACAGGGTCCGGAGCAAATACTGGGGGAGAAGATGGAAACACAGCAAATGCCTCTAACCTACTGGTATCACAGAAGCTAAATGGCAAGAACTACTTGGAGTGGTCCCAGACCGTCAAACTAGTGGTTGATGGCAGAGGAAAGTTAAGGTTCTTGACTGGAGCAAGCAAGGAACCAGCAACAAATGATCCAAAACTGGCAACCTGGAAGTCTGAAAACTCAATGGTAAAGGCATGGCTCATAAATTCCATGAGCCACCCATTGCCGGACCGCATATGTTTCTATCCACCGCTAGGACATGTGGGATCTTTGTGAAAGAGATGTACTCGACTTGGAGAACTCTTCACGATCTATGACCTAAAGACAAGACTTTGGAACTTAAAACAGAATCCAGGGGACGCCACCACTTACTACAATGATATTGTAACCCTTTGGCGTGAATTGGACATGTGTTATGATGACACTTGGGACCGCCTCGTGACAATGACAAAAATTCAAAAAGGAGGAGAAATGAAAGAGTTTATACATTCTTGGCGGGCCTAAATCCAGATCTGGATGAGGTGAGGGTAGAATTCGGCGTAAAACCCTACCATCACTCGTGAGTAACCTTTTAAGTAAGTAAGAAGAGAAGAATCAAGACACAAAGTTATGCACAAACCAGGCCTTACAGTATAGAAGGATCCGCCTTACTGGTGGTGGAAGTCAACACAGGAAATCAAACAAGGAGAAGCCTAAGTGTGAGCATTGCAAGAAGATTGGCCACACTAAGGACATATGCTGGGATATACATGGCAAGCCAGAATAGAGGAATAAGGGCAGTAGGGGAGGACAGAATCAAGGAGCAGGAAGAGCAAATCAGGTGGCTTCGACCTGTGGTCCTCATCTACTACTGGGGCTCTTCAATTCACTCAGAACAATTTGGAACAACTCAGTAAAATCCTAGACTCTCAACTCCCCTTGAACCATAATCCTCAATGCTCCTTGGCAGAGTCAAGTAATTACCTTCACAAAGCCTTTTATGGGACCAGTCATGAAATAAATTGGATAGTTGACTCCGGAGCAAATGACTGGATCCTCTGATTTATTTCTTAATTATGACCCTTGTGCTAGAAACCAAAAAATCAGACTTGCTGATGGGTCATTCTCTGCGATTGCTGGGAAAGGCTCCATCATAATCACACCAAACCTCACACTGACAGAAATATTACATGTACCTAAACTGTCTTGTAATCTTATTTCCATATGTAAACTGACATCTGAACTAGACTGTGTTGCTCTATTTTCTAAGGATGGCTTTGTGTTTCAGGACAAGGCTTTGGGGAAGATGATTGGCAAGTCTAGGCTGATTGGTGGTCTCTATGTGCTGGAACAAGATGGTGAATCAAATAAGGACTCCCTACTGAGAGGATGTCATCTCACAAGAAATTTAGATAATCAGAACCAGATTTTAATGTGGCATAGGAGATTAGGCCACCCAAGTTTTAATTATATGCAAAAGTTGTTTCCCGGACTTTTTTCTAATAATAAAAATGTTTTACCTTTATGTGAAGTGTGTGTTCTTGCAAAGCAAAGTAGAAGTATTTATCCTATTCAACCCTACACACCCTCAAGGCCCTTCACTATGATACATAGTGATGTCTGGGACCATCTAGGGTGCACACTCTAAATAGCAAAAGGCGGTTTATAACTCTTATTGATGATCACACTAGAATGACTTGGGTTTTCTTAATGAAGGAAAAATATGAGGTTGAAACAATTTTTAAACAGTTTTATGAAATGGTGAAGACTCAGTTCCAGACTCAAATCCAAATTTTAAGGAGTGACAATGGAACTGAATACTTCAACCAATACCTAGATGGATACCTTGTTGAGAAAGGGATTGTTCACCAAAGCTCCTGCATTAAAACCCCACAACAAAATGATGTTACAGAAAGAAAGAACAGACACCTTTTGGAAGTAGCTAGGACACTCTTAATAACCTCAAAATGCCCTAAGACATTCTGGGGAGAAGCTATCCTAACTGCCACATATTTGATCAACAGGGTGCCCTCTAGAGTACTCGGTTTTAAAACACCTTTAAACCTGTTTGAAACCTGTTTTCCTCAAAACAGACTCATTGGCAAACTTCCTTTGAAGGTTTTTGGGTGCACTGCTTACACACACACTCACAATCACGGGAAATTGGAACCTAGATCAAAGAGATGTATCTTTGTGGGATACTCTCCTACAAAGAAGGGTTACAAATGTTATGATAATGAAACTTGTAAGTTCATCATCACAATGGACGTAACCTTCTTTGAAGAAAACATGTTCTTTGATAAGGTCCAATTTCAGGGGGAGAAAAAGGGTGAAACATATGCTTTCAATGAATTAGATGTAGGATATAATTTCCTAAACCACAAAACTAAATTTGACCTTGGCTCTGATGACTTAAGGACTTGTGATGATGATGATCGCCAGTCGGAGGAGGAATCAAAGATCGACTCAACAGAAATCGACTGTTGTTCCTAATCCTCCGTAAAATGACCAAATTTTCAAAGGGAAGACTTATGTGAGGAAGCACCCTAAGAAGGCATCTAGAAATCGAGTTGAGGCGGGACAACAATCCGCCTCTCAAGTCGTTCTTTGAACCAAACACCCAGATCGAGCATATAGACAACATAGATTATGAGGCTCAGTTGTCTGGAAACTCTGATTCTGAGTCTCTTGACTCTGAATCCTCTGAAACAAACGAATCCCATGAATTCCCCCTCCCTGCTCTAAAAAAAGGGGAGAAACTCCCTCTTTCAACCCAAGAAAAACTTCTCCTAGATGTACCTATAGCCATCAGAAAACCTACCAGAAGTTGCAATAAACACCCAATCTCCAAATTCCTCTCATATACACAATTATCCCCTAAATATAAAGCCTTCACCACAGCTATTTCATCTACCACAATTCCCAAGGACATACAAGAAGCCCTTAGGGTTCCTGAGTGGAGAGAAGCAGTTCTGGAAGAGATGAGGGCACTAAGAAAGAATGACACCTGGGAAGTTGTGGCCCTACCTAGAGGAAGGAAAACTGTGGGGTGTAAATGGGTATTTGTGATCAAGTACAATTCTGATGGGAGTATCCAAAGACACAAGGCTAGTTTAGTAGCCAAGGGGTACTCACAGACATATGGCATAGACTATGCAGAGACCTTTTCCCCAGTGGCCAAACTAAACACTATTAGGATACTGCTTTCTGTGGCAGTAAACCTAGACTGGCCACTTAATCAACTGGATGTAAAAAAAGCATTCCTTCATGGGGAGCTGAAGGAGGAGGTGTACACGGAACCACCACCAAGGTTCACTGATAGGTTTGGGAACAGGGTGTGTAAGCTGAAAAAATCCTTGTATGGGCTTAAACAGAGCCCAAGGGCTTGGTTTGACAGATTCATGAAGTTCCTAAAAAGTGTTGGATTCACACAAGGGAGGTCAGATCACACACTGTATATCAAAAAGTCTGGGGGAGGAAAAATCACAGTGTTAATTGTTTAAGTTGATGATATTATCCTCATAGGAAATGATGCTAAAGAAGCAACCTAGGTGAAAAGCAAACTGTCATCAGAGTTTGAAATCAAGGATCTGGGGCCCTTGAGACATTTCTTGGGAATGGAAGTTGCTAGGTCATCAGAGGGGCTGATAATGACTCAAAGAAAGTATACATTAGACCTTCTCAAGGAGACAGGTTTAGAAGGTGCGGACCGACCGGACACCAATGAGTGCAACCTTAAATTGGGAAGTGTCAAGGGAAAATCAGTTAATGTGGAAGGATATCAGAAATTAATTGGCAAGTTGATATATCTTGCCCATACCAGGCCAGATGTGTCATATGCAGTTGGGACACTAAGTCAGTTCATGCACTCACCAAATGAGTTTCATCTTGAAGCAGCTAGGAGATTGTTGAGCTACTTGAAGACTGCACCTGGGAGAGGGTTGTACTTCAAGAAGTCTAACAGAAGGGAAGTGTCCATTGTCACTGACGCAGACTGGGGTGGTTGCACTAAGGACAGGAGGTCCATAACAGGGTATTGTACCTATGTGTGGGGAAAGCTTGTGACATGGAGGAGCAAAAAACAGGATGTCGTTGCAAGGAGTAGTGCGACTGAGTTTAGAGCCATGGCACATGGTATATGTGAGGGACTGTGGATAAAAAAGGTGGTGGAAGATCTGGGAGCTGGTTTCTCACAACCCATGAAATTATACTATGACAACAAGGCTGCCATAGAGATAGCAAATGAGCCAGTCCAGCATGACAGAACCAAACACGTGGAGATTGACAGGCATTTTATTAAAGAAAAGCTGGAAAATGGTCTGCTCTGTGTTCCTTTCCTTCCCTCCTCAAGGCAGATTGCAGATCGGCTGACAAAGGCGTTGGGAAGAGCAGGGTTTGATGAGTTTGTGGGCAAGTTGGGCTTGTCCAATATCTTCGCTCCAACTTGAGGGGGAGTGTTGAAAGAGTTAGAATTTGAGGAGTATTTGTTATAAGTTCTGTTTTTATTATTTATTTATATGTAGCCGTGATATAAGGCAAGTATTTCCTTAGGGTTTAAGGGTGGCGGCTGGTCAAAGAATCCTGAGTTAGTAAGTTCCTGAAATTCAGGAAGATTAAGGTTTTCACCAGTTGTATAAATAAGACTGCGCAGTCAGCGAATAAAATAATAAGAACAATTGTTCTCTTTTACCTTTTCCAACAAATTATTTACCTCATTAAGGCCATCAAAAACCCCCAGAATGCTGCTTTTTTAATGAGAGAGACACGTTGCTGCTGAAGAAAATGGCAGATTTTTGTAAATTAATCGCTTGTCCCGAACATCATTCATATTCACCAAAAATTCCTTTCAGAACCTGCTCCTGAGTTGCGTCGGCCTTTGAGAGAATTAAAGCATCGTCTGCAAATAAAAGATGACTGACAGAAGGACTTTTGTGAGAAATTTTAAGACCAGAAATCATTCCTTTACCCTCAGCTTCATTAAGAAGGGAACTAAGACCTTCCACGCACAAAAGAAACAAATATGGTGAGAGAGGATCACCTTGCCTTATATCCCTCTAGAAGGCTTAACAAACCCCATTCTTTCGCATTAATAATGAAAGAAAAGGACACAGTGGATATGCATTCTTATCACCATCCCACAGCCATCGAATTCTAGATTTCTGAGCCCAATATTGTTCCTCGTCTTTGTAGGCAATGGCTAGCTCATTCTTGAGAGCATTGATTCTAACGCTATCTCCTTGCTGGGTCATCTAGCATCTTGATTTCCTCTTTGAGCCTTTGGATTTTCTAGGCTGAATTGGTATTCAAGTTCTTTCTCCAGTCAATAAGCTGCTTCCTTACTGCTTTTATTTTGATGTTGAACTTGTACATTAGAGTTCCCTCAGTATCACTAGCCCAACCTTTCTCCACGGCATCCAAAAACCCTTCCTTTTCAGCCCATCTGTTATCATAAAAGAAGCTTCTTTTGATTTTTCCTATTCTAGGATGCATGTCAAGTAAAAGCATAGAATGGTCCGAAGCAGCTACATCCCATTGAGTGCAAGTGCCTTTAGGAAAAAGGTCTCTCCACACTTTTGAAGACAAAAATCTATCCAATCTTTCCCTGATAATCATTTCATTTTTTCTTCTCCTAGTCCAGGTCCAAAAATTCCCATTAAAACCCAAGTCTACCAAACCGACCTCACCAATGAATTCCATAAAGGCAGCGAATGAGACTTCACTTCTATAGCTGCCCCCAAAATTTTTCCTTCCTAGATATTAAGTCATTAAAATCACCTCCTAAAATATAGCAGTCACCGCAAAGGTCTGCCACTCTGTTGGAGAATTTTCCATTGTTCTTTTCTGTGAGCAGGATTCAGACTGCATAAACCCCTACAAACCACCAGTATTTACCTAAAGATGGATCCAAAACACAAGCCTCTATTGTAAAATCAGAACTTACTACATTTAAAAACAGTTGTGTCTTCTCTCCAAAACAGGGCCAGCCCTCCAGAAAGACCTTGAGGGTTGACCACAAAATACTTATGAAATCTGAGTTTTCTGGAAATTTTCAAAATAAGCTCTTCCCTGTTTTTAGTTTCAGACAAGAAAACCAAATCCGGGGAGTGTAATTTAACATACTACTCCAATTGGGAAACTGTCAAGGAGCTCCCCAACCCTTGACAGTTCCACACCAAAATTTTCATAACCGATGAAAGGAAAACACAAACAGCCAAGACCCACAAAAATGTAAAATACCAGCTCTTGCATGACAACAAAGACAGCAAAACCAGGGGCCCAATACGCAATTCACGGCTAGGTCTCTACCTGACCAATCACTATATCACCCTTTAACCCTCGCATTACCTCGAATTCTTCAGACCTTTAGCAGCTTCTTCAAAGCAACAAAGATTTACAGAGAAGATAAAGCAGACAAGGAATAAGAAAATAAGAGAGAGAATCGGGAGATCAACAAGGTTGATGGGGAGCATGCAAATCAAAGAAGAAGAAGGAAGACAAAGGAAACTACCAGAATGGTAAAAGAAACTCTCAGGAAGAGAGACCACCGACTTTGGTTTTTTTTTTTTTTTTTTTTTTTTACTATACTGTTTATGAAGGTCAGGTCTTTAGATGGACAACCTTTAATGAAGGTTTAACACCTAGTCAAACTCTAGTTTAAGACAATTTATTGAGTATGGAAACCGAATATAATCAATTACAATTATTAGAAGGAAAAAAAAGAAGTGTTCTATACATGAGCCATGTGGACAAGGCAGCTTCTGCCATGCTAAGACATCTAGCAGCAGTTGATTAAATACTACAATGGTACAGCTTTGGTATAACTGTTTTTAAATCACTATATGCTAAAAGATTAAGCACTAAATGATAGCTGCTTCGCTGTTCATGAATTCGATCTAAAGCAGACCTGCTTGTGTAGCAATACTATTCTACAAGTACTTGAATACGGATTAACTGGAAGAATAGAATACTGCATCCAAAACAACTTACCCCTTTGGCTGCCCAGTTGCAGCATCGGTTAGGTTAGGATAATCACTTTTACAACTTCACCAAATTTGTTGAAGTGCCTCAAGAGACTAAGCTGCAAAATGTACCTAACAAAGAAAGGTTGATATTGAGGTGATATCCAAGCATTCAAATTTTGCTTCTTATAAAGGTAGTAAATCACCCTTCATATACAAATATGCCATAGGTATTGAACATTGAATGGAGAGTTAGTGTTGTTATGTAACCAATGTTTATATAGCATTGGTCATTAGATGGACAGCCTCTAAACTAATCAAACTCTAGTTTGACACAGTTAAAAACGAATACGCATGTCTGCAACTTGAAAGATGATAGTATTAATGTTGTAGGGAGATGATAACAACTCATTCAGACATCTAGCAGCATTTGATTAAATACCAAAATGGTTCAGCTTTGGTATAACTGTTTTTAAATACAGTCCCAATATTGGCTTTTCCTGGAATATGACGATAAACATCGCTTGCGATAGACCAAATATGCCATTCATTTTTCCGACCTACCGAAGATTGCCATAGCCGTTGGCATATACAACATACCAACAATAAAAAAAAATAAAAAGAATAACTAAACAGAATGTTTTAGAACTGCATGTAGTCTTCTTTAACAATATGAAACATAGCCAATGAGTAAAAGTGTGAGAATGAACTCAAAATTAATACTGTCTTGAATCAAGAAACAAAGAACAAAAACATTTGGGCCTTAAGTTTCAACAAGAAACAGAACATTCTTAAGTTTCAGCCAGCAGAAACATAAAATATTCGGCATGGAGATACCTACAATTGGAACACGGAACACCTGGTGATTATCCATGACAAAAAGAAATCAAAGATGCGCAGAAAAGTTGGAATCAAGAATAATAAAGGCAATTAGTACAAGCAAAATAAAAAATAATTTATGAAATTCTGAGCTCCAACAAACCAAATTTGTTCAACATCAATAAAAAAAGAAACAAGACTTCATTACAAGTATATTAAGAATTGCAGTGTCTTCACCCCATTTTAATGGACAGCTCACATGTTGAGTGATACTAAACTTGACCTGCATACTCCCATCTCCAAGCAAAGCGGGAAGCAATTTGGATCGCCGCGTGGAATTTGTGATCCATGATGGCAAACTACAGAGCTGTGATGGTTGAGTCTATCATTCAAAATTAGCTCTGCAAAGTTTGCTGTGTAAAGGAGTTTATGGTTGTTCAAGAAAGATATCGGTTTTGAGAAATGAGTTAGCCTATCGAATAGAGTTTGGTCCAGGTTTCTTCAGTCCCGTGTTTATTCATTGTCCATACATCCACAGACTGACAACGGTGGTAGAATTTGTAAGAGACAAAAGCAAGGGATTCTTGGTTCAAAACAAAAAGTCTAGGGGCAGTCTATGCGGTATTAGTGCACCAACCTTGAGGAAATTCCAATTGGTGAAATGTTAGAATAAATACTTTTATTATATTTATTTACTTACATATTTGCCCTTTATCTTGTACTATATAAACGATGTATCTCCTTTCGTTATCAGACTATCAGTTAATGGAAACATTATTCCCATTCATAAATTTGTCATGGTATCAGAGACCTAGATCCAATTAAAATTTTTTTTTTTTTTTTTTTTTTCCGTCGACTTCATCAGGCTCTGCCGCCGCCTGATGCCATGGCCACCACGCCGGCCACCAGCTCTACCCTCTCCGCTAGCAGTAGCAGCGCCGCCGTACCTACGCCCAAAACCCCAATTGCTCTCAATCCTGCAATTCATGCTCCTCTTCAATTAAACGATACAAACTACGTTGCGTGGCGTAAACAAATATATACTCTCTTAAAGGGATATGGATTGCTAGGTTTTTTGGATGGTACAACACCATCACCGTCGGCTCACATTACCACAGAAGCGGGTGTTGTGGCTAATCCTGATTATGCCTTTTGGGCTCGTCAGGAGTCTTTTGTGCAACATCTATTACAGGGTTCAGTGCACAAGGATTATGTGCACACAATTCAATACACAGATACTGCTATTGAGGCTTGGAATACACTGCACACCATCTATGGTGCAGCGAGTCGAGGTCGCATTAAAGAAACGTTTAAATGCAACCACTCAAGGTACAAATTCTATCTCTGTTTATTTTGGGCAAATCAAATCAATAGCAGATGATCTTGCAGCCTTGGGTAAGAAAGTTGATGATGATGATTTAATTGAGGTTATAATGCGTGGGTTGGTGATGGTTATAATGATTTGGCTAGTGCCATCGATGCTCGTGATACTGCTTTGTCTATCCCCTCGCTTCTACATGAGAAATTGTTAAATCAAGAGGCACGTTTAGCACAATCTAATAATAATGCATCACAAGTACCTGCTTACACTGCTTTTCCTGCTTACAATCAACCCCGATACCCTCCCCCTACCTCTCGGCCTCCCTACTCCCCTACCTACCCCTCGGCAACACCACCTCCAGCCCAGCCGAGGCCTTCCATGGCTCGGCCTCCTTACCCACAACAACACTATCGCCAACCTCAAACTCCCTCCCAATATCCTCAGCAAAACATTCAACGTCCTCCCACTGGTTATAAAGGACACTGCCAACTCTGTGGTGTCACTGGTCATCAAGCTACAAATTGCCCAACCTATACACTCTACCACCACCTACCTCGACCACCAAAACCAGCCTCTACCTCTCGGCCCCACCCTCCTCCACATGCTCACATGACTTCGCTCAATGCTCCACTGGCTTCTTCCACCTCCCAGGAACCTTAGATGTTAGATAGTGGTGCTTCACATCATATGACCCATGAACTGAGCTTACTATCTCTTCATGACTCTTACTTAGGTACGGATCCTATCACTATAGCTGACGGTTCTTCTCTTCCAATTGCTCATATTGGCACTTCCACAATTTCGAATTTCAAGCTTAACAATGTCTTACATGTTCCAAAAATATCTCGCAATCTGCTTTCTGTTCGTCAGTTTTGCCTAGATAATTCTGTGACCATTGACTTTTCTTCTGACTTTTTCCAGGTGAAGGATAGGAGGACTGGCCAATGCCTCCACCAGGGTACCACTAGAGATGGTGCCTACTACTGGTCCCTGAGCCCACCTTCAGCCTGTGTAGCATCCAAAGCTTCCCAATCTGTCTGGCATGCTCGTTGTGGCCATCCAGCATCTCCAGTTTTACATTGCTTATTGCATAAAAACAACTTAGAATTGTCGTCCAATATTTCTATTCCTTGTAATGCTTGTCTTTGTAATAAAAGCCATAGGCTTCCGTTTGGAATCTCATCCCTTGTCTCCAAACGGCCCCTTGACATTATTTATTCTGATGTTTGGTCTTCTCCAATACATTCTGTTGATTGTTACAAATATTATGTAATTTTTGTTGATCATTTTTCCAAATTTATTTGGCTTTTTCCTTTAGTTCGAAAATCAGATGTTTACACCACCTTTGTGAAGTTCAAAGCTTTTGTTGAAAAACAATTCGACAGTGTCATTAAAATTTTATATTCGGATAATGGCACTGAATATCATGTTATGAAACCTTTTTTGCAACTCAATGGCATCTCCCATCTTACATCCACCCCCCACACCCCTCAACAAAATGGATTTGCTGAACGTCGGCATCTCCATATCCAGGAAACTGCTTTAGCTTTGCTTTCCCATGCCTCCATGCCTATCATTTTTTGGTCGTATGCAGTTGGCGTTGCTGTGTATTTGATAAACCGTCTGCCCACCAAAACTCTCAACATGCAATCCCCTCATGACATTCTCTACCAACAATCACCTAACTACACTCGCCTTCGTGTCTTCGGATGTCTTTGCTATCCCTGGATACGTCCCTACAAACCCCATAAGCTCGACTCTCCCTCGATTCCCTGTGTCTTTATTGGTTACTCCCACACTCAAAGTGCATATCTATGTTATGATCTAACTGACTCAAAACTCTACGTTTCGCGTGATGTGCGCTTTGTTGAAGACTCCTTCCCTTTGCCTCTCTCGCCTCTCGATTCCTCCTTACCTCCTCTTGAATCACTCCTACCAGCTGACTACGCCACCCTTGAGCTGCCTACACCCCCTCCCACACATCCTCACCCCTCGGCAGCCCCATCCCACACCCCACCCGAGACTCCCACCCTCATACCCGAGGCATCTCCTCCTCCCTCTTCCACCTCTGCTTCCCCATCGTCCTCTTCCTCCTCCTCCAACTCTAGTCCTCCCTCATCGCCTGATATTACATCCCCTCCCCCTCAACCGAATCATCCTATGGTTACCCGTGCCCGAAACAATATCACCAAAAAACGCAAACTTTTCAACCTCTCAGCCCAGCTTGAGAAACCTTATCTAACCGTTGAACCAGCCACAGTTAAGCAGGCATTGCAGTGTTCGCAGTGGCGTGATGCCATGGCGGATGAGTTTGCAGCTTTAGCTCGCAACAATACTTGGTCTCTAGTTCAGCATCGACCTGGCATGAATGTTGTGGGCTGCAAGTGGGTTTATCGGATTAAACGTTGCCCTGATGGATCGATTGAGAAATATAAGGCCAGGCTAGTCGCTAAGGGGTTTCATCAGAGGCCTGGTATTGACTACTTCGAAACATTTAGTCCGGTGGTTAAACCAGACTACGATACGCTTAGTGTTATCCTGGTGTCTCATTTGGTCGGTCTCTTCGTCGACTTGATGTGAATAATGCTTTTCTTCGTGGTTCGCTATCCGAGGGCGCCTACATGTAGTCGACCTCCGGCTTTGAGGATCCTCAAAACCAGGTTTTATTTGCAAGTTCTGTATGCGATTTATGGCCTTAGCGAGCACCTCGTGCCTGGTACCACGAGCCGCGTAATTTTACGGTATCCATTGGTTTTGTAAACTCACGGGCTGACTCATCGTTGTTCACATGGCGCACGGATACTTTTGTAGTGTTTATGCTTGTGTATGTTGATGATATTGTGGTCACAGGCAGCTCTCAAATTTACATTCAGCAGGTTATTGATGCACTCGCCAATCGGTTTTCGATTAAGGATCTTGGCCACTTGTCTTATTTTTTGGGTGTCGAAGTTTCTGCCACCCCCACTGGTATTCTTTTATCCCAAGCAGGTTACATTAATGACATTCTCACTCGGGTTCGGATGGATGACTCGAAGCCTGTCTCCACGCCTCTTCCTGTGGATGCTTTCACAGTTCCTGAGGCGCTTGCACATGGTTCTCCACCACTATCCAATCCCACGCAGTACCGCCAGGTTCTTGGTTCGCTTCACTATTTACTTTTCACTCGCCCGGATATTGCATTTGCTGTTAATAAAATGGCACAGTTCATGCAATCACCCACGGAGTATCATTGGCTTCTAGTCAAACGGATTTTGCGTTATTTATCTGGCACAGTTACACAGGGTTTACAGTTCTTTTCTGGCACTCCCTTGGAGTTGCATGCTTTTTCTGATGCTGACTGGGGTGGTAACAAGGATACAGGTTATTACTCCACTACTGCTTACTTGGTTTTTCTTGGTCGCAATCTCATATCCTGGAGCTCCAAGAAACAGGATTCAGTTGCTCGTTCTTCCACGTAGCCGAGTATCGTGCGATTCTTGATAATCGGCATTTGAAATTGCTTGGCTTACATATTTGCTTGGTGATCTTGGATGTCTTTGTCGAGTTATCCCTACTATCTTTTGTGATAATCTGGGGCCATGAGGTTGAGTCTTTGCTCGGTGTTTCATTCACGGATGAAGCACGCGTTGCCATTGATTATCACTTCATCGAGGATTATGTTGAGCGTGGTATTGTTCGTGTTGCCAGAGTATGTACAGATGATCAGCTGGCTGATCCTCTGACGAAGCCCTTACCACGGATACCGTTTGAGTCTTTTATCTCCAAGCTTGGACTACGCTACCTACGTCCAGCTTGAGGGAGCGTGTTAGAATAAATACTTTTATTATATTTATGTACTTACATATTTGCCCTTTATCTTGTACTATATAAACGATGTATCTCCTTTCGTTATCAGTTAATGGAAACATTATTCCCATTCATGAATTTGTCATGAAACGACTCGGTAGCCAAGTTGAAAGTGAGGATTCGCCAGTTGAACGATTCTCCTTCTATTGCTGTTACCACACACCAATGCACGGCCCCATTAAAGAATGTAGAACAATCAGTTGAATCATGAACTACGAAAGGAAGTTCATCATCCGATTTTCTCCAAGAATTTGATCTTAAGCTATATACATCACCCCACTGTCGAACATCTCTACCTGAATACAAGGCCATTACTCTAACAACCTTAAAATCCATGGTCGTATCATCAAATCCAAAGCCGACCAATTCGAAATACTCTCGACCCTCGAGTGGGATGGGGAGCAACTTCACCTCCGCCAATGATGGATTAATCAATATTATAATATCATAATTTGTCAAGCACATAATCCCATTGAATTGATCTACCAAATATAGATAAGAACCGCGGCTACGAGAAACCGGGATTTCAAAATTAAGCACCGGCCATGTCTCAGAAGTTTCTTTATGTTCATCATAACTGCATAAAGATAGATTCAGCCGGTCCACATGAGCACTATCGTCATGCCATTTATTGGTATTGCGAATGACTAAACACATAGCAAAAAGACTCTCCTTGTTCTCAACGAGATGCTTCTTAATGAAACGACTGCTTTTGATGAGATTAAGATACGATTTACTTATGCTCTGGAATCGGATGATGGATTTCACAGGTAGCTTAACAAGAATATCCTCCATGATTTCTTCAGGAAGATGACGACGACTCCCCCTCTTATTGCTTCTTTCCATCTTACTGCTACTTCCGGTTTAACACCTGACTGGAAGTTTGTTTGATTTCTTCAGGATTCGAGATCTGTGGATCTAGATGAGGATTGGAAGGGTTTTTTTTTTTTTTTTCCAATAGATGAGCTTTTTTCCGATAGACGAGCAAAGGATTCGAGATTTTGTTGATGCTAAACGATTGGGTTATATAAAGTGGGATTCCTGTTCCCGTGTGGATAGACTAACCTTAAAAACTGATATGAGGGAGCTGTCTGTCTGAAAATTAATAACAACAACAACAACAACAACAACAATAATAATAATAATAATAATAATAATAATAATAATAATCTCTCTATCTCTATTATCACTTTCCTTATTTTATTATTAATGTATTACATATCCTTTTCATTATGACTTAATTAATCGCTGTTTCCAAAAAAAACATAAAAGTCTTAACCATAATTTCTTTATTTCATTAAAATGTTATCATAATTTGATAATAAAAAAAATGTTATCATTATTAAATATTAAATAACTAAATATCTTTTTTGAGGGTTAAATAACTAAGGACAAAATTTCTCCGCACATCCGGTAATACGTACCCTTGTAGTTATTTCTCATTTCAGAAAAAAAATCCACAGAGACTGAAATCTCCTTGTTTGGTTTAGATTTACTCTTTCTCGATAGACAAATCTCTGAAAATGAATTGAAGATGCCCTCTTTGATATGGCTGATTATAGGGGGTCTGGCCCACAGGGCATCCCTGCAGTCACCCTTGTTTCTTTTATGCCTAAAACAACCCCATTGAATTTGTTGATCAGTTCAGGCCTACAGGTGATCTGGTTCTTCTCGGAGAGTCCACCACTGAGCAAGTTAATACTATCAGACAATTGCTTCACAGATTATGTTCTATATCTGGATAGAAATTGAGCACTAACAAACCCAGGTTTCACGTGTCTAAAAATACTTCAAACCATTTGAAAGAAATCCTCAGCCTGGAACTAGGTATGCAGCATTATGAGGATCTTGGTTACTATCTGGGAGTTCCTTTGTAATAAAATGTTACTGAGGATGCAGTGAAATATATCTAATTTGGTCTTTATAAAGTGTGAATGAAGATGTAGTGACACATGATTTGTTATTCGGAAATCGTCACTTAAGATGAAGCGACACATGTTTTGGTCTTCAAAAAGTGTCACTGAAGATAAAATGACAAGCTATTATTGTCACAACATATAAATGTACATATGTTTAATAGTGCAAGTGCATCTTCATATGTCATTTTATTTTCAACTTCACTGTTACTGTTAGGTGTAGTGTCCGAAAGACAATTATGTAATTGTTTTAGGACAGAATTAATAATTCATCTTATTATATGCATGTATGCTAATAATTAAGACACTACTGAAAACCCTAAGTACCTCGACTATGTAATCACATAACTAAGTGTATGGCTATACACAAGAGGATTGAGTAAGTGAGATGTACTTAAAATTAACTTAGTCCGTAGCGTTGATTAATCTGAGTACGGGTCTCATGATTAATATGCTAATAATGCGCCCAGAACACTTTACGGTGTGACAGTCTTATCCGGACTGTCGGTAATAGGGTACCTAGTGGGGCATTTATATATGATGATAATCATATAGAAATTTGGACCGATTTGATTTGAGTTCTCGATATAATTCCGTGATCGAGAAGTCTTATCGAATCACAAGATGATCATATATGGATTAATCTCAATCCTGAGGTGATCACAGACAACTGCTTAGACTAGGGTAGGGTTTGATGTGTTAGTAAGGATCACTTCGTAGTATGTGGTCCAACACTTCTCGTTGGCTCTATTCTGGAATGAGTGAGTAGTCTGTGTTATCACAGATATGGAATCCATTCCTTCCCTCGGGAAGTAGACAGACAGCAGGAAGTCGAGAGAAAGCCATTTGTTTGGGATCGCATTGATGCGCCTGTCTCAGGCCGGTCAGAGAAGAAAGGAGGCAAGAAAAATAAAGATTTCGTTCCCCTCAACCGGTCGAGATCGGAGATATTGTCGATCATTGTCTCTAAGAATCTGGCAAAGAGACCACCTCCCATAAAGAAATCTCGAGAAAAGCGAAGGTCGACAAAGTACTGTGAATTCCATGAGGACACAGGTCATTCGACAGAGGAATGTTTCGACTTAAAGAAAGACATCGAGGCCTGCATCCAAGAGGGGAATCTGGATGAGGTCGTCGATAGATCACGCTACACCGAGCCCAAGGGGCAAAGAGATGGTAAGAGAAAGAGTTCCGACCAAGATAGATGTCGGGGAAGGGAGAATCAGAGATGACGAGATCGATCTCCAGATCACGACGGCGACAACTACGGTTGGGATAGGTTCGAGGATAATCGGCCAAACAATTACGTTAATACGATTTTTGGGCTAGGGGAAAGCGAGAAAGAGCGTGCCAGTCAAGGATCAGATGACAGCTCGAGATCACATAAGCAGCAGAGGTTTACCAAGGAAGTCGGGTACGGTCCCAAAGACGACGTCCTCAAGTTGAGAAGAACTTGCTCCCAATTGCCTCTCCACTGTTTGGTTTTACTGGACAAGCTGTCCATCCCATGGGTTCGATCAAGTTGCTTACGACAGTAGGTGATGGAGAGAAAGGGAGGACACTAGAGTTAAACTATGTGGTCGTCAAAGCTCCTTCAGCCTATAACGTCATCTTAGGACGACCTGCCCTTTTCGAGCTGCGAGCAATCATTTCGACGTTCCACAACAGCATGAAGTTCCCAACTCGGAATGGTTCCCACGAAGTCAAAGGGATATTGAAATTGCGGTAAACACCAACTCGATTGTGATGAGCGGGAAAATGGTCATGCGACAAGTCATCATCGAACCGATTCCGGAGGAAGACGAAGAAAAGTGTTGGGCCTCGGCGAAGCGATCAAATAAAATGTTAGCTTGTGGGAAGGGAGGAATAACAAAATGTCCCGATCGAGTCCGGATCCCGACTCAGGAAAAGCAGTTACTCATAGATCTGTTGAAAGAATTTAAAGACGTTTTTGCGTGGAAAGCTTCTGACATGCCAGGCTTGCCGACCGACATTGCCATCCACAAACTCGAAATAGACCAGGATAGAAGGCCAATCAAGCAAAAGAAGAGAAATTTCACGTCGGATCGATTGAAAGCTATTGAATCGGAAGTCGGAAAATTATTGTCAGCAAACATCGTGAAAGAGGTACTTTACCCAGAGTGGCTAGCAAATCCAGTGTTGGTGAAGAAACCAGACGGAAGCTGGCGCATGTGCATAGATTTCACGGATTTGAATAAGCTTGTCCAAAAGACTCCTATCTGTTACCTAAAATCGACAGGTTAGTAGATTCGACCATCGGCTTTGAGGTGTTTGCTTTTCTAGACGCTTATAAAGGATACCATCAAATTCTGATGGACCCTCGAGACGCGGAAAAGACGGCGTTTATCACGGAATTCGGCACCTTCTGTTATGTAACCATGCCATTCGGACTTAAGAATGCTGGAGCCACATACCGGAGGCGATCAACAAAATCTTTACCAAGCGATTGGTAGAAGCATGGAAGTTTACGTCGACGACTTACTCATCAAGAGTCGATCGCTGAAGAAGTTTTTGGAAGATGCTCGAGAAGTGTTCGAGGTATTAAGAGAAACCGAGATGAAGCTGAATCCTAAGAAGTGCACTTTCGGGGTGAGAACATGCAAATTTCTGGGGTATATGGTATCGAAAGAAGGGATTCGAGACAACCCTGATAAAATTGACACATTGAAGAATATGCCATCCCCTCGGAACACGAAAGAAGTACAGAGACTTACTGGTCGAATGGCAGCACTCAATAGATTCTTATCTCGGTCAGCCCAGTGTGCTCTACCATTCTTTAAAATTCTTCGAAAGGCCAGTCCTTTTCACTGGGATATCGAATTCCAGACAGCCTTTGAAGAATTGAAGACATATTTATCAAAGTTACATACTCTCTCTTCCCCTAGAGAGGGGGAAAGGTTGTTGATATATTTATCGGTCTGCGAGGAAGCAGTGAGTTCGGTCTTAGTTCGAGAGGGGGAAAAAGGCCAGGTTCCAATATATTTCGTGAGTAAAGCCCTACATGGCCCCGAGGTCCGATACTCACCAGCTGAAAAACTTGCACTATCTTTGGTACATGCCTCGAGAAAACTCAGGCCATATTTTCAAGCTCATCCAATTGTGGTAGTCACTGACCAACCACTTAAGCAGATTCTGGCGAAGCCTGACACATCAGGTCGACTAGCAAAATGGGTAATCGAGATGGCACAGTACGACATCGAGTTCGCTCCTCGAACTGCTATGAAAGCTCAAGCCTTGGCAGATTTTCTAGCTGAAGGCATCTCAGTTCAGATCGACCAGGAAAAACAGAGTCAGGAAGAACACAGGAATTTATACGTCGATGGAGCCTCCAGTAAGGAAGGAGCAGGGGCAGGCCTCTTGTTAGTCAGCCCGAAAGGAGAAGAGTTTCCATACGCTCTCCGATTCGACTTTAAGGCAACTAACAACGAGGCGGAATACGAAGCAATGATCACCGGATTGAAGCTCGCTCTAAAGCTGGGGGTCGAGAATTTGATTGTGTACAGTGACTCTCAACTGGTCATCAATCATGTCAGGGGGGAATATGAGGCTAAAGAAGACACAATGAAGAGTTATCTAGCAGTTGTTCAAGGCCTCAAACCCAAGTTCAGCTCAATACAGATCGAATAGGTACCTCGAAGTCAAAACAAGAGGGCCGACGCACTTTCTAAGCTCACCTCGAATTTCGTCTCGAGCAAGAAATTCTAGTCGAATTGCTAAATAACAGGAGTTATGAGGAGATAGAGGCCCAGCCAATTACTCAGCAGGCCACATGGATGGATGCGATCGCCCTATACCTGAAGGATGGAATTTTTCCAAGTGATAAAGTACAGTCAAGAAAGATCCGGCTACAATCAGCTCGATATGCATTTTTTAACGACATACTTTATCGGAAGTCGTTTACGAGTCCATGGTTGAGATGCGCATCTGAGATAGAGAGAGAATATCTACTTGAGGAGATCCATAGAGGAGCTTGTGGAAATCATTGTGGGGCTCGGATGTTAGCTCGCAAATGCAAGCTCGCGGGATACTTCTGGCCGTCAATGCAACGAGATGCGAACAACTTGGTACAGAAATGAAACTCGTGTCAGATTCACGATAACATCTCTCATCAACAAGCTCAAGAAATGAATGTCATCTCGTCAGCATGGCCCTTCGACGTGTGGGGAGTCGATATTGTGGGGCCCCTACCTCGAGCCCCAGGGAACAATCGCTTTGTAGTAGTTGCTGTGGACTATTTCACTAAGTGGGTATAAGCCAAAGCTTTACCCGACATCAGAGCAGCGACATTCAGGAAGTTCTTATGGATCGACATCCTATGCAGGTATGGTATTCCAAAGGCCTTAATCTCCGACAATGGCACTCAATTTGAAGACCGAAGAGTTAGAGAGTGGTTAGCAGAATATCATATTGATCAACACTTCACTTTCGTGGCTCATCCCCAAGCGAATGGTCAAGTCGAACAGACAAATCGACAAATTAAACTCGGGTTGAAAAAAAGGTTAGAAGCCGAAGGTTGAGATTGGGCGTCACAACTCCCGAGCATCATGTGGTCGTACAGGACAGCTCCCAATTCTTCGACAGGCGAAACACCTTTCTCCCTGGCTTATGGGTGTGAGGCAGTTATTCCCGCGGAAATTGGCGTTCCTTCTCCTCGAGTTCTGGCATATAATATTGAGACTAATGAGCCCGACATCCGACAAGAGAAAGATAATCTCGAGGAACGGAGAGAGTTGGCCTCAGCCAGGATGGCAAGGTACAAGCAGAAAATTTCTCAATACTATAATGCAAGGGTGAAATATAGATACTTCAAGGTCAGAGACCTAGCTAGTTCTAAGGAAAAAAAACGAAGCAAGTCGACAAGAAGAGATCGGAAAGCTGACTCCGAACTGGGAAGGTCCTTACCAAATCCTGAAAGTTCACCCTAAGGGTTCCTACCAACTAGGTCGAGCGGATGGAACAACAGTCCCTCGACAATGGCATGCAAACAACTTGAGGAGATATTACGTATGAATCGACCACTGTGTTTCTACCTGTAATGTTATGCGATTTGTAATCAGTCCATGAGACAATTTCATCTTTATCATAATAAATGTTTGATTTGATCTACTACTTTACTGAATTGTTTTTACTGTAATATTCTAAGTCCAAAAGGATACGAAGTTACAATCGACAAAGAATTGAGCAATCCGCAAGTCAGAACTCTCGACATAGCCATAAGCATACAACGCATAAGGCAAAAAGAAGACTCGCAAGGTCGGGTCAAGTGTCCAAGTCAAAAGTCTAACGAACCTAAGGGTCGAATAAGGCAGACAAAGGACGGTTCGCAGGGTCGGGCCAAATGTCTAAGTCGGAAGCCGAACGAGCCCAATGGTCGAATAAGGCTGAGACAAGGACGGTTCGCATGGTCGGGCCAAACGTCCAAGTCGGAAGTCTAACAAGCCTAAGAGGCAGTTAGACCGAGACAAGGACAGTTCGCAATGTCGGACTAACTCGAAGATCTAACAAGCCTACTAAGGCTGAAAAGCCAAGGCAAGTAGATCGATCTAAAGCCATACAAAATCTAAGTGCATTATGAACTAGAGTTCATAAAACACTTGGGGGGCAAGGCTACAACAATAAGGCAGAAGCAAACAGAGCCAAAGGTTCGACAAGCAAGAAAGCCAAAGACAACAACAAACAGAAAGATAAACGATAATAATTACAAATCAGAAATTTCAAAGCAAAATAAGGCCAAGTCGATAAGACCAGCCAAAATGAAGTCAATGAAATACTGATAGTAGCAAAAATAGTTACAAGTTGAAAAGTTTCAAAGTTCAACACTCAATTAAGACAGAATAATCAAATAGAAGCATCGGGAATCGGAGTCGGAATAGCATCTTCTGGGGTCGGCGTAGGAACAACGGCAGCAGAAGTCGTATTATCGGGAGTCGAGTCTGTTGTAGGAGCACCATACTTCTGGGCAAGTGGTATACCCTGTTGAAATTCATCGAAGTATAGGTCATACAACGCCTCCGAGCCAGGGTCATGAAGGCCAGGTTCTTCAAGCCTGTCGATCTCGACCTCCGGATAGACCTTCTTGACATGGTCCACCGCCTTGGTGAACCCTCCAAGAATGGCCGTCTGCATTATTACATCGAGATCCCCGCCTAACTCGTCGGACTTCCGATACTCGAGCACCGTGGGCGACCACTTACTTCCTCAGCCGCCTAGGGACTGATCCAGATTCGGTCTTCAATCGATCTCTCTTTTGCAGTAGCGCTCCCGTGCTAATTCCCCGCTCGAAGTCTCTCTCGAGCGACCTCCTCCTTCCAGCTGCGCAGCGGTTGTTTCTCCAACTCGGCGACAACGGCGTTTCGCTTCCTCTCAGATCTTCTTTATCTCGGCATCGGCCTCTTTCTTGAAAACATTGAGTTGCGATTCCAGACCGACAATCCCCGCCGACTTGCAAACGTTCTCGTCCAACAACCGCCGAATCTGTGTCTTCAACTCTTCCTCGGTCTCAGACGGCATGTTCATACGTCGAGAAGCCTCTCGAATCATAAAATAATGCTGCCAAAGAGAAAAAATTAAGGCATAGGCTTCGAAAGGTACAACATAAAAAGAAAGAAAGAGAAATCGACAAGAGTTAGTGTTTACCACACGACTCAGTTCTCGGAGGGAAGAGGCCAGGACCTTGCCGTCCACCTTCTCGACATCCTCGGCCGACATCCCACCCGTTGCAGCAAGATTGAGAGAGGGTTTGGTAACTTTGGCCTTTTTGGCCTGCTTCTGCTGGTCTCTCACCAGCTCCTCGAGAGCCGACCTCTTCTTTTGCACCTTGGTCGCCACGGAGCCGGAAGTCTCCTCACCCCCTCCCACAGTAAAGTCGATATTATTTTCCTTTTCACTAAAGGATTTTTAGGAAATCAATAATAATTATTTTTTTTCCTTTTATTTATCCTTTATTTTAATGGAAAATTAATGAAAAAGAAAGTACTACTAAATAAGGTTTTTGAAGTGACAAAAATACCCTTACAACCCCTCCTTATAAGAAGTTTCATCCTCGAAACTTGATGCATCAGGTAAAGGAGGAAACTCGAAGAGAAGGGAAATACCACGAACAAGATGGTCTCGAGGATCTCGATTAAAGCCTAAATATCGGCATCCTAGACAACAGTGTTTACGCCCAAGCTATCCTAACCTAGCTTGCCCAAGATTTTCGAACTTAGGCTCCAATACCAACTGTAACACACCTATCCCCAATACCGAGTCATATATGGACATGGGACGTTCGGCACGTGACATTTAGAGTAAACCTTAAATCTCATTTAAGCATCATGTCATATCAGAGTAATTAAAGATTCACGCGGAAGAAAACAAGCAGAAGATTCGGGGAAATAGACCCTCAAGGTCTTCCAAAACAACCATCAACGAGAATACCACTGCTGTCAAACAAAATCGTAAATAAATAAAAGCAAAACTATTAACCATTACAACTCACTTGTCCGAAAAGAGAGAACAACTATAAAAGGAAACCAAAACGTAAACGACTCCAACGCTCCATCCTAAGCTAACACTCCAAGCTAGTCGCCAAATCAACATGTACATGCAACCTTCTTATCCCAAATAAAGGAGTGAGCCCATGCACAAGCATGTATGTCGGATACCGGGAGACACGACATGATCTACTTATCCAGTTATGAAACAATTGAATATAAACTTGAAACGTTACTTAACAATGCATAAGAAACATGCCATTTCTAAAACAGTTACTTAACAATGCATAAAAGGAAGCCATTTCTAAAACAGTTACTTAACAATGCATAGGAAACATGCCTAATTACTAAATCAGTTTATCTTGCACATACTTGTTCGTTTACATTAATTACTGACTTACTATGTCCGTGTCCTACTGATCAAACTTACATAAGATACTACTAACCCATACAATGTTCATATCTTGTGTGTACTGGCATGTTCCTTACATATTTAGCATAAGGTGTTGGATCGTATATGCGCAAAATATATCCTAGAGGGGGTGGGGTGGGGGGTGAATAGGATATTACGGCTTTTAAAATTTTATTAAGCCTTTTGGACTTTAAATTAATTAACCTAATATTGATAATAAACTAGGCGGAAGATCTAGCTAAAATCAACGTGTATAGGTTAATGTTCTTGTGATCAAATATTGATTAAAGATTTTAATAGGTTAAAACCTAATCAATTAGCATGCAGAGTTTTTAAGTGTGTTTCTAATTTGATTCCAAATCACATACACTGATTTTAATAGTTGTTTAAACTATCATACAGTCCTATGTGTCAATATCAAACTGTGGAAATATTACAGCATTATTCAGCCATTATTCAATGATCGCTTGAGTCTCATTTGAAGTCTCTTGAGTTCAATGAGGGTGACTGATTTCGAGCAGAATATTTTGTACACTTTATTTACTTGTAAAAGACATATTAATTGTGATACATATAAACAATTAATATGTCAAACTCTAGTTTAATTTATGTCATAGACATAGCTTTTACTTTTACTTTTTGCATGCTTGCCGCCCACACCTACATACCCAAGTGGCCGCCCAAGATAGCATAGCTAGTTTACTTTATTAAAGTTATATCTATTTATACTCTTGTTTACTCAATGAATAAGCTAAGTTGAAGTTTACTCTTGTGTTTATCACATTCTCAAACTCTCTTCATGGTATCGGAGCCTTACTGAGTTCTAAAATCCGCTGCAAAACTCAGTTCTTTTTCAGGAAAATGTCGACATTATCTGAAGCTTCATCTTCTTCATGAGACTCACAATTTGCCTCAAGATGGGATAATCGAACACTCTTCTTTACAAATCATAAACTTGATGGTAACAATTACTTGCTATGGTCAAGGTCTATGAAAATGTATATCTCCGGCCAGGGCAAGATGGGATATCTGTGCAGTTTCCAAACCTACCCTGCTGGCCCGACCCCAAGTTTGAAGCATGGGACACGAAAAATAACCAAGTCATGACCATCCTCACGAGGTCTATGACAAAAGATATCGATGAGAACTTCATGATGTATGACCTTTGCTAAGGAAATGCAGGACAATGCCAAAGACCTTTACTCAAAAAAGGACAATACATCCAAGTCTATGAACTCAAGCTCAGATTCAAAATTGCGCAGACAGGGGATATGTCTCAGTAACTTCAAGACTTTAATCAACTATCTAAGGCATGGCAACACCTAGATATGTTGGAAACTCACCCTGGAATGATGTCAAGGATCTTTGCTTCTATATAAAGACATCATAGAAAGAAGAGAGTATTCAAGTTCCTCACTGGATGAATCCTACTCTTGATGATGTTAGAGGTAGAATTCGCAGCTACTAAACCTCTCCCAAATCTCAAATCCATGTTTGTTGAGGTCAAACATGAGGAAAGTGATGCTCTTGAACTCCCTGCCGACAACCTACTCGAGAGTGCCACCTGGCATTATCGTCAGAACCTCTACCGAGGCTTACAGGAAGCCTCGATAAAACGGGAAGCTTTTACGTGACCACTTTAAACGCACAAATCACACCAAGGACACTTGCTTGGAAACTACATGGCAAGCCTAACTCCTCCAAGACCTCAATACCGCCAAGGAAAGTCGAGCGGCACACATAAGTGAGGAGAAGATGACAACAGTTGAATGCACGACTTGCTTTGCATTCAAAGCCTTCCTAACTCAACAAAAGGAAGGTAGTCACTCTCTTGACATAGCCTCTCATGCCAATGACAGTAAATTCTACTCATCTATTAGTAATGAAACTGGATTGTTGATTCTGGGCCTCATCCCATATGACTGGTAATAAAAATCTCATTACTCAACTTAAGCCATGTCCCCAAATTCACAATATTAAGGCTGGCAGATGGATCTATCTCTACTCAAAAAGGGTTTGGTAAGGTGCACTTACTAATAAGATATGCCTTCAGGATGTCCTATTTGTTCCAAAATTAGATTGCAATCTCATATCTCACAAGAAACTTACTAAAGATTTGAACTGAATTGTTGTTTTTAATGAGAATCGCACACATTCCAGATCATTCCTCAAAGGCCGTGATTGGGGCTCATAAACCTTGCTCAGAATCATTTGTGGTCAACCTGCGAAGGCGAAGACAGTAAGATCAAGACCGCGCCTCGGACTTGTACTCAAAACCTAGACAATATCATGTTATGGCATTATAGACTAGGACATCCCGGTTTAGTTATTTAAAGTCTATAGATCATGAATTGTTTAAAGGTTGTAATTTGAATGATCTTCAATGTGATATTTGTCAATTTGCCAAACTCACCAAATCTGTGTATGCAAAATTACCTCACTTACCTTCCACACCATTCACCTTAATTCACAAAGTGATGTATGGGGACCTCAAGAGTAAAAAGCATAACAGGAAGAGGTGGTTTGTTACCTTCATAGATGATCACACCGTAACCACTTGGTTATTTTTAATGAAGGACAAATCAAGTTGGATCTATCTTTCAAGAGTTTTACAACATGGTCTCCACTCAGTTTGACACTAAGATCAAAATTTTGAAGACCCGACAATGCCCTTGAATATTATGAGTCTCATCTCACCATTTCTTGATGGATAAAGGGATTGTCCATATCAAGAGTTTGTGTTGAAACTCCTCAAAGAAAAATGGGGTTCTTTGAGAAAAAAACAGCATCTGCTAGAAATGGCTAAGTCTATCATGTTTACCACAAATGTTCCAAAATATATGTGGGATGAAGCTATATTGACTTCCACATACTTAATCATGACTTCCCAAAGAGGTACTAGGCTTCAAAACTCCTATCAAAACCCTACCGCCACACACTCCTGCCCCATCTTATTTCCCGATTACCTCCAAAAATCTTTGGGTGTACTGTGTTTGTCTATATCCATGCCCAACACAGAAGCAAACTTGATCCCAAGGCTCACAAGTGCATTTTCTTAGGATATGCAAAGGATATGAAAGGCTACAAGTGTTACTCTCCTTCTAAAAAGAGATTTTACAATTCTATGGATGTAATTTTTTTTGAAAGGACTCCTACTACTCTGACAAGTCCACTGAGGCGATCAGCGATGGAAACTCGATTGAAATTGACTAAACCCTTTCCTCGGCAACCTCTTAACCTCGTGATGATCACGATTCTCGATCTCTGATCCTCGGCAACCTCCCGAACTCGATACTCACGCACTGAGCCTGCGACCACGAGAGCTCTGCGACACTCGGCCAGCTCTGAGATCCTCAACTGACTCTTGACATTGATGATAGGCCTATTGCTCTCAGAAAGGGAAAGAGATCTTGCACTGATCACTCTATTCATACTTATTTACCTTATGATCAGCTGTCTCCTGTCTTTGCCATGTTTACACAGGACTTGGACTCTTACTCTATTCCCAAAAATATTCAGGAGGCTCTTCAAAATGATAAGTGGAAGGCTGCTGTTAAAACAGAGATGACTGCCCTCCTGGATAATCATACTTGGGATCTCACAACTCTTCCAAAAGGCAAGAAGACAGTTAGCTGCAGATGGTTATTCACTATCAAATACAATGCTGATGGTATAATTGACAAGTACAAAGCCAGGTTGGTTGCCAGGGGTTTCACTCAAACTTATGGCATTGACTATAAAGAAACTTTTACACCAGTGGCAAAGCTCAACACTGTCAGGGTATTAATTTCTCTAGCTGTCCAACTAGACTGGCCTCTACACCAATTGGATATCAAAAATGCTTTTCTCAATGGAGACCTCACTGAGGAAGTCTACATGAATGTACCTCCTGGCTTTGTCAATCCTCACCCTCAAGGCAAGGTATGCAAACTCAGGAAATCTCTATATGGCCTGAAGCAATCCCCTAGAGCATGGTTTGGAAAACTCACTACTGTGGTTAAAGCTGCTGGATATCATCAATGCAACTCAGATCACACTATGTTTATCAAGACAACCAACCAGAGAAGATCTATTCTTATTGTATATGTGGATGATATCATCCTTACTGGAGATGACTCTACTGAGATTCAAAATTTGAAGACTCTACTGGCAAAGGTGTTCCAAGTCAAGGATCTGGGCTACCTCAAGTACTTTCTTGGTATGGAAGTGGCTAGAAACACCAAAGGCATTTCAGTCTCCCAAAGGAAGTATGTCTTGGACTCTTGAAGGAGATCGCATCTTTGGGATGCAAACTCTTTGTATCCACAGGTAGATCCCAAGTAACACCTCTAATGCATGGTGACATTCTTTGTCGAAAAGAACAATATCAAAGGCTTGTAGGTAAACTCATCTACCTTTCTCACACAAGGCCTGATATTGCATATGGGGTTAGTCTGGTCAGTCAGTTCATGCACTGCCCTACTGAGCAACATTGGGATGCAGTGAATAGAATATTGAGGTATTTAAAGTCCACTCTGGCCAAGGCCTACACTTTACCAAGTCTCTTGATAGATCAATCAAGTCTGCACCGATCTTGATTGGGTGGATGTCACATTGATGAAAGGTCTACCACAGGCTATTGCTCGTATGTATGGGGAACACAGTTACTTGGAGGAGCAAGAAACAACCTCTTCGTGTCAAGCGATCTTGAAAATTTGAACTCAGGGCACTTGTACTTGGCATTTGTGAAGCTCTATGGCTAAAAAGTGCTTGATCGAACTTCAAAGAACCTTCTCGAAGAACTATCACACTCTGCTTTGTGATAATAATTCAACCTTATGCATGGCGGAAGATCCCATCCATCATGATAAAACCAAGCATGTGGACATTGTGGACACTTTCTGAAGGAGAAGATTGATGCCAAGATTATTCAACTCCAGTATGTGTTAGGAAAATTTCATCGCAACGGAAGCGATTTAAGGATCTAGATCTATGTGTATACGTAATAAAACATCAAATCTACATCTACAAGTGAGTTTGTAAATCATACCTTTTGGATCTCAAATCCAAATCGAAGAACCGCAAGGAGGATGACTTGGGAGTAGATGTGATGAGCACCACAGCCAACCGTACGTGTGATCCAAGCAATTCCCGGTGGAAGGAATTCTAGACTCGAACCCCTCCGATATGCTACCGGAAAAATCTCCAAGATTTTCCCTTAAACCCTTGGCGAAAATATCACTTCTTCTCTCAGAGGAGAAGTCGAAATTTATTGTGTGTTTTAGACTTGGGAGAACTCTCTTTATATAGGAGAGTAATCCTTGTCCTCCAAGGATTTTATAATTAATACAAAATCAATTATAATAATCCTATTAAATAAAAGATAATCTTAAAATATTCTAGAACAAATCAAGAACATTTTTATCTTTATTATTTACCATAAATATTTATCCAATAAATATTTTATGCACATGTCTTTTTAACACACAAGAAAACTAATTCCTTGTCAAATAAAGACACATGTGGCGCCACAAACATATATTGACCTAGTCAATATTAATTTTGCCATTACACAATAATTGGGCCAAGATTATGGAAAATGTCTTTTCCACATATTTAATTATTTAGCCCAACTAATTTAATAGTCCACCAAACAATTAATTCACATATCGTTTTAATAAAGTCCAACATGAACTAAATTAATATTATTAGGATTCGACGTCCGAGAATATACATGCTATATTAGGAGGCACGTCGGGGACCATGGACAAATAATCGTGGCTCGATAAATCAAATAAATAATTATCTTATGAAATGAATAATTATATTCGATAAATCAATCACGAGAATATGCCACCATAATCCCGTGATCGCACTCCTCCGATTATAAGATTATATTTATCTCCTCACGAGAAGTAATAAGCGTCCACCGATATAATCATTTCATATGGATTAATCCTCATAGATTGCTTCATTCTAAATCGGGAAGTTACCGTTAACCCTTTTCGAACATCTTGTCCTTACTTACCATTAACCCCTAGTGATCAATAATTCAAATAACTCACCGGTAGCTAATCGATGTAATATGAATCCCATGGATCGATCAATGTCTAGGATTAACTCATAAGGAATCGTCTATCTACTTCCATAAATGGAAGGAATGGATTCCGTATCTGTGATAACACGTACTACTACTCACTCAATCCAAGACAATGCCAAGATGGGGTAATTCGGATCACGCACTCGGTGTAATCCTTAACCGTCAAGTCAAACCTCATCATGCCGATTCAAGCGTTCATCGTGATCACCTCGGGATTAAGATATATCCATAATATGATCATCTAATGATTCGATAAGACTTCTCAATTACGGAATTATATTGAGAACTCGGATCAAATCGGTCCAAATTTCTATATGATATATCTATCATATATAAATGCCCCATTAGGTTCCCTTAACCGAAAGTCCGGATAAGACGATCACACCTATCGTGTTATGGGCGCATTAATAGTATGTTAAAGGGAGACCCGATACTCTCGATTAACTTTACTACGGACTAATTGTATTTTAAGTACATCTTCACTAACTCAATCCTCCCGTATATCTCATACATCTTTGAGTTAAGTGATTACATAAACGATATACTCGGGGTTTTACGTAGTGTAAATACTATTGTCACATCGGTGATTATGAGAATAATAAATATGAATAATAATATCATTTCATTTATTAAATAAAACAATTACAAAAAATTGTCTTTCGGGCATCACACCTAACAATCTCCCACTTGCACGAAAGCTTGTGATTAATTGTTTTAGAGCACACCCTATTATTTAAAACTACAGCAAACTACATCTCCCACTTGCTCTAAAGCAATTGAGACTCATCCCGTATTTTAGTACCCACAAAACTTATCATAACCATTTCAGATTCCAAAGTACACTCCGAGTATGCCGTCGTAGGATAGGTCAGTGACTCGGGGAGCACCTATATCTGAATGTCATGGGTCTTAATGATCAGTCAGGTTGTCGGCTCGAGGCGATCCGTAGAATCGAAACGTCGCCGGTCCATCTAATCATGTGGTACTTTCCCAATATGCTCTTGAACTCAAGTGATTTCGAAATCCTTATAAGCTACCCTTCATCGTTTGCACAATGATGTGGTATCGGCTTTCCAAATCTGGAATCACTCCCGTGAATCGAAAGAAATCCTGAGAGGCTATATCGCCTCTCTAGCTACTACAAAAGCCGCTAATCACCCAACTAGTTAAAGTCGAGTTGGCGTTGCTGGATTCCTCCAGGCAATAGCTTCAACACAAGAGTAAACACTGAGACCGAGATCGACTTAACGATCATCCTTAATCGACACAAAGTCGAACCACGGTGTATTCTCACATATCCAAGTTCACATTTGAATATGCCCGCGTATTATTCCTCGTTCTCTCAAGATACTAAAGGACATACTAAACTTGCTTCCGTTAACCGCCGAATCTAAGATTCGGTCAAAATTGACGTTCAATAACCTGACCATCTCTTACTAGAAAGAGAATCTATCCCATTTCTCTTGATCCGAAGATTAAGATAGCCATTCCTGAGGCATAGGGTAGAACTTCCTCGTTGAATGTTGCATACACAGATGCATCATCTTAACCAATAAGATGGATGGGAAACCAATGGATCGATTCTAATGAATTCGACCGAGTCAAACTCAGTAGAATGTTGTCCAAATCTACATTACGAGAGAATTGTGGCATTGTCGATTCGACTTCGAGATAACACACCCATGTTGAGTCCAACTGGTGCAAATAAGTTATCCTTCACAAACACTAATATATATGTATATATTCACTCTTCAGACTAAAATTGATATCCAATCTACACAAGACTTATCAATATTCGGTCAAATCCACATATTGTAGAAATATATGACTTCCAATGACCGAGAGGTTCGCTTTTTTATCCACAAAGGACATAAGCCTTGATAAATATTCTCATCATAAGTTCATAAGGCAATACCATTCATTGCTCGAATGAATCCAGACTCCGTTTGTTTGGCAAGAAAAGTCTCAGGGAATCACCCCTATTTTCTGCTTTTGAACGAAATCAGGTAATACTAAGTGGTAAGAGAGTCTGATTAACTCTCTACTTCTTAGGGAATTACCCCTAGACCACTCAAGCTTTGCTCTGAAAGATAAACTTTCCTATTCATTCTACTCTTTTCCATGTAGATCCAATTACTCCCACTGGGCCTGAGACACTCAGGTGGTTCTACAAGAGTATGAACAGCTCTGGAGTACCAAACTCCATTCACAGGGTTATGGCTTGTAAACCAACCTCTATTATCAGAATCCTATACAGCTCACAAAAGAGCCATAGGTCATCGGTCGATCCTGTAGACTATTAAGTCCATGAGAACCCATAATGGGTAATGGATAAACCATACTCCCACAATTTTCTTGGTGGATCGAAATTCTGATTTAGTTCAGTAGTATTTAGTGTCATCACCAACAACCGATGTTGGATGTGGTCTGATTTTAATCAGTTAGTAACTACCTTGAGTAATCGTACTTCAAGGTTCAAGGTTTCTTGTTCATGGATTCTATCGAAAGGATGCAACAAGATATAAGCTGCCCCTTCCCGATTTCAAGAATCTTATAACAAACCTTTTTCTCAATTCCTCAAGATATATCACGATTTGGTCATCGACGGGCGTGTGCGTGAAATTCAGATCCTACCATCAAGCATTATGTGCTAAATGCTTATATTGACGGAATTTGGGTGAACCGAATCCACTCATTATCCGTTAATTCCAAAGCACATTCTAGGTAGACTTCTGGGTTCTACATTTCAATGTAAACCGTTATTTCACTTCCAATATCTTTATTGAGTTAAGCGGTGTATTGTAGCACATCTACAACTATGTAAGGCAATTCAATGGTTTCTTCCTTAGTGAAAGCATTTCACTATGAGGCGAGCCGAACATCGCCTCAGGACTATGTGATGGCCCATTTACAGTATAGAATACTCCATCTCCGCGAGAATCCGAGACACCTTAAAATATTTTGGATAAACTTACCGGAGTGTTTGAATAGTTATCGAGACAAGAAGTCACTACTCGGAAGCTCCTACTAGCTTGTATCTTTCATCAGACCCCGAAGGTCGTCATGAACAAGCTATGTTACTTCTTTATAAGCATTATCCCTTCCCGATTGAAAGGAAACTTAGTCATTGAACCTTTGAGACAATATAACCAGATCGGGAGAAAGGAATCACCCGAGCCGCCTTGAGTCTTGTCTTTTAGGACTATGCACTAACTATGGAATATGAAGAAGCGTTTATCTAAATATAGAAACCAATTGCTTTTAATAGTTCTTAAGATATGTTTTCAAATTTTGTAAGTGGTTTTGACTTTATCAAACAAAAGTCCGAGTCTTGGATTCATACTACAAATGGTATATTCACTTTCTATACGACAAACAAATTATCGAATAGAAGGTAAATCCTTTCGTTCCAACGAATCTTAAACAGAAAAAATAAATCTTCTGCGATATCCAAGGATTGAATCCGAGATTCATTTCCTCATATCACTCCCACTATTTTGCTAAAATTACTGCCCGTTGTCTATTAATCGTTAATGCACAACTATCTTGTTCTTCCAAAGAACATAGCCTAAGAGAAAATCACCAAGGATTCATAGGTTGGTGATCCGAAATCACTATCCTTATCCTATGACTTTCAGTTTATTAATTTTTGGTTTTAGCCTTAAAATCAACTCAGTTTTTAGATGACTAACACTTTTAGACATACTCTCCCATTCTTGACTTTCCGTAAATGGAAACAGTCTTGAACTAGCAGTTCGTGTGAGTAGACACTACTCTTGAACCGTGGGATGTCTATTTCGAGTGTTACTTGTCGACTTCTTCTCGGATTTTCTAATATACCGTAAAAATCATAAAACTCCCACTAGTTCATCGATTCCAAATATCGTCTAACTAGCGACATTTCATGATTTTCCGATTTTTCAATTAGAATGGTTACGTGTGTACTTAGTTACACTTTTCTAATGTTCTAGAAAAAACAACAAATCATAAAGCTCCCACTAGTTCATCGATTCCAAATATCGTCCAACTAGCGACACTTCATGATTTTCCGATTTTTCAATTAGAAAATTACTCGTGTAATCACTACACACTTAAAATTCACTAAAAGAATTTCAAAGTCCGAAATCACCTTTGATCAAACTAAGTTTGTCTCCCGTTTAACACGAATGACATTAGTGACATACCCATATGTCACTCTGGTTTTAAAAGGCTTAAGAGAAAATATCTCTTCCGAAAAATAATTGCATTATCGATTAACTAGTTCAACGTCCTAGTTACTTTCCACTTTTTAATGAAGTCAATACTAGTCAATTATAAATTTTAAGCAATTTAGTAAGGGATATAATGCTGTAAATAAAATGACGTATATTAATTCAAGTTTAACACTACTATATTATTGTATTTTAGGAAGTGTAAACTAAACGTAAGTCTACTCTACCATTCCAAGGTTTTAACCTTGCATCTCGATGCCGCCGTAGTAGGGTAGGTCAAAGAGATCAACGGTTAAATCAATGAATAACTTGTGAGAATCGGACATCCCACGAGAATCGAACATCCCTTTATTCATTGACTACCTTCCTTTTAGCCTAGGTATTTATCAAAAATACCGCTGATGAGTGTGACCTACTATATCGGATCTCTTGATGCGCCCGAGTGTGCCGTCGTAGGATAGGTCGTTGACCCGACGAGTACCAGAAATCCTATCCTTTCGGAGACCAAGCCATGAATGTTGATAGGGGTGAACACCATCCGTAGGGGACGAAATCAAAGCGCCGCGAGGCGTCACCCTTCTCTCACTTACTTGCATCTATAGTAGAGACCGTGGGGTTGGTGTCGCCTTCCCGCTCCCACTCAATATTTTGGAAGTGGTTGTGGGTTAACTAACCACGTCTTTTGATGTTAACATAAAAGCACATCAAATCAAGGATTCCGAATGGTGTCGGTAACTTAGGCAAGCCTACCTTCCTATTATTCGTTGGAACATATGTGACATCGGACGAAATCGGGTCAAGAGAGCCCTATTGAGATTAGAAGGAATCACCCCTCCGCTCTCGGTTTGGCTTAGTCTTTCCGGACCCCGTGCATACATCACACTAGGAGGGTTAAGTCGTTGAGCGAAGCTCGATTGACCACCCAACCTAAAGCGAACCGCTTTTATCCAAGATTTATTGTTCTTTTACCATCATTCAATCTCGTAGATACTACGAATCGAAAACGTGATCTCGTTTGAGCTTTAAGGCGGTTCACCGAGAACACACACCGAAAGGCTAACGATTTCATAACCCGTCCTCGGATCTTTAATTAGTTACTAAATTAATTAATTACCACGTATTAATTAAATTTCAACTAATTACGCGAGTTTGTATACATGCCTATTTTAATTGCCAAAATTAAAATTCTACATGTATGCATGGAGTGGATTTATGATATGATGCATGTCATGGCAATTCCGATTTTATGTCTATTTTATGATCAAACACATAAAAATTAAAATTGCGGAAAATTTAAACACCGAGATGGATCGTTGGCACTTCGTAAATCAATCTATTAGAAAATAAAAACCAAAACCCTAACTAGGGTTTACTACTTTCTAACAAAATCTGCAAATGTTCGAACTCTTCGATGATCGGAAACCAAACGAACTCGGATCGGGACGAAACTTTCCAGATATTTTCTTCACTTCTCGAACTCCAATATGGACGGTTGGATCGGAGCTTTGACTTGTCAATTTTCTCCAGTTAACCGCCCAACTTGCTGCTGAATCTAACTTTGACTGCACCGCATCAAGGACTTCCTGAGGCAGATCGGGAATCGAGATGAATCGATCGACCTGAAATTTTTATGGTACGTCCAAAACTCCAAGTTGATCAATCTGAACGGTCGGATTTTTGTTTCAACGGTCCAAACTCTCCCAGAAAATCGAGGAAGTCACAGGTAGTGTATCTGTGAATCCTGCGTTTTTCTGTTACAGCAGCCTCTTCGCAGCATCAAACGGATATCGAAACGGACCCTGATCAACGCCAAAATTTGTGGAGTTGATCATCTTCTTCTAATCTTGATTCTGACCGGAGGGATCTTCGTTTCAACGGTTCGATCAACGGGAAAAGCAAAAATACTAAACAGCTACTAACTAGATCTATTTGCTGGAAATTAAACTTGCAATAAAGATAAATTACATAATTTCTATACTCATATGAACGAATTTTCATCATTCATATGAGTGTGTACAATAGATCTAACAGTAAACAATGCCAACACCAATCCATCTCTTCAACCACAACAATCGCAAGCATTCATCATAAAATTTTCAAAAATAATAAAATTAAAACGAAAATAATGCAATCTACACATGCATATTCCACTCCTTAGATCTAATATTTTATACGAATAAATATAGATCCCCTTGGCGACTTCCGATACCACTGTTAGGAAAATATCATCGCAACGGAAGCGATTTAAGGATCTAGATCTATGTGTATACGTAATAAAACATCAAATCTACATCTACAAGTGAGTTTGTAAATCATACCTTTTGGATCTCAAATCCAAATCAAAGAACCGCAAGGAGGATGAATTGGGAGTAGATGTGATGAGCACCACACCTTCCCGTGCGTGTGATCCAAGCAATTCCCGGTGGAAGGAATTCTAGACTCGAACCCCTCCGATATGCTACCGGAAAAATCTCCAAGATTTTCCCTTAAACCCCTTGGCCGAAATTATCACTTCTTCTCTCTAAGAGGAGAAGTCGAAATTTATTGTGTGTTTTAGACTTGGGAGAACTCTCTTTATATAGGAGAGTAATCCTTGTCTCTCCAAGGATTTTATAATTAATACAAAATCAATTATAATAATCCTATTAAATAAAAGATAATCTCAAAATATTCTAGAACAAATCAAGAACATTTTTATCTTTATTATTTACCATAAATATTTATCCAATAAATATTTTATGCATATGTCTTTTAACACACAAGAAAACTAATTCCTTGTCAAAATAAAGACACATGTGGCATACAAACATATATTGACCTAGTCAATATTAATTTTGCCATTACACAATAATTGGGCCAAGATTATGGAAAATGTCTTTTCCACATATTTAATTATTTAGCCCAACTAATTTAATAGTCCACCAAACAATTAATTCACATATCGTTTTAATAAAGTCCAACATGAACTAAATTAATATTATTAGGATTCGACGTCCGAGAATATACATGCTATATTAGGAGGCACGTCGGGGACCATGGACAAATAATCAGTGACTCCGATAAATCAAATAAATAATTATCTTATGAATGAATAATTATATTCGATAAATCAATCACAGAATATGCCACCATAATCCCGTGGATCGCACTCCTCCGATTATAAGATTATATTTATCTCCTCACGAAAGTAATAAGCGTCCACCGATATAATCATTTCATATGGATTAATCCTCCATAGATTGCTCATTCTAAATCGGGAAGTTACCGTTAACCCTTTTCGAACATCTTGTCCTTACTTACCATTAACCCCTAGTGATCAATAATTCAAATAACTCACCGGTAGCTAATCGATGTAATATGAATCCCATGGATCGATCAATGTCTGTGATTAACTCATAAGGAATCTGTCTATCTACTTCCATAAATGGAAGGAATGGATTCCGTATCTCGTGATAACACGTACTACTCACTCAATCCAAAGACAATGCCAAGATGGGGTAATTCGGATCACAGACTCGGTGTAATCCTTAACCGTCAAGTCAAACCTCATATGCGATTCAAGCGATCATTTGTGATCACCTCGTGATTAAGATATATCCATAATATGATCATCTAATGATTCGATAAGACTTCTCAATTACGGAATTATATTGAGAACTCGGATCAAATCGGTCCAAATTTCTATATGATATATCTATCATATATAAATGCCCCATTAGGTTCCCTTAACCGAAAGTCCGGATAAGACGATCACACCTATCGTGTTATGGCGCATTAATAATGCGTTAAGGGGAGACCCGATACTCTCGATTAACTTTACTACGGACTAATTGTATTTTAAGTACATCTTCACTAACTCAATCCTCCCGTGTATATCTCATACACTGAGTTAAGTGATTACATAAACGATATACTCAGGGTTTTCTGTAGTGTAAATACTATTGTCACATCGGTGATTATGAGAATAATAAATATGAATAATAATATCATTTCATTTATTAAATAAAACAATTACAAAAAATTGTCTTTCGGCATCACACCTAACACAAGATGTTCCTCAGTGAGATCGTAATCTTGATATTCTTACCAAGGCTATTCCACCACTTATGTTCAAGAGACTAAGTAGAAAACTTGGTTTGCATCAACATATCAAATTGATTTGAGGAGGGTGTGGAAATATTACAACATTATTCAAATTATTCAAATAGATTTGATCGAGTCTCATTGAGTTCAAAGAGGTGACCCGATTTCTGAGCGAAATATTTTGTACACTTTATTTACTTGTAAAAGACATATTAATTATGATACATATAAACAATTAATATGTCAAACTCTAGTTTAATTTATGTCATAGACATAGCTTTTACTTTTACTTTTTGCATGCTTGCCGCCCACACCTACATACTCAAGTGGCCGCCCAAGATAGCATAGCTAGTTTACTTTATTAAAGTTGTATCTATTTATACTCTTGTTTACTCAATGAATAAACTAAGTTGAAGTTTACTCTTGTGTTTATCACATTCTCAAACTCTCTTCACAAACACATTCACAGATCTCACTATATGCTTTTCTGTTACAGATTACACCAGATTTTTTCAGAGCTGAAAATAAAATACAAGATGATTAAGTTTGTTCTAACTTATTGAGCTTTCAGATCACACTGTAGTGTATGAATCCCAACCACAACAGTGACACAGTCACAGGGATTCAAACACAGTTCTGTTTCTGAAATTCAATACAATAGAACTGATAAACCTTTTCTTACTTTTCTAATAGAGTTCTATAATTCTACACACAGAGAAAAATAGCAACTAGAAAGCAAAAATAGCACGTGAACTTACTTATATGAACACACAGTTCAGGACGTGAGATGACTGGTGCCAGAAACAAGCTTTAGTGCAATCCTAAAGCTCAAGCTGGATCCCCAGAGAAATCACCACAGCCCAGTCTCAACTCAGATTATTCAGATGACTGGTGCCAGAAACAAGCTTTAGTGCAATCCTAAAGCTCAAGCTGGATCCCCAGAGAAATCACCATAGCCCAGTCTCAACTCAGATTATACAGATAAATCTGAATCAAGACACAATCTTATAACTCAGAATAGATGTAAACCGGGATATAAGACTAGTAAAAAATTTCGTAAATACAAGGAAGTTTTTAGTAAATATGAAAATGTTTGATCAGCTTAGTTGCCTGTTCACTTTGGTGTCACTGAGAATATATAGGCAGGTAAATGTTAGAGTCATTTACTTGATCATTTTCGAAAATGAAATGCAATGAATGATTATGGAAAAGATTGCCATTGAGTTGAAAATAGTGTATAGTTGCTGTATTCAAAAAGACTGTTGAGTTTTTAAGATAGAAAACCTTTTCAGATTCAAATAGTCAACATTGGTACAATAACTATCATTAATGCAGTGCATTAAAAAGACCAACAATTTTATTGACTTAATTTATTTATTTCGAAAATACAACAACATATTTGTTTATATCTGATATATATATATATATATATTTATATCTATATTTATATTTCAGAGCATTTAACCGTCAAATTACCTGCTTCTCACCTATTACCCGACCCACGCCCCGCTTTCAGCTAAAATAAAAAAAAAACCAAAAATATTCGCCTATCATCAAGAAAAAGAAAATCAGATTCTTCTTATCCAATTTCGCTAACCACCTCAACAAATCTACATCATCTCCTCCGATTTTCAACAAATTTATCTTATCTCTTCAATTCAAAAACGCCCCAACTCATTACATTCACGCATCACCTCTCTATGGGTCTCCGATTGGAAAGGTACTTTCGCAAAAGATTGCTATCCATATATCTGCATTTTTTTCACCGTACGTACACTTTGATTTTATTCATATTTGTTTTTTGGTCATTAACGTGATCAGGTTTATTTTGTTATTGCTTATCTACCTATGAATTCCTTTTCTGGAAGAGGGTTTTCTTTTTGCGCTCTTGGTATTGCCTCTGCTCTGATCTTCTTGAAACTTTATTGTGTTCTATATACATCTCCAAGTTTAAACACCTATTTTTCTTTTAATTGAGCACAATTTTCTTTATTTTATTTTAATTATATGTTTTTTAGGGCCATAATTTTCTTATATTATGTTATCTGATATTGTTGATTCTGTGGTAGTTTTGGGAGTGATAGAAGATCCTTCAGCTATTATAAACCTATTCCAGTGATCAAAAAATTGCCTTTCAAAATTTAGAGCTTGCACCCGGTTAAACACCTTTTTGGAATCGGAAAGTCATTGCAAGACATGTCAGTTTTAAAATATGATGATTCTTTACTATCATATTGTTTTACATTTAGAGGTATTGTGCCTTAGAGAAACCGAATGCGGCACACCATCTAATATGTGATGTGGATAATTAAGTTGAGGCAGCAGAATGCCAATTCTCAATTCTTTAAGTTGGTTGACAAATAGAAACTTTGTGTTGTGCCATCTTAGGTCTAAGATGGCATCAATGAGTATTTTTGGTGTTCATTATTCTCATGTTCCTTTATTGACCTGTTTGCTAATGCGATTCGGTTTATTTTCACTGCATTGCATGATCCGAATTCGTTTGTACTTTGTCTATTTAAGTGGTGTACTCTCCCCTGAGCTCATGTTTTTTTTAATATCTACAAATGTAGAAAGTGGCATTTGCATGAAGAGTTTGAGCCAAAGATCATGCTTACAATAACCATGAGTTGAAGGAATTCAAGGGTGTATAAAATACATTGGATATTTACAGGTACGTTACCCTTTTTATACTCTGATGATAGTCCATTGATCTCTTCTAAAAATGTTCTGAAAAAGATAAATTGATCTATTTATTATGGTTCTACCTGGAATTTGGTTATGTTTAATGATATTGCTTGGTTCCTTTGGTAAAGACTAAGCAATATTGCTAACTTTATTTCATTACTTGATTTTAATACATGTTTCGTTTCCCTTTTTAATCTTTCACAACAAATATTATTTTTATCTTTGGCTTTCATTATGCACTCGGTATTCTTTTACCATTTAACTTATCATTTATGCAGGTACTTGGCATTTTGGCATGACAGTTTTTTTTTCACCCTCTTTTGAACTCAAACATTCCTTTTCCAACCAACGTCTACTCTCATGGCCGTGGGAGTTTGTACACAGGGGCTTGGGGCTAAGCCCACCCCAATTTTTTTATTTTTTTAGTAGTAAACTATGCATACGTTTTACGATTATTTTATTTCATCTATTTCTCATAACATTGTATCGCTGCGTTTATAATGGTTATTTAACCCCTCTAATGACATGTGATGTATAGCATTCTAGGACTGAGCTTGAAAAAGACTAAGGAAGTCCGATTTCCATGCACATGCAGCTAACTACAAGAGAATCATGTTCTAGTAGCATCAGGTTTGTGATGCTTTTCTTCAATCACTATTTGTATGCTAATCTGTCTAATTCAACACTTTATAGGCATACATTGATGCTAACCTAGCTACTCTATATAATCAATTTTGTAAAAATGACATGAAGATAGCAAAGCTAGGAAGCATTGGTTTGACTATATATTGTAACAGGGTTAAGGGCCACATCGAATTTCATGAAGGAGTCTTTGTGTGGTTAGTTGCATACCTGTTAGCAAAGTTATAGGATATTTCTCACCTGTGATTTATCCGACTCACACAAGTGATCCTGATATCTTAAATTTTATCTTTTTTCTGTTAATTTTTTTTAATACTCAACTAATACATGTCTCAAAATCTCATCGCCGAATATTATCTCCGGCTTCTTCTCCAACCACCTAAGTAGTTGTGACAAATTTCATCTACGCCCTCATCATTTAAAATCTTTCCTGATCTTTTCTAATTGCAAATATAACAAATTTTATCAACGAAAAAGATAGCGTTAAATTTATTGCCATCTCCTCGATCTATGCTCTTTCGTGAAAGAGAGCCACATAAGGTAACAAATTTAGAGTTAAATATAATGTCACCTCCTCTGCGTCTGTACTTTTGTGAACGAGAGAAAAGAAGGTAGGAAAATTGTGAGTTAAATTTACTGCCATCTCCTCCATCCAGCTTCATGAAAGGTAGAAAGAAGGTAAGAAATTGGCAAAATGGATAGCACTCATGATTTACTGCTATTTTGTCCCTTTTGAGTTTTATTTTTTTGTATTTACTTGGAAAATAAAACGTAAATGATGATATCTTTTTAGTTTTACACTGTATTTGTGGGGATAAAATATGTCATGTCAAAAAAATCACGATGTTAATATTTGTTGGGTTGCAATTTTTGCTTGACAGTGTTAAAGTGTGTACAAAGGAGCTTCAGTATTCGGATAATCTGCTACAAAATGGATATCCAACTCTAAGTCAGGTAAGTAGTTATGTATATCAACAATCAAGTTCTCTTTTAGACAATGATGAATGTGTTCAATGCCCAAGTTTGATGCTTGGAAGGAACAATTGTTACATTTGAAGTGACATGAAAAATATTAGTGATGCTTCAATGTATAAAATAATTATTGTAGTTGAGTTCTGATTTGTGTGCGAGAAAAAAAGTGGGTGAAGGAAAATAGTCATATCCACTATAAGATCTTTTTAAACATCAACAACTTTATGTTTTTGCAATTGCTAGAAAATTAGGCATTTAAAAAAATTATACTTGAAACTTGATGGCTCAAGTACTTCCCCTTTTTAGTGTCTCATTCTCACCCCATTGTGCTTAATTGGAGTTTTAGCCTAGCCAATGCATTTCATTTTCTCAGGACAATTCAAAGTATTGTTTAGTAACCAGCATAAGTCTTTTGCATTCTATGTATATGTATTTTAAAAGATCCGAGCAGACACGTCAAAAAGTAATCAAGACATTCTGTGGTTTTTTATTTCTAGTTAGTTTACATCTGCTAATCTTTTTGCATAGACAAAAACAAAGACAAAATGCATCTACCACCACATACTAAATTGCTAATGGGCAACTTGCCATAAAAAAGTTATCATTTGATGGCTTGGTTTCAAGAAGAAAATGCTTCCATTATTAAGTGACCAAGACTCTACAATTCAGAGAAGGGCCTTACGGGCAAAAAAAAAAAAAAAAAAAAAAAAAAAAAACAACATTATGCAATGCATGTGGCGTTTGTTAGATGTCTAGAATATTGTTGTTGGAGTACAAGACGGCAAAGCAAGTCCGACTTCTACTATGTTATTGCACTCCAATACCGCAAGAAAGTTATATAAATGAGGCGGAAAAGTGTGGAGGAGACACACGAAGAAGAACCCTCCTCATTGGAAGGTTTTATGTATGTTGGGCTTAGCTTTTATACAAGAGTTTGATTCAAATATTGATCTCGCTAAGGTCACCGAGACACACCCATGATTTTTTTTTAACAGCTTGGTCATCCTTTGGATTTAATCCATTGAAAGTGTACGAATGTATATGCACTTAAGGAATTTACACGACTGCATTTAGTTTATCTGATTGTTTTCCGTTAGGGTAGTTTATGATTGAAGCTCAGTAGTTTCAATTAGTCAGCTGGAAATAGGAAGTAATGTAATTTCACTGATTATTTCAAGAACATATGAAGAAATGAAAGTCACATTAGATATCCATAAACTTTTTGTTGTGTAGAAGATCTATTAGCCTATTTGAACATGAATTCACGTGTTGCAGACACCAAGTGTTTGATCAATGATGATGTATGATCAGCGCAATCAAAGGGTGTGCTTTGTCTTTTTTTTTTGTGACACAACTATTGTAGAAGGAGCATAAATAAATTGCAATTATATGTTTTGTTACTTGTTTGGTAGTCTTTTTTTTTTTTTTTTTTTGAGTCGGACTGTTAATTTTTTTTTAGTAAAACAATTTATAAAGAGATGCATTTCCATCTCCGTTGTATCTTCGATATAGAAAAGGGATTGTACTACGCTAATGCAAAATATTTATTTGAATACGGTTTTCATAGTATCATTTACATTGTTAGATATTCATTCACATTGTGTTAATATTTACTTAGAAAGTCATTTTAAATTCAATATGTATTTTCGATGAGCAATGATGTATTATGTTAAATCATTGCATTATTTCACATAATGAACTCCATATGTCACGAATATTGCACTTATTAAATTTTTAAACATATTCACGTCCTAAATAAAACGCGTATTCTTAGCTTTACATCACCCGTGCTTGATGGACGTGCTGCCTATGTGCTTCGTTGCTTCCGTATTTACATAATATGCTGACTTCGGTACATTTCACTGCACTTTATATTTTAAGAAGTATTTTTAATATCTTTCACATTAATGATCGTTAGACCTTCATATTATTCAATTTCACACGATTGCAGGAAGATGGTCATCGCACTTTCAATGATCATTTGAAACGTTGCATTGAAGCACGCTATACATTCATTGTACACGCTCCATCAACCCCGCAGCTTACAACACCACTAGACGTTGCTTTTGTTTCGAAAGTTGATTGGTGTGATGTATGCACTCAAGCTTTCAAACGTGCACGTTAACAAAACAACAATCCATGAACCTATGTTGGACGTTTTGTATTCTTATTACTATTCATTCTCAATATACATTTATACTTTATACTTTTTTCTTTCATTGTAAATGCAACTTTGTTGGATTTATATTCAAGTCATGCAATCTTTTTTTTTATATTTTAATTTTTGATTCCTACTTTTTTTTATCACCTTATACATATGTAACGATTGCATCCATCTTTTTTCCTGCATAACATTCCCGTGCATTATGCACGGGTTTCATACTAGTGTATATATATATACATTTTACACAGAAGATGAATTTATTTACGATACATAAATTATGCATAGTATTCTCAGTGTGGCAGATAGGAACAAAAAGCGAGTATGATATGAATATAGAGATAGATTCACACCATACTCTCCGAGGCACAGGCAACCGGAAGGAGTATCATTTCTGTTAAATCACCATTGTTCAAGATGGTGTTTAACAGATCAACATAAAATGTGTATCATTTCAGAGAAAGATCAACACATCTAGGTTTGATTCATAAATTACCAGAATTTCATCAAACCATTTTAACGAAGAGGGGCATGCAAATGATGCAAGTTTAAGTGAATCATCAATCAGGATTTTAACTAAGACTAAATCCGATTTCCTCAACAACATGTCTGTATGATGCCATATTTTTGATTCAGATGAATCAAAGCGGCAAAAGAGAAGTGTTGAGTCATTAATCACAAGGCACAAAAATCACATAACCTGATTTCATCAAACTCATGATCTACAGGGATAAAAACATAGACTTTTTCACTTAATCAGATTCAAAACAGGTTGTAATTTATCCTGTATACATATTAGCCTAATTACTCAGATTAATAGACATGCTGACACGAATTTAACAGGAGGATAACACAGACTTATGCTCAAAAGTAAATCTGACCCATCAATATTAATCTAAGAAGTTTTGACACAAAATTAGTGACAATCAAAACATAGATGACTCATTAATCAGAGCTGGATAACCAGAAGAAGTCTGATTTCATCATATCACTTCAATTAAATGCCTCATCTTTGATTATAGACTCAAATCGGCATAGTACTCATTTATACACAGAAACTCGATTTCATCAATTACTGAATCAGTGACTTCAAAATCGAAAATGCATCGTACTGGGATCATCAATCAAAACATGATTTCACCTAAACACCAAAACACTGACTCGAAAATAGCATGGAACCAGATTGTTAAATTTTCAAATTTTATCTTAGCTTTTATGATAGCACAGAAAGAACACATAAACAAGATTGCCCTTTTTTTTTATTCGAACACCAATAGCATCTGATTCTTCATAAACGTGTCCCGTAGATGGCAAAAGCTTGCATCTTTCATTGTTTTATGAACTTCAATAGAAGATAATTGAACCTTCTCAGTAAACCGAAGATGAGAAGAACTAATGGAATAATTGAACATTTTAATTTCTGAGATGGTGAGTTGAAGAATAATGAGAAAGAAAATTTGGACAAATAGTTTACAGAATTGAGGGAAAGAGAAAGAAGGGAGGCGGCAGCTTCTCGTCTGAATGAAGATTTTAGGTTATACTCCCTCCGTCCCGTATTATAAGTCATTTTGGACTTTTCACACATATTAAGAAAAATCATAAATGAGTTATTTTTTAATATTTCAAGGTAAAATTGTGTATTTGTTTTTGGGATTGACTTATAATATTGCATTGTTTAGTGTGAAAGTGAAAACAATGCATTAATCTTGTATTGAAATGTGAGAAGGACTTATATTTTGGGACACCCTAAAAAAGTTAAAAAGACTTATATTGCGGGACGGAGGGAGTATTAGGTTTATATAATAGGGTAAGTTTATTTTTATTTTGGGTTGAAGGCTAAAAGAAATGGTTTTTACCCGTGCACCAGAGACGAAAACCTCTCTCTGTCTCACTAAACTCTCTCTCGGCTAGCTCTCCATCTCCGGCCAAGTCTTCGACGCCGGTGGCGTTGTTTGCGTCGGCGTCAGCTTTATGTATATAGTTCCCGTTTTGTTTTTCCTTTTGCTTCTGATCAGTGATGTTTCGAGGTTCGTGGTGGCTCTCGTTTCGTCATCCTCCAGATCTGATGCGGATCGGTAACCTCCCTTTTGCTCTTACCTTGAGCCTCGCAGATCCATGATTTCGTGTTGTTTTGGCGGCTGATCGGGGCTGCAGATCTGGTGCTGGTGGCAACGGTTTCCGATGGAGGTCCGGCGGTGATCCGGTGGCAGTCGTCTCTTCTTGTGGTCTTCGTTGGCGGTTCACCGTCCCTCCCCTCTACTGGTTCTTCGCTTTTGATTGAGACGTGCGGCATGACTGTTCCCTTACTGGATGGTGCTGCTCATCGTTGTGCGGCTTACATAACACCGTTAAGGCTTCGGGCTCTTAATTAGCGGTTATGGTAGTCGTTCTTTTGGCAGAGGCGTTAGTCATCTCTTACGGGCTTCGATCTCCGCCCGGGGGGCGGCGGTCGATGGCGGTGGGTGCTTGTGGCGTCTATCTTGGTCCTTGGCTTCAGTTTGCGGCTTTGTTTTTCTCTCCGGCGGCGCTGCTAGCACATTGTTATTATTTATTTAGTTGGTTTGTTTTGTTGATGTTGTTTTAGTTTCTTGTAGGTGTCTGTCGAATAATAGGTTGCCGAGAGGATCCATGTGTCTGAACGCTTTCTTATGAAATTATTGCTTCGGTAAACTTCCTTTTGTTCAGCACCCTCGATTTCGACCTATTACTCGGCCTTGTTGTACTGTAAGTTGCTTTGTGTGCGGCTAGGCCGCGTTGTAGTGCGGTTTTTGGCCGCGTTGTAGTGCGGGTTTTACCGCGTTGTAAGTTCGGTTTATCCGATTTTAATAAAGCTTTCGTATTTCGTGAAAAAAAAAGAGGCTAAAAGAAATAAAAGGACGGGATTTTGGTACATGGACTTGGTTTAAAAGAATTGATTTGTACTGGGCCATGTAGTTTATTTATGCTGAGCCCAAAGACAATTTATTTTATTATACAACACCATATCATATAATAGATGATAATAATAAATATCATACATATGTGTTTTAATCATTTATGGTGTGTATTTCGAGGGATTTGTTTAAGAAGGCCGTTTGACTAAAACTTTGGTTGCCCTAACCCGGCGTACCAAAGCATTGGCTTATATGACCCATTCTTATATAAACAGGTGAGATACCTAATTTACCCTTTTTCAACTCCCAAAATTCGAATTCAAAATTGCCCTCAATTTCCCCCCAATCAAACACGACCTGTATAGAGCAGAACACCATCGATTTGAGCATAGTAGAGCGCCATCGATTTTCACAGCAAGCACCATCGATTTGAGCAGACCAGAGCAGAGCGGAGCAGACCAGAGCAGAGCAGATTTCTCAAACTCTCTGCTGACCCTCTCGTCGGAACTCAGTTGCAGACGGCAAGCTACTGTCTTCGACGCCGGAACAGACGACCTGATTCCTCCAAATGGGTACTCTTCTATGGATCTATTGAAAACAACTTTGAAGTTGTTATAGAAAGGAGAAAAGAGGAGAAGAAGAACAGGAAGTAGAAGAACAGGAAGAAAAGAGGAGAAGAACAGGAAGAAAAGAGGGGAAGAACAGGAAGAAAGGAAAAGAGGAGAAGAAGAACAGGAGAAGAAGAACAGGAAGAATAGAATTTGGAAGGAGATCGGAGAAAGTGTTTGGGGCAAAGGGTGTTGATGAGAGGTTATAAATGAGGGGCAAAACAGGAAGTTCGGACATTTATCATTATTTCTCTCTTTTCCGTTTTTTTTAAAAAACTAAATTGGTCAAAGGTCTTTTACACCAAACCTTTTCGAAAATAGGTTATCTAGGTCATTTCCCCGTGTATTTCATGGTACCTGCAAAAATAAATAAAATGCCTTTGTAAGTCATATGATTTCTTGGCAGGGTTAGTCACAGATAAAATATATATATGGCACATAAATAAGGTACTGTAAAATTAATCAAACCACATACGGATTATTGTGGGCACAACAATATCCCAACATAAGGTCTCCAGGTGCAACACAGATACTATGACTAACGATACTTCCAACACGGGACTTTGAATAATACCCGTGTTGTGACTGACGATACTTCTAACACGGGACTTTGAATAATACCCATGCCATTACTGACGATACTCTCAACACGGGACTTTGAATAATACCCATGTTATAACTGACGATACTCGCAACATGGGACTTTGAATAATACCCCTGTTACGACTAAAGATACTCACAACACGGGACTTTGAATAATACCCATGTTATGACTGACGATACCCTCAACACGGGACTTTGAATAATACCCATGTTAGGACCATGGAAACACTATCTTAACACAAGTAGGAGCACGTGAAGCACATAAAGTTCACGTTTAAGACTCTACCCAACCTATGATAACCTACTAAGACCATAACAATACTAAACTCCAATCATGTCTCCTCTACGTGTAACCAAAATGCATAAACAATTACATAAAAATAACTAGATAACAAATTAAAGCTTTAAAAACACTACTTACTATAAAGTAGCTTAAAACTTAATAACGTTCTGAAAACATACTTTGGAAAATACCCGACAGCACATAATTATGTCTAGTTCGTGATGTTTAACATGATACAGCAATCAAAACAACTTAACAACATAATCTTTAGACTAAAAATGGATCATTTTGATAAAAAAAACCTCCTTACCTTAAACTTTGAGTTAATCCCAACAATTAATGAATCTACGAACGGATCCTATAAAACAATTAAATCTAACATAAATTCTATGTCAAAACTACGATTTTACGATGATATATGCGATAACGAACCTTGATTTTTAGAGATAGGGCTGAACTGAACTACAGAAATTACCTTGATGAATAAATCAAATTGTTTGGATAAAATTCTTCTCCTCGTTGATATGATCGTTTTGACTGTGCGTATCTACAAAAATGATCGACGGAATACCGTTAAAAGAATTATTTTCTCTACCGCACGGTTGCCGACGGGAAGGTTATCAAGCGAAGCTTTTACTTTTGTTGCAATATAATATGGTGGGTTCTATCGGCACCCCCGTTTTTACTTTTGGCACTCATTTATTGACTATTTTTTCGGACGAAAAAAACGTCGGTGACACCGACTTGGTGTGCAACAAGGAACGCTGGTGGAAAATCGTGGACCGACGTTTTATGAGTTTTATCACTTTTACAAAGGGAACGTCGGTGGTACTGGTGTTCCTTGTGGAGCACCAATGTCAGTGACACTGACGTTGGTGCTCCACAAGGAACACCAGTGGCACTGACGTTCCTTTTGTAAAAAATCACCGGGTGCCTGAAATAATTTTTGTGGTGCCGGAAGTAATGGGGTGCCAGTAGTAAATAATGGAGTGCCGATAGAACCCACCTATAATATGCGTAAAGCATATTTTGGGGTACACTTTGGATTTATATAGGTTTTTCTTTTCTTTTCTTTTTCTTTTTGTTTTTATTTATTATTTTCACTGAAGGATTTTTAGGAAAACAATATTAATTATAGTCAATAGCCAATTATGACATATTTAGAAAAATGTCGGGATTTTAGAACTACAAGAAATTTTTTTTGTCAAAAAAGATATTTCATCAGTGAAAGTGAAAATCAAAGTGAATTACATTGGTTTTGTACTGAAAGTCAACGTAATTCACTTTCAAATTCACTTTCACTTTGACTTTCACTGATGAAATGTCCTTTTTGACAATTTTAGTCCTTTTTGCCTGACATATTCTCTATTGTGTCCTTTAGGACCCTTATCCTTAATTATTATCTTTTTCCTTTTATTTATCCTTTATTTTAATTGAAAATTTATGAAAAATAAAGTACTACTAAATAAGGTTTTCGAAATGACGAAAATACCCTTGTAAAGAGATGAGGGGTTTTACAAGTGTCATACTACTCTCTTCCTCCTCTTAAATAAGAAATTTTGCCACTTCGTTCATTTTCGAATTTCATTTTTGTAATGTAAAATTTCAATATACCATTTAGCATTTTTCACAATATATTGTGCATTTAGCAATGTTTGATTCATGATGATATTTTTTTATTTTTATTTTGAGGGTACATGATCATATTTTTGACTTTATATGATTGAGGGCTAACTTTTTTTGGAAAGGTAAAGACACTTTTAATCAATATCTGCAAAGCAAAGAGTAGTGAAATGAGCTGGAGGGGAAGTTCCCCAATCTACACATCCTACCAATTTTAAACTTTCTTTTGCTAAAAAATGAACAGGGGCATTCCCCCATCTCTTAACAAAAGAAAAAAATTGGAAATGAAAGCTGGGATCAAAATGCAACAATCGTCAATAATGCCTCCAGTAGGGGAGAAGTCTTCATCTATTGATTTGAGTTTTTTTTTTTATTACCGTTAAGGAATCTCCGTCAAATATCACCCGAAAGAACCCTGAAGTTAAAGTGTATACCATAGCATGGTTTATTGCTAATGCTTCCCTGGTGCTTACATCAAAGCCTCATTCTAGCCTCCTGGAATAGCTACGTATGATGGAGCCATCACTGTTGCGAACAATACCACCGACGGCAGAAATATTGGTAGAGAAAGCAACATCCACATTAAACTTTAAAGACTTAACATGAGGGGCCTGCCAACGAGACGGAGGGAGCGCTTTAGGGACACCCACCTGGTATGTAGCTGAGTGTAGAGCCTGAATGAAGCCCCGTGCTTCTGCCTCAGATTTACTAATAATCGATGCAACATGAACGTCCTTCTGCTCAAAAATCCAGTCACACTGAGCTTTTCAAATAAACCATAAAAGGCAAATTATCTGAGCCACCGCTTCTTCATCTTCCTTGCTGATCAGTAAGTAAATAAATCCGCAAAAGAAGGTAGGTGTAAGTTGTGCCAGAACATACCGTTTGAATGCGCAGCATATCTTACTTTTTAGTATCAATATGGGGCTTAATGTCAAGTCTATAAAAACACATTTGTCTATAGAAAATAGTATTTACATTGAGCAGCATGGCTGAATATATTAGAAGTACTAATGCTGCCGGCGACACCCCTTTGTAAAGCCTCCGGCACCGGCGGCGTAATGCTGCCGGTGTCCACCCTTTGTTTTCTTTGTTCATTTCTTCCTGTTTTTTCATGTTTTCTTAGATCGGTGTTGCTTCAAGTTTTTGGGGTGGCAGATCTTCCCTGCCGGTCTAGCTCCTTCCTGGCCTGCATGCGGCGGTGGAACCCAGATCGGAGGTTATCTGCTTCATTTCTTCCTTGAAGCTTTGGTGGAATTCGTTTCCTCTCCCTCAACATCGGTTTTCTGGGCCACTCTGGAAGTCGCCGGCGTTGAGTGTTAGGCGTCTCCGGCTAATCTTTTTTGCTACTGTCTCAAAGATTGGTGCTTCACCATTGTTGTTAGGCTCTTCCGGTGCTTTGTCTCACCTCCTCTCTTGGTTTATTGGCCATGTTCGGTGTGCAATTCCGGATTCTTAATGTCGATGGTGTTTCTCCGGCATCTTCCTTTGTTTGCCGCCTTCTATTCGGGAGGAGTGATTTTTCTTTCGGATCCTCTGTACCATACGGTGGCGGTGGTTAGTGGCGGAGTTGGGTGGTCGGAGCTTTTGGACTTCTTTTGTATTTGTTAAATAATGTTCTTTTATTTGCATGTGTTGTTTCTATATTTTCTTTTATGTTTTTAGATCGGGTCAGAAATTGTCGGCTTTTCCGGGTTGCTGATTAGGTTTTAGTTAGGTTTAAGTTTATATATGTTGGAGAAAATAGAGGGAAAAATGATTTTTAATCATTTTTTTTAAAAGGCGAGTTCGATAAGACTTTTATTAAAGTTATCGAGACTTTATTAAACTCATTGGGATTTTAAGTCATTCAATTCGGAGTACGGGTGAATGAGATATTAACGCCTTAAGTTGGAACATGAGTGTTTCAATGATGATAGTTGATGATTGGTATAAGCTCCTAGAGAAAAGGGAGAGAGTTCAAAATATTTTTAGACAGACGATGTTCTGCTAAAATTGGCTGGCTCGAGTCGACTGATCGATCCGATCAGTCCGGACTGATATGAGGTAAGGATCTGATCAGCCCATGACCTGACTTGATCTGGTCAAACCCAGACCTGATCTGAGGTAAAGGATCTGATCAGCTCCATACCTGAACTGATATGGTCAGCTACTGACCTGATCTGAGGTGCAAAAGGCCTGAGGGCCTTGGAGTGGGCTAATATTATCTTTTCGACAAAGTCTGCAAGGCTACTGAACTGGTCTGAGGTGCACCAGACCTAACCTGATCTAGACTAGATTTGATCTACACTAGACCTGATCTGGACCAGCCCTGATCTGGACGAGACCTAATCTGGACCTGACCCGGTCTGGACCTGACTTGATCTGCACCAGACCCGATCTGGACCAGACCTGATCTACACCAGACCTGATCTACACTAGACCTGATCTGGACTTGACCTGATCTGCACCAGACCTGATCTGGATCTGACCTGGTCTGGACATGAGTTGATCTGGACCTGAGCTGATCAGATCCAGATCAGGATTTTCAGTTCAGATCAGATCAGGATCTTCAGTTCAGATCAGATCAGTTCATGTTGGTAACTGTTATCATCAATAAATGAAGTTAGTGGGAGTTATGCAATAAATGGAATTAATTGCATTTACATTCTCAGCCTCTATATAAACAAGTCATCACAAGATGGAAAAAACACACAACATACATGAAATACTCACAGTATCACAACATACTTGCATTCCATTGCTAGAATAGTTTGTGCATTCATAAGTGAAGAGTTTCTGAACATCATAAGAGTTCGCTGAAGTTCAGAGTTGAAGTACCTCTCCATCTGAACAGGTAATTGGGTTATCCTGGGAGACAAGTGCTAAACCGTGGGTACTGCCGGGGCATAATTGTCTTAAGGACAGAGATTAGCTCGTCCCAATCAAGTGTATCCTTCATGTTTTCATTTATGTTCGATTGTATTTTTTTTCTACAGATAATAAAATTGTTCTTCATCCTTTCTGTTCTTTATTTTAATTTCGCATTGTATACTTTGGGTATAACAATCTTAAGACAATTCTTTCCAGAGCTCTTTGCTCTAAAAAGTATATCTTAGTGAAATTAAAAATAAATTTCAGTCTGCTTGCTGAACTTTTTTTTTCTGTTCGATCTGAGTATTCTCTGTAATACTCAGTTGGTCAGAGTCTCCTTTTTGGTATCGGTTTCTGGTAAAACTGGTCCTTTCCTTTTTTGGTATTGGTTTTTTGGTAAAAACCGGTCCTTTTCCTTTTTGGTATTGGTTTCTGGAAAAACTGGTCCATCTTTCTTTTTTATCGTTTTCTGGCAAAAACGATTTTCTGCTTTTTTGTCTCGATTTTTGGCAAAACGACTTCGGTTGTGTTGTTGATCTTCCGCTCTTTTACGACGAAGCTCAGTAATTGCTGATCGAGATAAGGTCGGCAGGTTGCTTGATCACTATGGTCAAGAGAGTTCTTGATCGAGATCATATCGGATCGTGTGTTTCTGATCGATCGATCGGACAATGAGAGTCTTGATCGATTTCCAGTCGACAAATTCTTGATCAGGGTAAGTCGGCAGATAGTTTACGATCGGATCGATCAACAGAGTTGCGTCGATCGATCGATCGTGATCGTTTTTTTCCGATCGGATCGGCCAATGAGTTGTCTTCTTTGTTTGGTCTTGAACCAGAACTGAATTGTTGATCTTCTGTTTTCTATCTGAACAGAAATGGCTGGAGTCACTGATGCGTCTGTGACAACTACAAATGCAACTACACCAACTGTGGATGCTGCGGCAACTACAAGTCTGAATGCAACAGTGCCTACAACTGTGATGACTCGATCAACTGTTGCTGTGGCTGGTTCTTCCCATGGAGAGAAACCAGAAAAGTTAAATGGCTTAAATTTCAAGCATTGGCAGCAGAAGATGCTGTTCTATCTCACTACACTTGGACTAGCAAGGATGCTCACTGAAGAGAAACCAGTTGTGCCTCCTGATAACATTGAGCACATGGTGTTTCTGGCTGTAGAGAGTTGGAAGCATAGTGATTTTTTATGCAAAAATTACATTCTGAACGGTTTAGACAATACTTTTTATGGTGTCTATTGTATGTTTGATTCTGCTAAAGCACTCTGGATTGCCTTAGATAAAAAATATAAAACAGAGGATGCAGGTGCTAAAAAATTTATTGTTGGTAAATTTCTAAAGTATGAGATGGTAGATTCTAAAACTGTAATTAAACAGGTTGAGGAACTACAAATAATCATATCTGAACTCATAGAAGAGGGTATGATTATTAATGAGAATTTTCAAGTAGCCTGTGTAATTGAGAAACTACCTTCTTCATGGAAGGAATATAAAAGTTATCTCAAACACAAGCAAAAGCAGATGACAATAGATGACCTGATTGTCCGACTTCTTATTGAGGAGGACAATAGAGGTTCAGAAAAGAAAAATTATGTGCAGGTTGGAAAGGCCAAAGCTCATGTTGCTGAGGTCAAGAATCAAAAAAGGAAGAAATCCGGTCCATTTTCAAAGAAAAGTGCTGAATCTTCCAAGAAACCACAGACTGTGTACAAATTCAATGGCAATTGTAACAACTGTGGAAAGTTTGGGCACCGTGCTGCTGAGTGCCGTTCCAGGAAACCAGTTCAGCCAAGGGCACATCTGGTTGAAACTGATGGTGATCAGGACATGTTCTGCGCTGTGGTGTCAGAATGTAACTTTGTGGGGAATCCAAAGCAATGGTTTGTGGACACTGGGGCGACAAGACATATTTGTGCTGACCGGGCTGTGTTTTCAACTTACAAGGCCGGAACAGGGGACAAACTGTGGATGGGGAATTCATCAACCTCACCAATTGCTGGATCAGGGACAGTGGTTCTGAAGATGACTTCAGGAAAGAAGTTGACTCTGAAAGATGTGCTGCATGTTCCTGAGATTCGTAGGAATCTCATTTCTGGTGACAAATTGAACAAGACTGGTTTCAATTTGAATTTTGGTTCAGATAAGGTCATTTTGACCAAGAATGGTGTGTTCCTCGGTAGGGGTTATTCTACCGAGGGTATGTTTAAGTTGAATGTAATGGTAATTATGCCAAAGAATGTTGTGCCCGATGAGGCAAATAAAATTGCATCCTCTTCTGCTTACTTGATTGAGTCGTCTTGTTTATGGCATAATAGATTGGGACACGTAAATAATAAATCAATTCGCAGGATGATGACCTTAGATTTATTACCCAATATAAAATTTATTAAGGATGAAAAATGCCACATATGTGTCGAAGCTAAAATGACTAAGGCGCCGTTTCCTTCCGTGAAAAGAAACACAGAACCGTTAGATTTAATTCATACAGATTTGTGTGATTTAAAATTTGTACAAACGAGAGGCGGTAAAAAATACTTTGTAACTTTTATCGATGATTGTACAAGATACTGTTATGTCTATTTTCTAAGTAGGAAAGATGAGACACTTGAGGCCTTTAAAAACTATAAGAATGAAGTCGAGAATCAACTTAGCAAACGAATCAAGAAGGTTCTTAGTGATAGAGGTGGTGAATATGATGCACCGTTTAATGAATTATGTTCAGAATCTGGCATTATTCATCAAACTACTGCCACGTATACACCTCAATCATACGGTATTGCTGAACGCAAAAACCGCACATTGAAAGAAATGATGAACGCTATGTTGATAAGTTTGGGATTACCTCAGAACTTGTGGGGGGAAGCGATACTTTCCGCCAATGTCATTCTTAATGAATTTCTATCTAAGAAGATGGACAAGACCCCATATGAGTTGAGGAAAGGTCATAGACCAAGCTACAAATACTTGAAAGTGTGGGGGTGTTTAGCAAAGTTCGAAGTGCCTAAACCTAAACAAATAAAAATTAGGCCTAAAACGATAGATTGTATATTTATCGGTTATGCGAATAACAGTAGTGCATATAGATTTCTAGTGCACAAATCTGACATCCCTGATGTACATGTGAATACAGTCATGGAGTCAAGAAATGTTGTGTTCTTTGAGAATGTCTTTCCAAACATAGACAGAAACAATGAAGACACGAGTCCAAATAAGCGGACACATGATAACACTTCAGAAAACGAGGAAGTTGAACCTCGTAGAAGTAAAAGGGCCAGGACTTCAACATCATTCGGTCCAGATTTTCTCACCTTTATGGTAGAAAACGAACCAAGTACATATGCTCAGGCTATGTCAAATCCAGAAGCGCCGTTCTGGAAAAAAGCAGTCAATAGTGAAATCGATTCCATTATGCAAAATCATACTTGGGAATTAGTAAATATTCCACCGGGACATAAACCTCTCGGATGTAAGTGGATTTTTAAGAAAAAATTCAAGGCTGATGGATCGATCGATAAATATAAGGCCAAACTGGTAGCTAAAGGTTATCGTCAAAAAGAAGGTCTTGACTTCTTCGATACATATTCACCGGTTACTCGGATCACGTCGATACGAGTTCTTATCGCAATTGTTGCGTTAAATAATCTAGAAATACATCAAATGGATGTAAAGACTGCTTTCTTAAATGGTGAATTGGAATAAGAAATCTATATGGAACAACCCGAGGGTTATGTGGTTCCAAGTCAAGAACACAAAGTATGTCGACTCGTTAAGTCATTGTATGGGCTTAAGCAAGCGCCGAAACAATGGCATAAAAAATTTGATCAAGCGATGTTGTCAAATGGATTTAAAATTAACGAGTGTGACAAATGTGTCTATATCAAGAACACTTCTAATTCCTTTGTGATAGTATGTCTATATGTTGATGACATGTTAATCTTGGGAAGTACTCATGATATAATCATGAATACTAAGAAGATGTTAACAAGAAACTTCGATATGAAGGATATGGGATTTGTAGATGTAATTTTGGGGATTAAAATCTCTAGAATGTCGGATGGACTTGCTTTGTCACAGTCTCATTATGTTGAGTCTGTTCTAAAAAGATTTAACGTCTTTAATGAAAGTCCCATAAAAAACCTATTGACTTGACTATGCACTTAGTCAAAAATAAAGGAGAACATGTGTCTCAGTTGAAATATTCACAAATAATAGGCTGTTTAATGTACATAACAAATTGTACTAGACCAGACCTAGCATGTGCTGTGAATAAATTGAGCAAGTTTAGAAGCAATCCAAATGAGGATCATTGGAAAGCTTTGAATAGGGTACTGAGGTACGTAAAGTTTACAATGAATCTGAGATTATGGTATACAAGATATCCAACAGTATTAGAAGGATACTGTGATGCAAATTAGATATCAGACACAAAAGATTCAAAAGCCACAAGTGGATATGTATTCACTATTGGTGGTGCTGTAGTGTCATGGAAATCCACAAAGAAAACATGCATAGCTCGTTCCACGATGGAAGCTGAGTTTATTGCATTAGACAAGGCAGGAAAAGAAGCGGAATGGCTTCATAATTTCCTAGAGGACATTCCATGCTGGACTAAACATATTGCTCCAATAAGCATACATAGTGATAGTCAGTCGGCTATAAGTCGAGCACAAAACAGCATGTATAATGGTAAGTCTCGACATATACGTCACAGACATAATACTATTAAACAACTGATCTCTAATGACGTGATTTCCATCTATTTTGTTAGATCGAAGGAGAATCTTGCGGATCCGCTTACAAAAGGTTTACCTAGAGATCAAATGTCAAAATTGACACTCGGAATGGGATTAAAGCCTATAAATACATAAACTTTGTAATGGTAACCCAACCATGTTGACCGGAGATCCCAAGATCATGGTTCAATGGGACAACTAAGTTATAAATTTTCCGTGAACACTCACCCATTCTGTGAATATGAGTGTTATCTGTCAGTGGTATAAAGGTTAAGTGAAAACTTTTAATGATTCCTATAACTTGATTAAATTCGAGTAGGGTATGGCAGAATACTCTTGATAGGAGGTCACCTATGTAAGTGTGAAGTGGGGCCGCTTCTGTGAGAATTCAGAGGCTAGAATTCTTTAACGCACTTTCTGAAACCAGGGTGTTTCATGGCCAAAATGAACACAATCATGAGAACCAAATATGGTGTTTAGAGAAATATTGTGTGAGTACTATTGTCTGGTTTTACAATAAAGGCTGAACAGTTCAAGCCATAGTTCACTGAATAGCAAAGTAGATCCGATAGTATTTCACTAAGGCAGGTTCAAAGCCAGAAGCCACCTCTCCTGATGCAATATTATTCTGTCAGAAATCTCTTCAGAGTCAGCATATGCATTAATATCCATTCATGTGGGGGATTGTTGGAGAAAATAGAGGGAAAGATGATTTTTATTCAGTTTTTTTAAAAGGCGAGTTCAATAAGACATTTATTAAAGTTATCGAGACTTTATTAAAATCATTGGGATTTTAAGTCATTCAATTCAGAGTACTGGTGAATGAGATATTAACGTCTTAAGTTGGAACATGAGTGTTTCAATGATGAGAGTTGATGATTGGTATAAGCTCCTAGAGAAAGAGAGAGAGTTCAAAAGATTTTTAGACATACGATGTTCTGCTAAAATTGGCCTGAACTCGTCCGACTCGACCGATCGATCGATCAAGTCCAGACCTGATATGAGGTAAGGATCCGATCGACCGACGACTGACCCAGATCTGGTCGACCTGCACTGATCCGAGGTAAAGGATCCGATCGACTCCGCACTGAATCGATATGATCGACCATCGACTGATCTGAGGTGCAAAAGGCCTGAGGGCCTTGGACTGGGCTAATATTATCTTTTGGACAAAGTCTGCAAGGCTACTGAACTGGTCTTCACAAGTCTTCACAAGATGGAAAAAACACACAACATACACGAAATACACACAGTATCACAGCATACTTGCATTCCATTGCTAGAATAGTTGTGCATTCATAAGTGAAGAGTTTATGAACATCATAAGAGTTCGCTGAAGTTCAGAGTTGAAGTACCTCTCCATCTGAACAGGTAATTGGGTTATCCTGGGAGACAAGTGCTAAACCGTGGGTATTGCCGGGGCATAATTGTCTTAAGGACAGAGATTAGCTCGTCCCAATCAAGTGTATCCTTCATGTTTTCATTTTTGTTCGGTTGTATTTTTTTTTCTACAGATAATAAAATTGTTCTTCATCCTTTCTGTTCTTTATTTTAATTTCGCATTTTATACTTTGGGTATAACAGCATACACTATGGTCAAGTTAATTTAGTATTATGTTACCAAATCATGTCCTCTCTTATGAGGCTGAATTTGGTGGAAATGGGGTTTCCCATCTCCGTCTTTTCTTTTCGTTGCACGTGGGTTGTGGTCCGGCATTGGGACGGAAGTGATCCGGATTTAGTTTGGCTTTTTTCCGGCGTTGGTCCGGTGTTGTATTCCGTTCGTTTTTAGTTTAATGAATCCTTTCGTTTCTGGTAAAAAAAAAAATCTCAAGTATTAAATTCCCATATATGGCACAATTGAAAAAAAAAATTTAGCTTCTAGGTTGATTGATTGGCGTGTGTATATATTTTTAATTTTTTTGTTGAGGAAAAATGTTGTGTTTTGGTGTTTTTTTTTTTTTTTTTTTTTTTTTTTTTTTTTTCTGATGAAATTCCAATTACAACATCAAGTCTCTCAATGTCACTTGCTAGATGGAATGTATCCGAGTCCAAACAAGTTAAGTGTTACATCATTTTCGATGGTCTCAACGTTGTAGTTTTGTTTGGACTTGATACACATAGCCGTTTAAGCATCGATCAATATCTTCTCTAATGAAATGTCTTCAATGTTTTAGTGATTGCGGTATGGCCATAAAGGGTGCTGATCTATTACTTTAGATTACGAGCGTTTTTGTATTGCCATATATACTTTGTGTTGTCGCTCTTATAAAAAAAGGGTTTTGTAGGGAAAAGAGGATAAGGGAAGCTTTAGACTTCAAACCAGCGCTATTGCCAGAGCATTTTTGCTCCAACCAGAGCAATATCCCTAAATTGCCCTTTACTGCTCTAACAGTGTTCATTTACTTAAGAAATAGGATGACGCGCCCCACCGTCGCTTGTGTTTCACAAATCTAAGCAGCAAATTTATATTATTACTCCAGACCCCACACTATGTCCGAGGATTGTCATTTGGTAGTTTTTTTTTTTTTTTTTTTGGAACGAGGAAGAATGACAAAAATATTTCATCAATTGAGTAGAAGTACAGTCTTTTGAAACTTTTGCATAAAGGACAAAACTATTTATTTACTGTCAATTCAATTCACTTTTAAATTCACCGCAAATTCACCGCCGAAATTCACTAATTTTTAAAAGTGCCTTTAGTTATTTAAGTTTGTCAACCGAAATTGTTGCAATAATAAAACATATGACATAAATCATGTCATGAACAAGCTTGACTCTCTCAAGTTGGGTGAAAAGCCATTAATGCCCTCCCTTCTTGATTTGGGGTGATTTACTTAACATGTAATTAACCCTTAATTAAAAATCTGATTAAACTTTGCTTAATCCGACCCCTTAAATTAGGCGCGGTAAATTAACCAACCCTAATTTACGCGCCAAAATCAGATCAGTAGCCAATTACTATGCTTCCGCCCCTCTCTTTGCAAAGCAAATAACTCTGCCGTGTCTCTCCATCGATGTCCAGTCATTGTCCTCGCCGGAATAGCCCTCTCTTTTCTTCAATCATTGTCCGAGCCGAGCTGGGTGGTAATCAAAAGTGTTTCTTGGCTTTCCATATCAGTATGTGAATTTAGGGAAATTGAGTTTGTTAGTTTACTTACCCTGCGGGATTAGCTTAAACCGTGTGTTTAACTCTGAATTGAATTGAAAACGGGGCGACCGATTGAAAATGGATATTTGATTTGAATTGAAATGGTTAAATGTTGAATTGGTGATTTGTGCGGTTATTACCCGGTATGACTACCTATATATATATATATATATATATATATATATATATATATATATTTGGTTATATCTAGTGCATTTCCAGTGAATGGTAATCGTATTAATCTTAAAATATTGATTATAGTGTGACACAAGTTTAAACTTGTTAATGGCTATGTGAACTTCTATCTGCATTTCAAGGTGGATTGATTATAGTGTGACACAAGTTTAAACTTGTTAATGGCTATTTGAACGGAATTATGGATTTTGTCTATGTGTATATTGGTTTGTAATTATTGTATTGAATAAAACAGGATCTCGGTGAAGCGTGATGGAAGATAAAGTTTGTATTTTTATATTTTACCTGTGGAGATTGAAAAAGACGTCAATGGTCTATGGTCTTGGAAGTATGTAGGTGTGAATCAAGAAGTTTCAACGATTCTCGAGTGTCAAAAAGAACATTACATTTGAAGAATTGTATGACATGGTGAAAAATGAGTTGGAAATCGATACAACTAAGTATGAGTTTGAGATGAAATATATGGTCCCCCCAACTTATTGCAAGGCGTACTGGGCTAAGGGTTATGCAGAAGGATTGATAAGGGGTAATCCAAACAAAAGTTGGGGAGAATTACCCAAATATTGTTATAGGCTGAAGGCTAGAAACCCGGACAATCGTATATCATATTGAAAAAGTGATGGGAATGTTTTCAAATACTTTTTCCTGGCACTTGGTCAAAGTATTGAGGATTTTATTTGGCGATGCGGAAAGCCATTTCTGTGGACGGCACGCATTTAAAAACGTGTTATAAAGGGACCTTACTTGTGGCAACATGTCAAGATGCAAATCATCAAATATTTCCACTTGCTTGGGGTTTTGTTGCTTCTGAAAGTATAGAGTCTTGGACATGGTTTTTTGATAAGCTAAAACCCATCATTGGGGACACGAATGATCTTGCGATACTTTTTGATCATGCTTATAGTATTAAAACATCTTTCAAGGCGGTGTTTAAGAATGCGCACCATGGGCATTGCATGTATCATATGCAAAAGAATTTGAGAATGAAATATCCTATACGTGGTGTGGGAAAGCTCTTTCGTAAAGTCACAGAGGCCTATCTGACGAAATTCAAGTTGCATTTCAAACTTTATGTAGTAAATGTCCGAAAGTCGACGAATATTTGAAAAAGCAGAATTCCCTATGTGGGCTGTGAGCTAAATTTGAGGGATTTCGTTACAACATAATGACCACAAACCATGCCGAGTCTCAGAACGCTAGGCTAAAGCGTGCACGAGAATTTTCAATTGTTGGGTTGATTGAACATATCCGGGAGATGTTACAGATTGGTTTGCTAAAAGAAATGAATCATCTACAAATTGCCAAGATGCTCTTACTCCCAAAATTGAAATCAAGTGAACAAAATCTTCGAGTCGGTGAAAACGATTTTCGCTTAATACACTTTCCTCGAGATAAGTATGATGTTCGTGACAAGGATGTTGTTGTTTGTTACATCGTTGAGTTGGATTTGAAGACGTGTACATGTAAAAATTCCGAGATGGATATGTATCCATGCGAGCATGCAAACTTTCTGTTGTTGAAGTATACGAAAGCAAGCCTCCAAGTATTGCACTTGGTATTATAAGCGTCAATTGTTGGAGGCTAGGTTATTCCAAATGTGTGTATCCACTTCAAAATGAAGATGAATGTGTGTATCCCGATGATGTGCTTAAAGATGTGGTTTTGCCACCGAAGGTGCCAAAGAGACAAAGTGGACGGCCATCAAAAAGAGGAAACGCCACCGGGACGAAAAGACGAAGTATGTTTGTGGAAAATGCGGTGTCAATGGTCATTACGCTCCACTTGTAAGAGTTTGATTGGTGGAGAAATGCTCACCAAATGACACTACTACTTTGCCATGATAAGGTATTGTATGTATTAATATTTAGAGTTCTTTTTATATTCAATCATGTTACATTGCATTAAGCTTGTTACCTTTTTTCTTTGACAATGTTACAGGAAGGCGATGAGATACATATTGTGGCTGTTTAATTATTAATGTTGATGAAGAGGATGAGATGTTTACATATTGTGGCTGTTTAAACATTGAGGATGATTGGTTGATGCGTAAGATTCGAAGACGTAACTTGTGTTGTATTTTGAATAATGGAAAGTGATGTGTTGATGTGTTTGTTTGTTATTGTATTTTGAATAATGGAAAATTCTATGTGTTGGTTTTTCTTCTTTGGTTGATTGGTTGATGTTTAAATCTGGAAGATGTAGATGATATTGAATTTTGAATGATGGCAAATTGATGTGTTGTTTGTTCTCATTTGTTTAATGTGAAGGGATGTTGTTCGAGTGTCACAAATATGGTGTCTTGCGTCCATTAAGGGTGTTGTAAAACATTCACTCTAGAAACATGTTTAAACTTGTGTCGGCCCTGGAAACAAGTTCAAGCTTGTGTAGCCCCAGGAAAACATTGATGTGTTGGTTGTTCTCCTTTTTGTTTAATGTGATTACCATTCAAATCCTTCAAATAACCATTAGATAAGAAAACCAAATGAAATGTACAGAAATATACAGAGAAATACAGAATACCAAGAACTTAAGTTTTTATTTCGTAAGATGAAATACGAAATAAAAGGTTAGACAAGTAATAGTCAATAATACAAGTTTCTTTTGAGATGAATTGTTCCCTACCCTGGTCTTCTCAAGTAGTGTCTCCAGGCGAGCAATCCTTTCTCTATCATGGAGTAACATTTGAACCATGGAATCTGAATTGCGACCTCTCAATAACTCAGTGACGTTGATCTCAACTTGTTCAATTTTTTTTGCAACATTGTCTCGCATGCACTATATCATTTCAATATCATTTTGAAGGACACCGATTGTGCATTCAGTTTATCTGTTTTCTTAATCAAGTTCACAGAGTTAACATCTTCATGTGGCCCAGTAGATGAAGACACTTTGCCATATGGCCTAGGAGATGAAGACACTTTGCCATATGGCCCAGTAGATGCAGACACCTTGTCCTACCATATGAAATAGTCACATTTGACTTCATCATCCTGCAAAATAAGAAATTCCAATTATTATACAGACACATTATCCCTTGAAAGTAAATGGAAAGTATAACCAAAATAATTAGTCATACCGGCCAATAAGGACAATCGTAGAACAGTCTCCCTGGGTTAGCATCTGTTCCTGAAGTCACCAATTTTGTAGGAACGCCACATTTGCATAACAATTGACGGGTCTGTTTCCGTCAGGTAAATTAGATGGCAAACTTGGGTGTGGGATATCTGGCCTCTTCGTGGTGTTCTCCGATCAATGAGGTTATCGCCGTCGGACGGTGGCGCGATTCGATGTTAGTCACGGTGGGAATATGAAAGCAATAAATGAGAGAGATGCAACAAAGGCTTGATAGAAATAAATGCGCAAAAGTTATCCTCCTTTTTTATTAATGTCACAATGGGGGTATTTATAGGGAAAGGATAAAGCTGTAAAAGACTACTCGTGCTAGCGACGCCGATGCCCGACATATGGCAGTTGGCGCCGCGCTCTATCTAAGCTTATGAACTTTCCATTAACTGGTACTGAGTTTCTCCTATAAATGGGCCCGCCGTGCTGCGGGGCGGCCCCCTTATGCTAAGGACGCTGGCGGGATGGCCAAGAAGTTGGCGACGTCGCGCGTTCATGTCCAGGGAAAGAGTTTGACTTATTTCCTCAGACGAGTTGACCGGGGATAATGGGACCATGTCAGGTTCCGTATCATCAACAATGTACGCTCATGAAATGTCCCAGATTCATTTACCTTGCTAGAAAAACTGGAAATCGGACAATAAGGACAACTGGAAATCGAAAATCGTTTCAGAGATTGCAGGCACTATGAAAAGAATTGTGCATAATTGAGTATTAAATGGTGTGTCTATATCTCAAATAAATAACTAAACGCCCCTAACAAGTACTCCCGATTCACAAGAGTGCAATCTATGAGTGAATTTGACTGGTTCTTTGTTTCAAAAAAACATAATTCAAAAGAGCATAGTAACTCACCAAAATTAGCTCTGTTAAGTAATTGATGTCTAGGTAAATTCACCCCAATATGTTAGAAATTAGATCAAATTCACAAAAATGTAACCAAATTTCTGGAAAAACAAAAGAGTTGCCTCGGAAAGCCCCTGGAAGAAAAGGTAAAACAAAAGAGCAGAGCAACTCACCAAAATTAGCTCTGTTAAGGCATTGATGCTCTGTTAATTCACACAAAAATATGTTAGAAATTAGCTCAAATTCAAAAAATGTAACAACATTCGGAAAAACAAAAGAGGTACATCGGAAAGCCCTTAAGAAAAGATAAAACAAAAGAGCGAGAGTAACTCACCAAAATTAGCTCTGTTAAGGCATTGATGCTCTGTTAATTCACACAAAAATATGTTAGAAATTAGCTCAAATTCAAAAAAATGTAACATCATTCTGGAAAAACAAAATAGGTACATCGGAAAGCCCCTTGAAGAAAAGCTAAAACAAAAGAGCAGAAATTAGCTCTAGTTGGTTTCTTTAATGGAGATTTTGAAGGTTGAATGGTGGGAAGATCAAAAGATAGAAACACATCAATGAAAGGGGCGGGGGTGTACTTGGGTTGGTTAGAGGGGTTAGTTGTGGGTGAAGAATTCGAATCAAATCAAATAGGGGAATTTGAAAATTTGTAAATTTTGGGCGATTCTTAGCGGGAAAGAAAAAATTTTGGTTGCAACAATTGAGAGGGGAGCAGCTTAAGGGCGGGAATTGATGATGATGGAGGGGGAGACAATTGAGAGGGGAGCAGCTTATTGTGTGACATACTCACGTAAGACACCCTAAACGGACTTATTGAGTGACATACTCACGTATGACACCATAAACGGACTTATTGTGTGACATACTCACGTAAGACACCCTAAACGGACTTCTGATTCAATTAGGACAACTTATGGTGTGACATAAGACACCCTAAACAGACTTATTGTGTGACATACTCACGTAAGACACCATAAACGGACTGATTGAGTGACATACTCATATAAGACACCATAAACGGACTTATTGAGTGACATACTCACGTATGATACCATAAATGGACTTAATGTGTGACATACTCACGTAAGACACCCTAAACGGGCTTATTGTGTGACATACTCACGTAAGACACCATAACCGGACTTCTGATTCAATTAGGACTACTTATGGTGTGACATACTCACGTAAGACACCCTAAACGGACTTATTGTGTGACATACTCACGTAAGACACCCTAAACGGACTTATTGAGTGACATACTCACGTATGACACCATAAACGGACTTATTGTGTGACATACTCACGTAAGACACCCTAAACGGACTTCTGATTCAATTAGGACTACTTATGGTGTGACATACTCACGTAAGACACCATAAACGGACTTATTGTGTGACATACTCACGTAAGACACCCTAAACGGACTGATTGAGTGACATACTCACATAAGACACCATAAACGGACTTATTGAGTGACATACTCATGTATGATACCATAAACGGACTTAATGAGTGACATACTCACGTAAGACACCCTAAAAATGGACTTATTGTGTGACATACTCACGTAAGACATCATAAACGGACTTATTGTGTGACATACTCACGTAAGACACCATAACCGGACTTCTGATTCAATTAGGACTACTTATGGTGTGACATACTCACATAAGACACCATAAACGGACTTATTGTGTGACATACTCACGTAAGACACCATAACCGTGTTGAAATAGTGTCCTAAACCCAATCGGGTTGGACCGGATCCGACCGGGTCGGATCGTTTATACTATTTCCTTATGTTTATACATATATAAAATGGCTTTTCTGTTGTCATATATATGTTCTTTTAAAGAACCAATTATGAATTGTTATAAGATAACGTCCTTAGTATTAAACTGTGATAGAGAAACCATGATAGGCGATCATGGTTGATGAGATCTCTAATTCTTTAATAAGTTTGATACTTAAATGTCTCTAGGCTGATGTACTATTAAACAGGGCATTGTAGTATGAACAGACTAGCACGTATTATATTTTCTTCTGTCTTTAAGGCGGGGATAGATCTCGTCTATCGAAGTGTAGAGACACTTGACCATGCGTGGGCGTGTATTAGAGAATGCGTGCGTTAGGCGACCGACCCACTTACACACGATAAGTGTCACACTATGTGGCGGTTGTGTAATTATCCTTAGGACCGGAGTCTTCATGGCATCACGGTGTGGATTGTCATGCTTTGACACTATTGAGGTTTCCCCTAACCATGGGGCGATCATGCGGTAGTGATTGTGTATGATACTGAAGCATGCAGAGTATACATGATTGGTCGTTTGGGAATCGCGTATCCTATGATTGAGATTGAATATCCGAAATGGCCTTTGATGGTGCTAAATTACATACCAATTTTATGATAGGGCCAATAATAATATAGGGATGATTTTAGAGGAGTAGGATGTCTTAACTGAATGTAAAAAGAGGATTAGGGTTTTAGTATTAACGGCTGAGTCCAAGAATGTATCTTGAATTGCTTACGTATCCTGTGTGTTTTTCCAGGAATCAAGCCTTACGTAGTTCCTGGAAGTATGTATTTATAAGGGCAATGTATGCCCTAACCCTAAAAGTAAGTCGGCTATGTACCATTTCCGCTTTTACCCTTAAATGGGCTTTGCCCCTTGCCCAAGTTACCCTGTGGATAATGGGCTTAAACAATCTAGGCCGGCCTTCTCATCTCGCCTCGAGTTTTACCGACATGGGTACTCGAGGTCAGACTTTTGGCCGACTCGATATGCCTTATGTACAACGGGTAAAAACTCTCTAACATGCCACCTGGAGCAATAGGATAATTCCACGTGGAGGGGTGAAATCCCGTATCGTCATAAGCCCCCCAGATCGGAGTGAAGCTTTCATAGAGAGCTGAGGTCGGGTCGAGAATTTTGAATTATCCTTCGACATGCGTTTTTCTTCAGGCGGGAAAAGTAGCTGACATCACACTCCACTACCATAAATACGCGCGGTAAAAGAGGGCTTTCTATTGGTTCGCACAAAAATGTGTCCCTTGAACTTCGCCCATAAACATATAACCGCCGGATATCCTATCTTTTCAAATTACTTACCAGATTTTATCATTAAAAGAAACTTCAACACACCCGGAGTTGCCATTTGCTCTCTTCCTTCTTCTGTCAAAATCGGAAAACACAAGTAAGCCCCTTTTTCTCTACTTTTGCATTTCTTGTAGTATTTCCTTGCATCTTCCCCACCCCATGTCTAGCAGTGAACACGATTCAAAAAATAGGGAAGAGTTAGAATTAGAGGAAGAGTCTACCGAAAGAACGGTTTCTGAAGGTGTTATGGCCTCCGGCAAAGAAATAGTCGGAGAAGAACAAGAAGAAACATCCACAGCCCATCCCGTCGGTCAAAAAAGAAAAACGAGAATGAAAGGTCAAGGGCCTCTTGGGTGCATATCCGCGTTAACTTTAGCCAAAGTTCAGACCATCTGCGAAAGATACGGTCTTTCCTATAATCCGGACAATTTTAGGGTTTCTCATAGGAGGCACCAGTATGCTAGTGAGCCCCCTCATGGGTTTTGCGCCATTTATGAAGCCTAATTAAAAGAAGGGCTGAGGGTGCCTTTCGATCCACCTCTGATCGATGTACTTCGTCATTATCAGATCGGGATCACCCAGGTCGCTCCAAATGGAATTAGAAGTATAATGGGCTGCGCTATAGCTTGCCGAGTTGCCAAAGTTCCATTCTCTGTTAGATTGTTCCATCAATATTACTCGATCCAGTCTCTGCAGGATGCGGGCTGGTATACATTCCAGAGACGTCCCTTGGTTCCTGAGTTTGTCAGAAAGGTGACATCGTCTCAAGGGGATTGGAAGCCCCACTTCTTCTTCATTCGATACGAGATGGATGACATCGACATTAGGTCTTGGTTCAAGAGACCTCAGAAATGGCATGATAAGCTGGACTCTGCTATTCCTGCTGAATGTCGGATTCTCGAACGGGCCCAACCCGATGTGATAACTCGACATCTACATTCTCTGTACCCTTTTGCAGATATCGAGACGGCGGGTCCTGAACCCTACATGGAACTTGACGAGGAAGTGTGGATTTTGTGTAGGAACATCTGTTTTATCATGCTACTACACTTTCTTTTTATCCTCATCTGCATGTTTTCTGTCTTTATTACTATTTCTGCTAAAAACTGTTATTTATTTCGATGTCGTTTTCCATCTTTTTTTTTGCAGTGGATGCCTTTTCGAAATTGGAATCAGTCGGTAAGGTGCCCACCCCCCGGACCACCGATCCTAAGGTGATCCAATGACTGGCGGGTATCAACCCGAAGAGACCCGTATCGGGCTCAATCACTATCAGGGGTAAGAAGACACCTGCACGCTTCGACTCCAGCATCAAACTTGGAACTTTTAAGAGACCAACCTGTGATGCCACGATCACCGGGGCAACCGAAACGAGCCAACCTGTTCGAAACGCGTAAAATGCGAAGTTAAACATGGTGTTGGGAAATCGCCTTGTAAGCTTCCCCCCCCGACTTGCCTTCGCTTGAGCCATTTCGGGAGATGAACGTGGCTCAGTGGGAGGCCTTTTCACCTGATGAGTTGAACGATTTCATTTCCCAAGGACTTCGTGATCGTAAGCGTTCTTTGTCCTTTTACAAGGTGTTTACGATTTTCGTCCAAGTCCATTTGATTTCAAAAAAATTTATTTGTTTCGCAGGCTCGAATGGCCTCTAAAGCAGTGGTGAATAAAATTGGGCCATCCTCGACGTCGTGGGAGATCTGAGGAAGAAAATCGGTGAGCTCGAAATAGATGTAGATAAAAAGAACTCCTTAATAACGAAGCTGGAAACTCGTAAAGCTACGCTGGAGTCCGACATGAAGAAGAGCCAAGCTGACTTTTCAAAGATGCAGTAGGACATGGTGGAGAAGCTCTCGAGTCGGGAAAAAGTGCTCGTGAAGATGGCTTATGATCTAAAGGAAGTCAAGGCGGAACTGGAGAGGTCTTTGAAGGCTCGAGAGGACCTTCAACTTGAAGTCGATAGCTATGCCTCTCGTATTGCTACCTTTAAGACCGACCTTTTGCAATCTGAGGAGTTCGATAATGACTTGTCGTTGCTCATGAGTCAAGCCATGAGAGGAGGCTTTACTTCTGCTGTTGATCAAGTCAAAACAATTATCCCAGATTTCGAAGTTTCCAGTATCGAGAAGGCCCATCTCTACGATCTTGAGTCCTCCTCCCGGTACGGGCTATACATTAATGATTTCAAGGCAGGAACCTCTCTGTATGGCAAGTATGTGGTCCCAGCTCTGGAGGGGGATGTCGATATGGAGGAAGCTCCCGAAGAACAAAGTAATATGGCTCCCGACTCCAATCTTCCTGCTTCTTGAGTTTTACGTCATTCTGAAAACATATTGGATTTGGTTGTATTAACTTTTATTCCTTCAACTTTGTCTTGGAATGGGTCTTCGACTCGACCCCAAAAACTTGAAATTTTTTTGAAATTTTTTCTTTTGTCTTTCATGTTGTTTTCATATCGTTGTGTTGATTGCTCATATTATGCCCATATCGTTGTGTTGATTGCTTAGGGTGTAGTCCGTTGGACTTAATTCCCTTATCGCTTTATAGGGTGTAGTCATTTGGACTTAATTCCCTTATATTTTTTCAGGGTGTAGTCCTTTGGACTTAATTCCCTTACTAAGTTGCTCTATAGGGTGTAGTCCCTTGGACTTAATTCCCTTGAGCCCCTCGAAGTGTAGTATGAGTACATGACTCATGGTACACTTGAGTATGAGTCGACTTAGCACTGTACTACCTTTTAGGCTTGACTTGGATTTTGGTCGGAGCTCGATTCGACTATCGTGTCTTATCAGACTTATAACTGGTCGAATTAAATAATGCCTCATCCGACTGTCGCATCTCGTGGTACTTAATGACTGGTCGAATGAGGTCTCTCGTGTGATCTCCTCAACTGCCTCTTATCGTATTATGTTGGCTGGTCGGGAGTGATACAAGCACTGTCAGTGACTTGACTTTGTTAACTTTTTTAACTCAATCAAGTCGGATCTTCGTAACGATCTTTTGAGAAATGTATATCTGAAAATGAAATAATTCCAATAGAAATGGTCAAAGCAATTTGTCATGTAGACTTATTACAAATATAATTAATTAAAGAACAATTGAAAAATTAAACATAATATTTCCTGAGGTTGGTCGCATGCCAAGTCCGAGGTACTGTGCTCCCATCCGATCTTCCGAGTTGATACGATCCCTTTGGATGGACTTTTAAGATTTTATACGGACCCTCCCAATTCGGTTCGAGCTTGCCTATTGGGTCCTGTCTGCTTGCCTCGATCTTCCTCAGCACGAGATCTCCCTCTTGAAAATATTTGTACTTTACCCTTTCATTGTAGTATTGGGAAATTTTGCGTTTATAGTTTGCCATTCGATGCGCTGCAATTTCCCTCTTCTCTTCTATGCCATCTTTCTTTTGTCTAAGATCAACCGCATTAGTCTCGATATTTTATGCTAGAACTTGGGGTGAAGACAAACCGATCTCTGCTGGTATAACTGCCTCACATCCATATGCTAAGGCAAAAGGATTTTCCTGCGTGGCTGAATTTGGAGCTATTCGATATGACCACAAAATACTTGGGAGCTGCGCTGCCCAATCCCGACCTTCGTCTTCTAACCTCTTCTTTAGCCCAAATTTTATTTGTCTATTGGTTTGCTCAACCTGCCCATTAGATTGAGGTCGGGCTACCGAGGTCGGTCGATGCTTGATCTTGAACTCCTTCAACCAGTCTTGAACTTTCTCATCCAGGAATTGAGTCCCATTGTCCGAGATTAGATATTTCGGAACCCCGTACCTGCACAAAATGTTCTCCCACAGAAACTTTTTTATGGTGGAGGCTTTGACATCTGTAAGAGCTTTGGCTTCGACCCACTTTGTGAAATAATCAACCACCACCACTACAAATCAAACATTCCCCGGAGCTCGTGGTAAAGGTCCGACCAGATCGATTCCCCATTCATCAAACGGCCACACTGACTCGATAGCATTCATCTCTTGCGCTTGCTGATGTGTTATAACATCGTGTACTTGACAAGCTCTGCATCTCATTACTAAGCTGCTTGCATCTCTTTGCATCGAGGGCCAAAAATAACCGGCTAACTTGCACTTTCTAGCTAGCATTCGAGCTCCGCAGTGGTTCCCACAAACTCCTCGATGTATCTCTTCGAGCAAATAAGCCCCTTCATCCTCCGATGCGCATCGCATCCAAGGGGTTACAAATGACTTTCGATAAAGTACATAGTCAAATAAAGCATACCTGGCGGATTGCAATCGGATCTTCCTCGCTTGAGATTTATCTGACGGAAGGATTCCATCCTTTAGGTATGAAGCTATCGGATCCATCCACATCGACCCCTGTGTCACAGGATGAACTTTGACCTCATCATAACTTCTTTTTGCTAACATTTCTACCAGGACCTTCAGCTTAGACTTAAAACTGGATGCAAGTTTGGACAGTGCATCGGCTCTTTTGTTTTCACTTCGAGGTACCTGCTCGACCCGAACCGCCTCGAACTTCGAGATCAGTCCCTGAACCACCTTCAAGTAATTTTTCATCTTTTCCTCCTTGGCCTCATAATCTCCTCGGATATGGTTCACCACGAGCTGTGAATCACTATAAACTAGCAAATTCTCGACTCCCAACTTAGAGGCTAGTTTCAGACCTGTGATGATTGCCTCATACTCTGCTTCATTGTTTGTAGCTTTAAACTCGAATCGGAGAGCATATGGAAACTCTTCTCCCCTGGGACTGACCAACAGTAATCCTGCTCCCGACCCTTCTTTACTTGAGGCACCATCTACATGGATGGTCCATTGTTCCTCCGGCACTTGCTTTTCCTGTTCCAGCTGAATTGAAAGCCCCTCTGCTAAAAATTCTGCTAGAGCTTGGCCCTTGATCATGGGTGCGAACTACGATGTCGTCGATCGAGCCAACTCGATAACCCACTTGGCTAAACGACCTGATGTCTCAGGCTTTGCCAAGATTTGCCTCAGTGGTTGATCAGTAACCACTGCAATGGGGTGCGCTTGAAAATACTGCTTCAACTTTCTCGATGCGTGCACCAACCCCAAAGTCAAATTTTCAGCGGGTGAATAACTGACCTCCGCCCCATGTAATGCTTTACTGACAAAATAGACGGGAACTTGCCCATGTTCACCTTCTCGGATCAGTACTGCACTGACCGTCTCCTCGCAAATTGCTAAATAGACTAGCAACTTTTCTCCCTCTTTAGGTGAAGTCAATGTCGGTAGATTAGATAAATAATCCTTCAAATCATCAAAGGCCTTCTGACACTTCTCATCCCACTGGAAAGGACTTACCTTCCTCAGTATTTTGAAGAACGGCAGTGCTCTCTGTGCTGAGATCGACAAAGAACGATTGAGGGCCGCCATACGACCCATCAGACTCCGGACTTCCTTTACGTTGCGAGGTGCTGGCATGTTTCTGAGGGTATCGATCTTATCTGGGTTGGCTCGAATTCCCTTTTTCGATATGATATATCCTAGAAATTTACCAGACCGAACCCCGAAGGTGCACTTTTTAGGGTTTAACTTCATATCCGCACCTCGGAGTACCTCAAAGACTTCTCTTTCGTTGATAAGAAACTGTCCCATGGACTGGCTCTTGATCAACAAATCATCAACATAAACTTCCATGTTCCGCCCTATCTGATCCTTGAAGATCGTATTCACTGTTCTCTGATAGGTGGCCCCGGCGTTCTTCAAACCAAAAGGCATCGTAACAAAGAAGAACATCCCGAACTCTTTTATGAATGCCGTCTTCTCTGAGTCTTGAGGATCCATGAAAATCTGATAATATTCCCTGTATGCATCTAGAAACCCGAAAACTTCAAAGCCTATTGTCAAATCGACGAGCTGATCGATCTTCGGGAGTGGATACGAATCCTTTGGACAAGCCTTATTCAGATCTGTAAAGTCCACACACATTCTCCAACTGTTGTTAGGCTTCTTGACTAATACTGGATTAGCCAACCATTCAGGATAAAAAACTTCTTTTACAATGTTTTCACTCAATAACTTTTCTACTTCTTGCTTTACCGCCTCTTTTCTTTCAGGAGCAAGGTTCCTCTTCTTTTGCCGTATCGGCCTCTTCATCGGATCGACATTAAGTCGATGCAGTGCAATATCCCTCGAGAGACCTGGCATGTCATCAGCTTTCCAGGCAAATACGTCTCGAAATTCTTTCAAGAGATCGACCAATGCATTCTTGTTGGGGTGTGGAATCCACTTCCCGACTTGCACTCCTAGGCCCTCTTCTTCCCAGACACTTACTTCCTCTGTCGGATCGGCAGACACCTAGCTTTTGTCTTCTTCCTCCTCAGGAATTAACTCCTCGATTAGTACTTGCCCGACACTCTTTCCCTTTACTGTAACCAAGTTGCAACTTTGCTCAGCCTCTACGTCTCCCTTCACTTCATGATATCCCTGCCAGGTCGGGAACTTCATACTGTTATGCGCGATAGAGATGATGGCACGTAGATCGAATAACGCTGGTCGACCTAATATCACGTTGTAACCCGATGGGGCTTTAACTATGATATAAGTCATGTCCATAGTCCTGCCCTTTTCCCCTTCTCCAACCGTAGTCAACAGGGTTATAGATCCGACATGATGGATGGCTTGACCTGTAAATCCGAACAAAGGGGTTGATAATGGGGTCAAGTCCTCTTCTTTCAATCTCATGGCTTTAAAAGCCGAGTAGTATAAGATATTTACTGCGCTTCCGCTGTCTACGTAGACCCTCTTCACCGAGCCTCGGCTTATCACGGCCTCAATGACTAACCTCTCGCTATGGCTGTGACATCTTGGAATATCATCTTTGGATCCATAACCCACTTCAGTTGTAAATTTGAGCCTTTTCACCTCCCTCGAACTGTCTGGTGAATGTCGACTGGATCGGGGGCGCTCTGACTCAGGGGGTGCTACGATCATGTTAACGTCGTATCCGATGCGGTTTTCTCTGTACGGATCTCGATTCTGGTCCTCTCGACGTTCGTATCGGTTTTGTCGTTCAGACGACTCTCCACATCGTCTCTGATTTTCGCATCGAGGCGACTGATCTCTCTTGCCACCATAATTTTTTCTTTTATACTCCCTACGCCCCTTGGGCTCTTCCTTCTGTGATCTGTCGACCACTTCGTCTAATCTACCTTCCTGGATACATGCATCTATATCCCTCTTCAAATCGTAGCATTCTTCAGTATCATGACCCACATCTTTATGAAATTCACAGTATTTGTGGGTGTTTTTTCTCTTTTCCGGGCCCTTGCTCAATGGCTTCGGAGTTCGTGCTATATTCTTTTTGACCATAATGGCCAGCACTTCCCCCCTAGAACGATTGAGAGGGATGAAATCTCGATCTTCCAAATTTCCCTTTTTACCGAGACGATATGTGATTGGAGCTGTTAATCGATCAAATACGTTAGATTTGCTCTCTCCGCTCGACCCTTTGGGCTGACCCTTGGTCTGGCCTCTGGTGTCATTTCTCGAATCGAGGCCAAGTGAGAGGGTGTGCAAGCGCACTGCCTCCTCACCTTGGCAAAACTTGTGGACTATGTTCACACATTCGTCTATATCTTCAGGCATCTTCCTTGCAAGCTTATCGTACAACTTCATGTTGCGAAGTCCCGCAACAAAAGAACTGACTTGGAGCGCATCATTCATATTATACACTTTCATAGCCTCCAAATTGAAGCGTTTCATGTAATCAACGGTAGACTCACCTTTGTCTTGCTTGATATTCATTAAGTGAGTAGAACTGAGATGGAACTTCTTGTTTCCAATGAAGGCATCTCGGAACTTTTGCCCCAATGGCATGAAACTAGAGATGGATATGGTCCTCCGGATCTGTAGTTCCATCATACGGCTCCATTTTGGTTACCTTAAAAGATTCGGGCATGGGGTAATGCTCTATATCAGCAGTGAAAGGGGACTCAAGCCAGTCATTAACTTGGTCCTTCCCCACGATGCGATTAAACTCATTTCGGACACTGTCTTCCACCTGCTTCTGGTACCTAAACTGTCCCATACGCTTCCTGTCGGTGGTGACGCTGTCCTCTACTTCTTCAACTCGTTCATCTCTGTGATCAACGATGACATTTTTCCTTTTTCCATTCTCAGGCTCCTTTCGACCCAGTGGGTCTACGGGATCCTGCTCATCTGTGGTGTTGTACATCCCCTTGTCTATAAACGTGGATGCCACCACTTTTTCAAGGCTTCCTCATCTAAAGATGCCAAGTGCTTTGCCATGTCTTGTAACTCAGGGGGAAGCTGGGGTTTCTATGGCTGCACAATCGCTTGCTTACCCCCGTTGGGGGCTTTTGGACCCTGGGTTTGTCCTCCCGTTGGATCTACGCCCGTTTGTTCTTCCGGCTACGGATTCTTTCTACCCGTAGGTTTTTGTCTTTTAGGTTGCGGCATCATCGTATAAACCTCAACAAATCAACGATAGAAAGCCCTCCTTCTAGCGCCAATGATGATGCTAAATTACACACCAATTTTATGATAGGTCCAATAATAATCTAGGGATGATTTGAGAGGAGTAGGATGGCTTAACTGAATGTAAAAAGGGGATTAGGGTTTTAGTATTAACGGCTGAGTCCAAGAATGTATCTTGAATTGCCTACGTATCTTGTGTGTTTTTCCAGGAATCAAGTCTTAGGTAGTTCCTGGAAGTATGTATTTATAAGGGCAATGTATGCCCTAACCCTAAATTAAGTCGGCTATATACCATTGTCGCTTTTACCGTTAAATGGGCTTTGCCCCTTGCCCAAGTTACCCTGTGGATAATGGGCTTAAACAATCTGGGCCGGCCTTCTCATCCTGACTCGAGTTTTACCGACGTGGGTACTCGAGGTCAGACTTTTGGCCAACTCGATATGCCTTATGTACAGCGGGTAAAAACTCTCAAACATGCCACCTGGAGTAATAGGATAATTCCATGTGGAGGGGTGAAATCCCGTATCGTCAGCCTTCTTGTAAGGAATGTCTTGTTCTCGTGAATCTTTGCAAAGTGGGAGTAAACGTGTTACTTCGAGAGAGCTTGATATCCAGATTATAAGATACGGTTGTTGATGTTTTGACACTCGACTAACGACCGTATGGATATTATTACAGCGATAGGATTGTAAGTTACACGGTAAATGTTTCACATGAAAGATAGTAGTCATTGCATTTGACTCTTCCGATGATTGGGGTCACGGTGTGTTGCTGACGCTATCCCGTGATCGTTAGGCATGAAGGGCAATTTAAGTAATTTGCACTTTGTGTCTACGGCCAACATATTCGGAAGCCTATCGGGTCACACACATATGAACATCTAGCCGATTAAAATGTGGTTATAGACAATAACCAAATAAGGAAAGTTTATCTCGAGACTATAAGGGTTATAGTGGTAAATTAATATGGTGGTATTTATTTATTGTGAATAAATAAAATACAAGATATTAATTATATACAAATTATATTAATTAAAGAATTTTCCATAAGTCAAATTATTGATCTATGGGGCGCCATTTATAAGTGTATTATGATATAATTGGATTGTGCAATTTAATTAATAAATTTACCATAATATTAATATGTGATATTAATTGATTTTTGGGAAAAATAGATTTATGGTAATAACATATATGGATATTATTACAGCGATAGGATTGTAAGTTACAAGGTAAATGTTTCACATGAAAGATAGTAGTCATTGCATTTGACTCTTCCGATGATTGGGGGTCACGGTGTGTTGCTAGACGCTATCCCGTGATCGTTAGGCATGGAAGGCAATTTCGTAATTTGCACTTTGTGTCTACGGCCAACATATTCGGAAGCCTATCGGGTCACACACATATGAACATCTAGCCGGATTAAAATGTGGTTATAGACAATAACCAAATAAGGAAAGTTTATCTCGAGACTATAAGGGTTATAGTGGTAAATTAATATGGTGGTATTTATTTATTGTGAATAAATAAAATACAAGATATTAATTATATACAAATTATATTAATTAAAGAATTTTCCATAAGTCAAATTGTTGATCTATGGGGCGCCATTTATAAGTGTATTATGATATACTTTGATTGTGCAATTTAATTAATAAATTTACCATAATATTAATATGTGATATTAATTGATTTTTGGGAAAAATAGATTTATGGTAATAACATAATTATATTCAATATAAGATATTGGGAAAAATAAATTATGGAAAGAGAGATAAATCAAATTAATTAATTTTCCTTATTTTATTGGAAAAAAGTTTTCTTCTCCTACACTCAACCAAGACAATATGCGCCCCTCTCCCCTATACATATAAGGGGTTGTCAAGCTCTTTTGGACACCATAATTCCAAGAGCTAATTGTTCTTGTGAAAATTGCAAGAGCTCATAGTTCTTGTGTAAAAAGAGAGGGCTTCCTATAGTGAGTTTGTGAGGGGGGAAAAAGACCGGTCTAGCAACCGGAGTTTTCCAATAGCAATCCATGATGGGATTCCGGCGGGCTGTTCGTGTGGACTAGCGGTAGAGGTCGAACACTTGGGCGGCTCTATGCTGAACTACTCTCCTGAGACGGTCAAAGCGTCGATCTTTTAGGTCAACCGAGGTAACCACCGTCTTTAGCTTATTCGTTTATTGCTTAAACGAAGTTGATCTTAGGTGAAAGGAAATCAAAATTTTGAATTCCGCTGCGTTCCCGCGTAGATTTCCTCACAGTGGTATCAGAGCGAGCTTCGAGCTTAAGCAATAAGCATGTTTATATGCGTAGTTAATTTTATCGTTTAAATCACGTAATTAAAAGATGAAGGATTTTTTATTCGTAAAATGATATACGAAAAGAAAATTTTGTTTTGTGTATTTTATGTTTCAATATGTTTCATAGTTGTGATTAATTGATAGATGCAAGATTTAAATCACGAGACGTTAAATCGATGTTGGGTGATGGATTCTCGGTGAATTCCACTCTTCGATATTTTTGGAGGGCTCGGCCGACTGGCGGCGGCCTCCTACCCAACGGCGGCGGCGGCGGCGGTGGACTTAGGGCTGCCGTCCGTCGGTTGTCCTCTTCCAATGGGGGAGATCGACCCTTTTCGTTTTGTGATATTTATTGTGCATAAATGTCTCGTTTAAAATTAATAGTTAATTTTATTTCGATTAAAATCATTTAATTAATTAAATGTTAATTAGTTAATTGATTGGATAAAATTATTTAATAGATTAAATGTTAATTGATTAATTAAGACGCAAGTAGTTAAATTTTAATTTTATCTTTTTCATAAGATGTTATTGTATGGATTAGATAGTGTAGATATAATATGATTATATGGAACTCCGATTGATCATGGACTCGACCGATAGGATAGATGTGAATGATTTAATTTTCTGTTGGTTTAAAAATTGTCCTAGGCCGTTATGAAGAACGTGACTCTAGTTTATTTTCTCTGCATTTATCCCATTCCGTTGGCTTCCCCGTGTGCGCGGCGGGTGTATTTATTTTATTAGATATAATTAAATGTAACAAGAATGGAGCAGAAGATGGAGACCAAAGAAAGACGAAAATAAAGATCCCATTAGAGAATGGCGCATTAAAGATCTCATTGGCGGTTGCAGCTAACCTTAGATTGTGACCCGCGGCTTCGTCAGTTTGTATTCGAAACCGCACCTAGGAAAAGTCCTTGATTATACCGGTTACTTTACGCATTTATTTATTTTGTGCTGGTATTTATTTTATATGATACGATAGATGCATGACTAGACACGATTTAGATGAATGTGTAGGATGTATGTCTATAGAGATAGATATATTTGATGAGACCGTAATTAAATTAATTAAGTGAATTAATTTACGTAAATACTTCCACAACAAAAATCGAGTTATAATATGTCTTCCAATATTATAGTGACGGTGGAGAGCCTTTGTTCGGATCCAACTGATCGGCCCATGTCGGGAGTTGACCTACCACGGGTATATCGTCATTATGGAGATATGATCGTTATGAGATCTCATGAATACTTGGGTTACGACTCGACTAAGAATCTTGCGGTGATTGGCGCACGTCAGGACCATCTGATTTTAGAGACATAAGGTTGACTATCACATAGACGATGTGAATTGTCAAAGAGTTGACTAGTCAAACCACTGGAAGTCGCGTTAGACGCGATTGGTAAGATGTACCTACCCGTCAAAATTGATCCAGTCGATCGGCCCACGTCAGGGATCGAGTCAACTAGATAGGATTCTAGCCACTAAAGAATTTTGAAAATTTTCTTGAAAGTCAATTGGGAGTAGTTGACTAGTAGGAGCAAAATCATAAACCAAAAGACCATCTTTTGATTTTACGTGTACAAACAACAACACTCTTTTATTTTTATTTTTATGTTGTAGTTAGCAAACTTTATATTTACCTTTTTATTCTCGATTAGTAAAACCTAATTATGACTGTTACCTTCTGATGAATGTTCTCAAATATGGTTAAGTAATTTTAATCCTCTTAAAATAAGCAATGACACGAGCAATCCCGTTATAGTAGTTAGAGACAATGAGACTACATAATTGTTTGGTGTAATGCCCGAAAGACAATTTTTGTAATTATTTTTATTTAATAAATGAAATGATATTATTATTCATATTTATTATTCTCATATTCACCAATGTGACAATAGTATTTACACTACAGAAAACCCTAAAGTATATCGTTTATGTAATCACTTAACTCAGTGTATGGGATATACACGGGAGGATTGAGTTAGTGAAGATGTACTTAAAATACAATTAGCCCATAGTGAAGTTAATTGAGAGTATCGGGTCTCTCCATTTAACGTGCTACTAATGCGCCCAGAACACAATTGGTGTGATTGTCTTATCCGACTTTCGGTTAAGAGTACCTAGTGGGGCATTTATATATGATAGATATATCATATAGAAATTTGGACCGATTTGATTAGAGTTCACGATATAATTCCGTAATCGAGAAGTCTTATCAAATCAATGGATGATCATATTTATGGATATATCTTAATCCTGAGGTGATCACACCAACCGCTTGAATCGCATATGAGGTTTGACTTGACGGTTTAAGATTATTACACCGAGTCTGTGGTCCGAATTACCCCATCTTGGCATTGTATCGATTGAGTGAGTAGTCCGTGTTATCACGGATACGGAATCCATTCCTTCCATTTATGGAAGTAGATAGAACGATTCCTTATTTGTTAATCCTAGAAACGATCGATCGCGCGAGTTCATATTACAATGATTAGCTACCAAAGTGAGTTGTATGAATTAATTGATCACTAGGGGTTAATGGTAAATAAGGATAAGAGGTTCTAAAAAGGGTTAACGGTAACTTCCCGATTTAGAATGAATGATCATGGAGGATTAATCCATATGTAATGATTATATCAATGGACGCTTATTATTATTCTCGTGAGGAGATAAATATAATCGATAATCGGAGGAGTGCCATCACGGGATTATGGTGGCATATTCCTCGTGATTGATTTATCGAATATAATTATTCTGTTCGTAAGATAATTATTTATTTGATTTATCGGAGCCGCTGATTATTAGTCCATGGTCCCCGACGTGCCTCCAATATAGCATAGCTATTCTCGGACGTCGAATCCTAATAATATCAATCTAATTCTTGGTAGAATTTAATTATAACGATATGTGAATTAATTGTTTAGAGAACTATTAAATTAGTTTGGACTAAATAATTAAATATGTGGAAAATACATTTTCCATAATTTTGGCAAATAAGTGTGTATGGAAAATTATCATTGTGACTAGGTCACAAAGTGCAATTCACGCCCCTTACATGTTTTATGGAAACAAGAATTAGTTTCTTGTGTATTAATAAGACATGTGCATAAAATATTTATTGGATAAATATTTATGGTAAATAATAAAGATAAATATTATTCTAGATTTGTTCTAGAATATTAAGGAATTATCTTTTATTAAAAGGATTTATTTTGTTTGATAAATAAAAATCCTTGGGGCTTAAGTTTGACTCTTCTATATAAAAAGAGTTCTCCCAAACTTAATACACACACAAAAATTCGAAATTCCCTAGTGAATTAGAGAGAGAATTTTCGGCCATAAGCAAGGAGGAAAAAGCTTGGAGTTTTTTTCCGGGTAGCATATCGTAAGGATTCGAGACGAGGATTTCCTTCCACCGGGAGTTGCTCGGATCACACGTACGGAAGATCGTGGTGCTCTTCACACCATCTCTTGTTCTTTCAATTGCGGTTCTTCAACTTGGATTTTGAGATCCAAGAGGTATGTTCTACAACCCCTTGTAGAAGTAGATCTTGTTATTTTATTACGTGTATTTTATAGATCTAGATCCTTAAATCGCTTCCGCTGCGGATGATATTACTAACAATAATTGATGCAGTACTCCGAGGCTTTAATTATTAAAAGAAAGCGGAAACTCATTGGATACGATCCAAGATGATCATTCAGTCATATGATGACAGATAATTCAAACGTTGAATAAGAATGACCACATCTAATTTTGGAAAGGTTGTTTTCAAAATTGTAAGATTTAAGTATCGACTTAATTCTATCATTGCTTAAAAGTTAATTAAATAGTTAATGTTTTGAATACGATTCAAAAGGTTAAATAAACTATTTAATTTAGATTTTCTTTATAAAAGGAAATTGAAGACATAGCTCTTGTGATCTTTCTTAATTCTTATGAAGACTACACTAAGAAATATTTACAAGTGTTTGATGGATTAAAAAGGAAAGTTAGGGCGTGTGCTTAAATAGAGAACTTATTGATGTTTCTATTCTAGGCAAGTGTGTTGAAATAAATCTAAGTTCAAAGTCAACTCTAAGATATATGATACCTTACGAGTGTGATTAAATTAGAAAGATTGAATAACAGATATGGAAGGTGAAACAAACGTTGTAACACTTACCATATTCTGGATCTAGTAAAGCTGAAAAAGGAACTAAATAAATGTTATTATGTTCCGGTTCTTATGAAGAACATAGTTTCAGTTATTTGTTAGAATTTAGTAGACATATTCAATTGTAAAGAATAAATGTTATTCCGATAAAGTTGGAAAGTCACTGAATCTAACATACTACATTGATGTCACTATATAGTGGATATATGTGATGAGATCTCAACTAAATATTTGTATGGTTGTTATCCTTGATATTTGTAGTTGTTCTAGACATAGTCTTTATGGGAGGGAAGCGTGTAATTAAGCGTCATTCTGATGATGTTAAACCATATGATTATGAATCGTGTGGGTTATACGTATCTTATCCAAAGAGGACTCAAATACCCTTTTCCGAAAAGGGTTGAAAGATCCAGAAAAATTGTCTAAAGCCTGAACATACCGATGTTTGTTGGCTTGTGACAATTAATGCCACAAATAATTGTTTATTAATCTCTATGACTATTTTTAGAAATAGTTGAACGTACTTATTGAAGTACGACAATTCGGAAAGCCCGAAAAGTTCGAGCTAGTTCGAATATGATATTGATGAGCTACATAGGAATTAATCTTCAATTGGATTGAAGTAATCAATACCTAAAGGGTGTTTCAGAAGTCGTCTGAAAAGAAATAAGATTCTTCCCTTGAAAGATACCATCTTTGAGATACGCAATTAGATTGTGTTCCCAAAATGGAAACAACACTTTATATGATAAAGGTGTGACGCAAGCCATGCAAAGTATCCCTTACCTGTTTCGGGATAGAGCCCTTATACTTAACCAAGTTCCGAAGAATAAAGGTTGAATAAATTCCATATTAGATATGGAAGGGGATAATGTCGAATCTATCTTAACCGATGATTTGAAGTTGTCATAGGCAAAGTCAGAAAGGCTTAGAGCCTAGTACGACATATGCAACTTTGTGGAATATCTAAGCTAGTACGCTAGATATTATTTACTTGTCCGCGGAGCAAAATGTTTGTCTCCAAACATGCTGTCTTCTAAAGAAAGTGTTTCTTCCAAAAGAGACAGTGGGGGTAAATAAGATCTCAAAAGAGTTTGAGAACCACAAAGATACATTCAACCATTGGAACATGAGCAGACGCCGCATAACGATGAGGTGTAGAACACTGCTCAGTGCACACAAAAGTTCTATAAGTCTGTGGATAACCTCAAGCCTGAAAAGGCTGCTGGTATGTTCATCTTGAAGAATGAATATCTCATGACTTATGAAGGAATGTTTAAAAGGCAAGATTGAGAGATATGGCCAGGAGCCATAATATCTGAATTAGATTCCATCAGTGACAACCAGGTTGTGAACCTAGTATGTCTTACCTATAGGGAATGTCCCTGAAAGGCTGACATGGATAGTAATATGATTACCATAAGGCAAGTTGAGGTCTAAAGGATTACGAGGCTTCAAACCTAGTGATTACCTCTATGCTGCCAGCTGTGCTTAAATGCTATTCAGGTAGTGCTTGTTGTAGCAACATGTCATGGCTATATGATAGTGTTGAAGACATTGGGCAAACAGCCCAATGTTCATGGACTATAACATGATATGTGAGCCCACGAGATCCATTTATGGACTCAAACAAGTTTCTCTAGATGATTTCTTTGTTTGATAATCAAAGGAGTTCGATTTAGTCAAAAGAAGGATATGACCCATGTACAATAAGGATAATGGGAGTGTGTTACGATTTTTGAGTAAGGTGTTAAATATCTCTCTCAGGAATTACCACCCAATGTCACAGTCAATTAATGTTTGGTAATTCAAAGTCTTTACGAAAGCACATGGATTAGCAGTTCTTATTTTGGAAATAAGAATCTATAGTGATAGATTTAACTGCTGTTAGATTATAGTTTACCTATATAGATGTGATGCTAAAAGAGTTTAGCATAGGTCGCGACAGGGGATACTACTAGTCGGTGTTCTCGAGATCTATCTATGTTAGGACATTGGTCATAAAGATAAGTTGAAGGATGATACTTATGAAAGGTTTCCTTTGCTACGGAATTGGAACCATCATAAAAGTTATGCTAGAGGTTCACACTTCATGAAGAGTCGTGAGCAAGTATGAAAGTGATTCTAGAAGATGTTGAGAATATCCTTAAACAAGTTAAGGAAATGTTCCTAGTTTATTGAAACTTGGAATCAGATAAATGTAGATATACAGACATATATCCTAAGTCTTATGAAGGCGAGTGGGAGCTACGGTCTGGGTTTGCAGTCACTTTGTTTAAGAGATACAGTGAGCTAGAAATGTTCTTGGCTATGGGTCACTGTAAGTTCTATAACTAGGCTAAAACACAGTAGTGCCTTGGAGGCACAGTGGGAACAATACATGGATCTAGAAGGTTCATTCCTGAATCTTGTATGGTTCTTCTATTTTTTCTATGTAGCTGATATAGTAAGTGGATTCATTGCTTGGAGCAAGGACCAGGGTCTCGTCAGAGATTCGTGTGTGTGTTGAGGCAGTTCATTTGACTTGATCAATTGGAACATGATATGAAGATAGTCTGAGTCCCCACGGATAGCGATCCGTTCACGGCTAAGGCTGGTTGCGAGTATTGCATGAGATTCTTATGTTTCAACTTGGTGTGTGTGAGTGATTGGTTTTAGGCCAAGTGAGATATTGTTGAAATAGTGTCCTAAACCCAATCGGGTTGGACCGGGTCGGATCGTTTATACTATTTCCTTATGTTTATACATATATAAAATGGCTTTTCTGTTGTCATATATATGTTCTTTTAAAGAACCATTTATGAATTGTTATGTGATAACGTCCTTAGTATTAAACTGTGATAGAGAAACCATGATAGGCGATCGTGGTTGATGAGATCTCTAATCACTTTAATAAGTTTGATACTTAAATGTCTCTAGGCTGATGTACTATTAAACAGGGCATTGATAGTATGAACAGACTAGCACGTATTAGATGTCTTCTATCTTTAAGGGCAGTGATAGATCTCGTCTATCGAAGTGTAGAGACACTTGAACAGTATGTGGACGTGTATTAGAGAATGCGTACGTTAGACTGACCCACTTACACAGATAAGTGTCACACTATGTGGCGGTTGTGTAATTATCCTTAGGACCGGAGTCTTCATGGCATCACGGTGTGGATTGTCATGCTTTGAAACTATTGAGGTTTCCCCTAACCATGGGGCGATCATGCGGTAGTGATTGGGTATGATACTGAAGCATGCGGAGTACACATGATTGGTCGTCTGGGAATCGCGTATCCTATGATTGGGATTGAATATCCGAAATGGCCTTCTTATAAGGATTGTCTTGTTCTCGTGAATCTTTCCAAAGTGGGAGTAAACGTGTTACTTCGAGAGAGCTTGATATCCAGATTATAAGATACGGATGTTGATGTTTTGACACTCGACTAACGACCGTATGGATATTATTACAGCGATAGGATTGTAAGTTACTCGGTAACTGTTTCACATGAAAGATAGTAGTCATTGCATTTGACTCTTCCGATGATTGGGGGTCACGGTGTGTTGCTAGACGCTATCCCGTGATCGTTAGGCATGAAGGGCAATTTCGTAATTTGCACTTTGTGTCTACGGACAACATATTCGGAAGCCTATCGGGTCACACACATATGAACATCTAGCCGGATTAAAATGTGGTTATAGACAATAACCAAATAAGGAAAGTTTATCTCGAGACTATAAGGGTTATAGTGGTAAATTAATATGGTGGTATTTATTTATTGTGAATAAATAAAATACAAGATATTAATTATATACAAATTATATTAATTAAAGAATTTTCCATAAGTCAAATTATTGATCTATGGGGCACCATTTATAAGTGTATTATGATATACTTGAATTGTGCAATTTAATTAATAAATTTACCATAATATTAATATGTGATATTAATTGATTTTTGAGAAAAATAGATTTATGGTAATAACATAATTATATTCAATATAAGATATTGGGAAAAATAAATTATGGAAAGAGAGATAAATCAAATTAATTAATTTTCCTTATTTTATTGGAAAAATGTTTTCTTCTCCTACACTCAACCAAGACAATATGCGCCCCTCTCCCCTATATAGATGAGGGGTTGTCAAGCTCTTTTGGACACCATAATTCCAAGAGCTAATTGTTCTTGTGGAAATTGCAAGAACTCATAGTTCTTTTGTAAAAAGATGGGGCTTCCTATAGTGAGTTTGTGAGGGAGGAAAAAGGCCGGTCTAGCAACCGGAGTTTTCCAATAGCAATCAATGATGGGATTCCGGCGGGCTGTTAGTGTGGACTAGCGGTAGAGGCCGAACACTTGGGCGGCTCCATGCTGAACTACTCTCCTTAGAAGGTAAAAGCGTCGATCTTTTAGATCAACCGAGGTAACCACCGTCTTTAGCTTATTCGTTTATTGCTTAAACGAAGTCGATCTTGGGGGAAAGGAAATCAAAATTTTGAATTCCATTGCGTTCCCGTGTAGATTTCCTAACAAACCGGACTTATTGTGTGACATACTCACGTAAGACATCATAAACGGACTTATTGTGTGACATACTCACGTAAGACACCATAACCGGACTTCTGATTCAATTAGGACTACTTATGGTGTGACATACTCGCGTAAGACACCATAAACGGACTTACATACTCACATAAGACACCATAACCGGACTTCTGATTCAATTTGGACTATTTATGGTGTGACATACTCACGTAAGACACCCTAAACGGACTTATTGTGTGACATACTCACGTAAGACACCCTAAACGGACTGATTGTGTGACATACTCACATAAGACACCCTAAACGGACTTATTGAGTGACATACTCACGTATGACACCATAAACGGACTTAATGTGTGACATACTCACGTAAGTGTTAGGAAATCTACGCGGGAACGCAGCGGAATTCAAAAATTTGACCCAAGATCGACTTCGTTTAAGCAATAAACGAATAAGCTTAAGACGGTGGTTACCTTGGTTGATCTAAAAGATCGACGCTTTGACCGTCTAAGGAGAGTAGTTCAGCATGGAGCCGCCCAAGTGTTCGGCCTCTACCGCTAGTCCATACGAACAACCCGACGGAATCCCACCATGGATTTCTATTGGAAAACTCCGGTTGCTAGACCGGTCTTTTTCCTCCCTCACAAACTCACTATAGGAAGCCCCCTCTTTCTTACACAAGAACTATGAGTTCTTGCAATTTTCACACGAACAATTGCTCTTGGAATTATGGTGTACCAAAGAGCTTGACAATCCCTCATATATATAGGGGAGAGGGGCGCACCTATTGCTTGGAATGGAGGAGAAGAAAACTTTTTTCCAATAAAAATAAGGAAAAGCAATTAATGTGATTTATCTCTCTTTCCATAATTTATTTTTCCAATATCTTATATTGAATATAAATTATGTTATTACCATAAATCTATTTTTCTCAAAAATTAATTAATATCACATATTAATATTATGGTAAACTTATTAATTAAATTGCACAATCCAAGTGTGTCATACACACATACATAATGGCGCCACTTTTTCTCCATAATTTGACTTATGGAAAATTCTTTAATTAATACAATTTGTATATAATTAATATCTTGTATTTTATTTATTCATAATAAATAAATACCACCATATTAATTTACCACTATAACCCTTATAGTCTCGAGATAAACTTTCCTTATTTTGTTATCATCTATAACCACATTTTAATCAAGCTAGATGTTCATATGTGTGTGACCCGATAGGCTTCCGAATATGTTGGCCGTAGACACAAAGTGCAAATTACTAAAATGCCCTTCATGCCTAACGATCACGGGATAGCGTCTAGCAACACACCGTGACCCCCAATCATCGGAAGAGTCAAATGCAATGACTACTACCTTTCATGTGAAACAGTTACCGTGTAACTTACAATCCTATCGCTGTAATAATATCCATACGATCATATTTCGAGTGTCAATACATTAACGATCGTATCTTATAATCTGGATATCAAGCTCTCTCGAAGTAACACGTTTACTCCCACTTTCCAAAGATTCACGAGAACAAGACATTCCTTATAAGAAGGCCCTTTCAGATATTTACCCCTACTGATAGGGTACGCGACTCCCGGACGACCAATAATGTATACTCCGCATACTTCAGTATCATACCCAATCACTACCGCATGATCGCCCCTATGGCTAGGGGAAACCTCAATAGTGTCAAAGCATGACAATCCACACCGTGATGCCATGAAGACTCCGGTCTTAAGGATAATTACACAACCGCCACATAATGTGACACTTATTTGTGTAAGTGGGTCAGTCTAACGTACGCATTCTCTAATACACGTCCACGTGCAGTCATCTCACGCGGGCCTATACTTCGGCTACTAATAAGGGGGCTAGGCAAAAAGGAGGCTCCTAGCTAAACTTGTCTCGTTCGTGCAAGCCAAAGCAAGCGCAAGCAAGGCTACTCGACAGAGGTAACTAAGGGAAGGATGTTTAATGCTCGTCAGAACTAAAGCTCTCTTAACAACTTCATGATGAAAAAACGCATGAAAACGCCAGCTGTTACCATAGTAGCTGCATGAATCAAAGTGGATACTGGAGTGAGACCCTCCATAAGTGTCTTTACACTTCGATAGACGAGATCTATCCCTGCCCTTAAAGACAGATGACATCTAATACGTGCTAGTCTGTTTATACTATCAATGCCCTGTTTGATAGTACGTCAGCCTAGAGACATTTAAGTATCAAACTTATTAAAGTGATTAGAGATCTCATCAACCATAATCGCCTATCATGGTTTCTCTATCACAGTTTAACACTAAGGACGTTATCATATAGCAATTCATAATTGGTTCTTTAAAAGAACATATATATGACAACAGAAAATCCATTTTATATATGTATAAACATAAAGAAATAGTATAAACAATCCGACCCGGTCGGATCCGGTCCAACACAATTGGGTTTAGGACACTATTTCAAAAATCTCCCACTTGGCCTAAAACCAATCACTCGCACACACAAGACCAAGTTGAAACACAAGAATCTCATGCAATACTTGCAACCAGCCTTAGACGTGAACGGATCGCTATCCTTGGAGACTCAGACTATCTTCATATCATGTTCCAAATGACCAAGTCAAAGGAACCACCTCAACACACACACGAATCTCCGACGAGACCCTGGTCCTTGCTCCAAGCAATGAATCCACTTACTATATCAGCTATATAGAAAAAGTGGACGAACCGTACAATGTTCAGGAATGAACCTTCTAGATCCATGTATTGCTCCTGCTGCGCCTCCAAGGCACTACTGTGTTTTAGCCTAGCTGTAGAATTTACAGTGACCCATAGGCTAGAACATTTCTACCTCACTGTATCACTTAAACAAAGTGACTGCAAACCCAGATCGTAGCTCTCACTCGCCTTCGTAAGACTTAGGATATATGTTTGTATATCTACGTTTATCTGATTTCAAGTTTCAATAAACTAGGAACCTTTCCTTAACTTGTTTAAGGACATTCTCGACATCTGCTAGAATCACTTTCATACTTGCTCATAACTCTTCATGGAGTGTGAACCTCTAGCATAACTTTTACGATGGTTCCAATTACCGTAGCAAAGGAAACCTTTCATAAGTATCATCCTTCACCTCATCTTTAGGATCAACATCCTAACATAGATAGATCTCGAGAACACCGACTAGCAGTATCCCCTGTCGCGACCTATGCTAAACTCTTTTAGCATCACATCTATATAGGTAAACTATAATCTTACAGCAGTTAAATCTATCACTATAGATTCTTATTTCTAAAATTAAGAACTGCTAATCCAAGTACTTTCATAAAGACCTTGAATCACCAAACATTAATTGACTGTCACATGGGGTGGCAATTCCTGAGAGAGATACTTAATACCTTACTCAAAAATCATAACACACTCCCACTATCCATCTTGCACATTAGGCATATCCTTCTTTTGACTAAATCAAACTCCTTTGATTATCGAACAAAGAAATCGTCTAGAGAAACTTGTTTGAGTCCATAAATGGATCTCGTGAGCTTACATATCACGTTATAGTCTATGAACATTGGGCTGTTTGCCCAACGTCTTCAACACTATCATATAGCCATGACACGTAGCTACTACAAGCACTACCTGAATTGTATTGAGCATAGCTAGAAGCATAAAGGTAATCACTAGCTTTTAGCCTCATAATCCTTTAGCCTTCAACTTGCCTTATGGTAATCATATTACTATCCATGTCAGCCTTTCAGGGACATTCCTCTATAGGTAAGACACACTAGGTTCACAACCTGGTTGTCACTGATGGAATCTAATTCAGATATTATGGCTCCTGGCCATATCTCTCAATCTTGCCTTTTAAACATTCCTTCATAAGTCATGAGATATTCATTCTTCAAGATGAACATACCAGCAGCCTTTTCAGGCTTGAGGTTATCCACAGACTTATAGAACTTTTGTGTGCACTGAGCAGTGTTCTACACCTCATCGTTATGCGGCGTCTGCTCATGTTCCAATGGTTGAATGTATCTTTGTGGTTCTCAAACTCTTTTGAGATCTTATTTACTCTCACTGTCTCTTTTGGAAGAAACATTTCCTCCAGAGGACAGCATGTTTGGAGAAAAACATTTTTGCTCCATGGGTAAGTAAACATTATCTAGCGTACTAGCTTAGATATTCCACAAAGTCGCATATGTCGTACTAGGCTCCAAGCCTTTCTGACTTTGCATATGACAACTTCAAATCATCAGTTAAGATAGTTTCGACATTATCCTCTTCCAAATCTAATATGGAATTTATTCAACCTTTATTCTTCAGAACTTGGTTAAGTATAAGGGCACTGTCCCTAAACAGCTAAGGGATACTTCGCATGGCTTGCGTCACACCTTTATCATATAAAGTGTTGTTTCCATTTTGGGAACACAATCTAATTGCGTATCTCAAAGATGGTATCCTTCAAGGGAGAATCTTATTCTTTTCAAACGACTTCTGAAACACCCTTCAGGTATTAATTACTTCAATCCAACTGAAGATTAATTCCTAAGTAGCTCATCAATCTCATATTCGAACTAGCTCGAACTTTTCGGGCTTTCCGAATCGTCGTACTTCAATAAGTACGTTAGACTATTTCTAAAAATAGTCATAGAGATTAATAAACATTTATTTGTGATATTAATTGTCATGAGCCAACAAACATCGGTATGTTTAGGATCTAGTCAAACTTCTAGGTTTCATAACCTTTTCTTAAAAGGGCATTTTTGTCCTCTTTAGATAAGACATGTATAACCCACATGATTCATAATCATATGGTTCAGCATCATCAGAATGACGCTTAATTACACACTTCCCTTCCAGAGAGACTATGCCTAGAACAACCACAAATCAAGGATAACAGCCATACAAATATTTAGTTGAGATCTCATCACATATATCAACTATATAGTGACATCAATCTAGTATGTTAGATTCAGTGACCTTCCAACTTTATCGGAATAACATTTATTCTTTACAATTGAATATGTCTACTAAATCCTAACAAATAACTGAAATTATTTTCTTCATAAGAACCGGAACATAATAACATTTATTTAGTTCCTTTTTCAGTTTACTAGATCCAGAATATGGTAAGTGTTACAACGTTTGTTTCAACTTCCATATCTGTTATTCATTCTTTCTAATTTAATTACACTCGTAAGGTATCATATATCTTAGAGTTGACTTAGAAAGATTTGTCTCAACTCACTTGCCTAGAATAGAAACTTCAATAAGTTCTCTATTTAAGCATATGCCCTAACTTTCCTTTTTAATCCTTTAAGCACTTGAAAAAATTTCTTATTGTAGTCTTCATAAGACTTAAGAAAGATCACAAGAACCATGTCTTTAATTTCCTTTCATAAAGAAAATTTAAAGTTTATTAAATAGTTTATTTAACCTTTTGAATTGTATTCAAACGTTAACTATTTGATTAACCTTTAAGCAATGATAGAATTATGTCGATACTTAAATCTTACAATTTTGAATACAACCTTTCCAAAATTAGACGTGGTCATTCTTATTCAACGTTTGAATTATTTGTCATCATATGACTGAATGATCATCTTGGATCGTATCCAATATCATGAGCTTCCGCTTTCCTTTAATAATTAAAGCCTCGGAGTACTGCATCAATTATGTAGTCTCCTTCTAACTATTATAACGGGATTGCTCGTGTCATTGCTTATTTTAAGAGGATTAAAATTACTTAACCATATTTGAGAACGTTTCTCAAACAGTCATAATTTGGTTTTACTAATCGAGAAAAACATAAATATAAAAGTCTGCTAAAAACTACAACATAAAAATGAAAATAAAAGAGTGTTGTTGTCTATACACGCAAAATCAAATATGGTCTTTGGGATTATGATTTTGCTCCCACTAGTCAACTACTCCCAATTGACTTTCAAGAAATTTTTCAAAATTCTTTAGTGGCTGGAATCCTATCTAGTTGACTCGATCCCCGACGTGGGCCGATCGACCGGATCAATTTCGACGGGTAGGTACTTCTTACCAATCGCGTCTAACGCGACTTCCAGTGGTTTGACTAGTCAACTCTTTGACAATTCACATCGTCTATGTGATAGTCAACCTTATGTCTCTAAAATCATACGGTCCTGACGTGGGCCAATCACCGCAAGATTCTTAGTCGAGTCGTAACCCAAGTATTAATGAGACCTCTTAACGATCATATCTCGATAATGACGATATACCCGTGGTAGGTCAACTCCCGACGTGGGCCGATCAGTTGGATCCGAACAAAGGCTCTTCACCGTTACTATAATATTGGGAGACATATTATAATTCGATTTTTGTTGTGGAAGTAATTTTTAAATTAATTCACTTAATTAATTTTGAATTAATTCTCTTAATTAATTTATTACAGTCTCATCAAGTATATCTATCTCTATAGACATACATCCTACACATTCATCTAGATCATGCCTAGTCATGCATCTATCATATCATATAAAATAAATACAAGCACAAAATAAATAAATGCGTAAAGTAACCGGTATGATCATGGACTTTTCCTAGGTGCGGTTTCAATACAAATCCATTTAAACCGCGGTCACAATCTAAGGTAGGCGCAACCGCCAATAGGATCTTTAATGCGCCATTCTCTAATGGGATCTTTATTTTCGTCTTTCTTTGGTCTTCATCTTCTGCTCCATTCTTGTTACATTTAATTCTATCTAATAAAATAAATACACCCGCCGCACACGGGGGGAAGCCAACGGGAATGGGATAAATGCAGAAAATAAACTAGGTCACGTTCTTCATAACGGCCTAGGACAATTTTAAACCAACAGAAAATTAAATCATTCACATCTATCCTATCGGTCGAGTCCATGATCAATCGGGGTTCCATATAATCATATTATATCTACACTATCTAATCCATACAATAACATCTTATGAAAAAGATAAAATTAAAATTTAACTACTTGCGTCTTAATTAATCAATTAACATTTAATCTATTAAATAATTTTATCCAATCAATTAACTAATTAACATTTAATTAATTAAATGATTTTAATCGAAATAAAATTAACGATTAATTTTAAACGAGACATCTATGCACAATAAATATCACAAAACGGAAAGGGTCGATTTCCCCCATTGGAAGAGGACAACCGACGGACGGGAGCCCTAAGGCCACCGCCGCCGCCGCTGGGGAGGGGGCCGCCGCCAGTCGGCCGAGCCCCCAAAGATTATCGAGGAGTGGGTTCACCGAGAATCCATCACTCAACCTCAACTTAACGTCTTCGTGATTTAAATCTTGCATCTATCAATTAATCACAACTATGAACCATATTGAAAAATAAAAAACACAAAACAAAATTTTCTTTTCGTGTATCGTTTTACAAATAAAAAATCTTTCATCTTTTAATTACGTGATTTAAACGATAAAATTAACTACGCATATAAACATGCTTATTGCTTAAGCTCGAAACTCACTCCGATACCACTGTTAGGAAACTACGCGGGAACGCAGCGGAATTCAAAAATTTGATTTCCTTTTACCCAAGATCGACTTCGTTTAAGCAATAAACGAATAAGCTAAAGACGGTGGTTACCTCGGTTGATCTAAAAGATCGACGCTTTGACCGTCTAAGGAGAGTAGTTCAGAATGGAGCCGCCCAAGTTTTCGGCCTCTACCGCGAGTCCACACGAACAGCCCGCCAGGATCCCACCATGGATTGCTATTGGAAAAATCCGGTTGCTAGACCAGCCTTTTTCCTCCCTCACAAACTCACTATAGGAAGCCCCCTCTTTTTACACAAGAACTATGAGCTCTTGCAATTTTCACAAGAACTACTGCTCTTGGAATTATGGTGTACAAAAGAGCTTAACAACCCCTCATATATATAGTACTAGGGGCGTGGGTTATGGCTATAGTGTGTAGGAGAAGAAAACATTTTTCCAATAAAATAAGGAAAATTAATTAATTTGATTTATCTCTCTTTCCATAATTTATTTTTCCCAATAGCTTATATTGAATATAATTATGTTATTACCATAAATCTATTTTTCTCAAAAATCAATTAATATCACATATTAATATTATGGTAAATTTATTAATTAAATTACACAATCCAAGTGTATCACATACACATTAAAGGCGCCACTTATAGTCCATAATTTGACTTATGGAAAATTCTTTAATTAATATAATTTGTATATAATTAATATCTTGTATTTTATTTATTCATATAAATACCACCATATTAATTTACCACTATTACCTTCATAGTCTCGAGATAAACTTTCCTTATTTGGTTATCATCTATAACCACATTTTAATCCGGCGAGATGTTCATACGTGTGTGACCCGATAGGCTTCCGAATATGTTGGCCGTAGACACAAAGTGCAAATTACGAAAATGCCCTTCATGCCTAACGATCACGGGATAGCGTCTAGCAACACACCGTGACCCCCAATCATCGGAAGAGTCAAAAGCAATGACTACTACCTTTCATGTGAAACAGTTAGCGTGTAACTTACAATCCTATCGCTGAAATAATATCCATACGGTCGTACGTCGAGTGCAAAACATTAACGACCGTATCTTATAATCTGGATATCAAGCTCTCTCGAAGTAACACGTTTACTCCCATTTTGAAAAGATTCACGGGAACAAGACATTCCTTACAAGAAGGCCCTTTCGGATATTTACCCCTACTGATAGGGTACGCGATTCCCAGACGACCATACATGTATACTCCGCATGCTTCAGTATCATACCCAATCACTACCGCATGATCGCCCCATGGCTAGAGGAAACCTCAATAGTGTCAAAGCATGACAATCCACACCGTGATGCCATGAAGACTCCGGTCTTAAGGATAATTACACAACCGCCACATAGTGTGACACTTATCGTGTAAGTGGGTCGATCTAACGTCGCATTCTCTCTAATACACGCCCACGTGCGGTCAAGTGTGTCTTTACACTTCGATAGACGAGATCTATCTCTGCCCTTAAAGATAGAAGACATCTACTACGTGCTAGCCTGTTCGTACTATAAATGTCCTATTTAATAGTACATCAGCCTAGAGACATTAAGTATCAAACTTATTAAAGCGATTAGAGATCTCATCAACCATAATCGCCTATCATGGTTTCTCTATCACAGTTTAATACTAAGGACGTTATCACATAACAATTCATAATTGTTTCTTTAAAAGAACATATATATGACAACAGAAAAGTCATTTTATATATGTATAAACATAAAGAAATAGTATAAACGATCCGACCCGGTCGGATCCGGTCCAACCCGATTGGGTTTAGGACACTATTTCAACATTAGGCCCCTCCTCAAAACATGGACAGCGCTTTCATAAGAGTCATTTCCCCATGGATACTTGTTGAAAGCATCCAAATCATCAACCAATTGAAAAATCCACCAATCCACCGCACGTTTCTCTTCTGATGCCCACACAACGTACGTCAAGATAACGATCAACCCCAACTTGTAATGGTCTACAGCATTCTTAGTGCTATTAAACTTTTTCCACACATGCTTCCTATACACTGAGGTAAGGTTTTTAAAATACTTCTTAACTAATTTAGACTCTTTACCTACGCCTTTCTCGACATTGCTATCATTGCCAACCAATAAACCGGTAACCAGCGCAAATTCTTGTACACTGAATCGTATCTTTTTGGCTCCAACTTTGAACCAAAAAACTTCTCGATTTACAGGGTTCGCCAACCTCATTATCAACTGATGTACTATCTGGTTGGCTGGCAGATCCTTCAAATGGATTAAATGTCAAAAACAAGACTGTTCCAACTTTGTTTTGTGCTTGGTGTCAAGCTTTTGATAAACTTCATTTCCTTTACCAATTTGACATCGGTTTACGATTTCACATTTTGCAGTCCTATCTTGTCCGCTAAGTGCATAAACCAACGTCATTTTTCAACCAATTTTCTATTACCAACAAAAAATAAACAAAAGTATCAATCGAATGAAAGAACAAAGGAATTTGAATACAATTGAAGCAAATAACACAATTTGAACAAATTTCATCACCGCCATTGTTTAAGCTAACAAATTTGGTTACGCAATTTGCTTTAACCGATCCCACATCATTCAACACCATAACAAATCACACATCTTCCTATTCTCCAAAATCATATACATAACAAAATTTAAACTCAACCCGAAAAATCAAACATTTGTAAATGCATTAACTCGATTGAATTATAATCCACATGCAGATACCAAACCCCAAAATAATACCTTTGCACTTGCTCGGTCGACTTCATCAACTTTCCGATCACCTTCCTCAACTACCGGTGAGTTTGCACACTTAGCACGATTGTTGACAAGAATTTTGCTGATCCTAGGTTCGAATTTGGGTAGAAAGACGGGGTGATTTTGGGTAGAAATGACAAGAATTTTGCTGAGCCTATTTTGCTCGATTCACGGTGGTAATTAAATTGGATGGTGGAAATGAATAATGAGGTTAAGGAAGAATTGGATGAAGGAGTTAAGGGATTTGGGGATAAATAGAGAGGGGTATTTCAGTCTATCCATGATTTTATAAGGTTTTTACCCTTTTTCAATTTCTTTAAAAGTAAAAAACAGGTCAAAGCTTATAATTGCAAATCACAAAGTTTATAAGCTCAACGGTGTCATTCCCCCTTTTTTAAAATTCATTGTCGAAATTCACTGATTTTCGGGATTCACTGTCAAAATTCACTGTCGAAATTCACTGATTTCGAGATTCACTGGGGAGATTCATTGATTTTCGGGATTCACTGTTTGTCCTTCTCGCTATAAAAATTATGCAGTTGCCCTTCTCCCTATAAAAAATATGTAGCTGTCCTGTTAGTTAAAAATATTCCAGATTATGTCCTTATCCCTAATTTCCCATATTTTTTTTGCTTTTTTTTTAAATCTGAAGTTACTTTTCCTAAAAATACATAATAAAAATGCATGTGGCAAAAAAAAAAATGTAAATCATATTCAGCTCTATTACTATATTTAATAAATCAATTAAAGTCTAATAGTTTATGTTTACAATATGTTTATCAATATATTAAAAAAACCAATATGTTTATCAATATATCATTGCACAGTACTGTTTAACTTTTTACATATCAATTACGGATCCAAGAAGTTTTTCTAGTGGGATCATCGGATTGTAAAACTATATTTATGATTCAAAAATTTGTTAAAGTGGGGTCACCGGAGCCTAAAACTACATTTTTTTACCAACAAAACGATATTTTTTAACATCAAAACTATATCGTTTTAATTTTAAAAAAAATATCGGGTCTCAGTGGGGTCACGTGACCCACCATGGTACAAGTGCCTCCTCCCCTGGTAAAAAAATCTCATGATTTGTTAAGTGATGTGGCAACATCCTAGGCCTACATGTGTGATATGAGTTGAATGGCTGTGATTAATTCTCTAGTGTCTCCTCTCCCAAGATACCTAATCCTATTTTATCTGAACCTTGTATTGATGAATATTCAAGACAGTATCATGAATGTAATGAAGCCATTAATGGCAGCTTAATGAAAAATATACATTCTGTTTTTCATTATTTTTCTAACTTGGTAGCAGAGCATCAGGTTCCATGGCGTCCACAGCACCACCGTCTACGGCTGTGACGACCACTATGTCTTCGGATGTGTCCTCTTCTCCGGCAAAGATGTTGTCTCAAAGACCGGCGCTTATCTGCTCCAAAGAAATGCAACTCTCGGCAGTTCCTTCCTCACATCGACGCTGCCATGGACATCTTCGATGTTTCCCCAGTTTACTTCGCTTCCCAGCTCTATGTACATCGCCGGAGGACCTTTCTCTAATCTTGCTTCCACTGGTATTACTCCTCGATTCTCCACTTTTCCTATGTCTGGTCCTATACCTCCCTCAAGTCCTCTATCCCCTCCTAGTTTAATTCCCAGTATTCACTCCATAGATTCAGCTTCAATTTTTAGATCTACATGCACTGTTAAGCTCAATCGAGATAACTACTTACTTTGGAAGTACACCATTCTTCCTATTGTGAAAGGGTATAAACTAGAGGGTTTACTATTTGGTACTCTGCCTAGACCTAGTATCATGCTTGGTGGAAATAATCTTGCCATTTCTGGCTCTTTGTTGAACAATGGGATGCTCTGATTCTCTGTTGATGGGTTGGCTTCTCGGTTCCATGATCGAGCGAGGCTCTTTCGTAAGTAATTGGGTGCACTACTTCTGTGAGATCCGGAATACGTTGGAGAGCCTATTCAATTCACGATCCAAGCAAGGATGTTGGAGTATAAGACTGCTCTTACCAAGACAGAGAAGGGAAACAGGTCTATGAGTGATTATTTAGCATTAATGAAGTCCTATTCAGATAAGCTTCTAGCAGCTGGATATCCCATATCCAAGTCTGAACTTATTTTGGCTGTTCTTGGTGGTCTAGACAGGGATTATGAATCTGCCATTGTTAACATTACTGCTAGAGTTGGTTCCATGAGTTGGCAGGAGGTCCAGTCTCAATTATTGACTCATGAAAGACTTGTAGCTAGGTTTAATCCTGGTGGGGCTACAAATCCTTCCTTAAACTTGGCTCAGATGTATCCTAGAGGCTCCAATTTTTCAGACCCTAGAGCTCAGTTCTCAAATTCATCTAGAGGCAGGGGTGGAAATAGAGGAGGAAAATCTAGAGGTGGCAGGTCTAATTCTGGTAATAGAAGTGTTTGCCAACTATGTGGGAAGAGTGACCACACTGTTTTGGAGTACTGGCACAGGTTTGATGTTAGTTTCACTGGCCCTAACAGCAGTTCCAGTAGCAATCCTAGACCATCTGGAAATCAAGGAAACCCTAGGCCAGCAGCTTTCATGGCCTCACCTCAATCTGTGGCAGATTCAGCCTGGTATATGGACGGTGGAGCCACCAATCACATCACTGGAGACCTGAATAACCTCCATTTCGATTACTGCACACAGGTCCGACACACTTGGAGTAAGTAATGGTGAGCAACTTAACATTCTACATATTGGTCAGTCTAAAATACCTGTCACACACCCTCCACACTCATTAAAACTTAAGTCCATGCTACATGTTCCTACTATTACAAAGAATTTGCTAAGTGTGTCTAAACTAGCTTGTGATAATGATGTTATTATTGAGTTTACTAACTCTTCCTGCATTGTTAAGGCCAAGAAAACAGGGATTCCTCTACTAGTAGGGCAAATGGAGGGTGGTCTGTACAAGATGGGCAATCAAGTTGAGAATGTCAAGAGCTCTCCTCAATCCAATTATGTCAAGTCACCTGCTGCTGCTTTCTTAATTGAGTCTAGTCATGTTAAGACTGTTAATGTCAATAAGGACCCTAATGTTTGGCATAGGAGGTTAGGCCACCCCTCTTCAAAAGTCTTAAGTCAGATTTTACAACAATGTAATGTGTCTTTGAATGAGAAGCTTGTTTTCTGTGAATCATGCCAATTTGGCAAGTCTCATGCTCTTCCTTATACTTTATCTGATTCTCATGCTAATAATATGTTTGATTTGATCCATACCGATGTTTGGGGCCCTCACCAATAAAATCTACCATTTGGATACTTGTATTATGTTCATTTTCTTGATGATCATTCCGATACACTGGTTGTTCCCACTAAAACAAAAATCAAGTGTATCAAGTCATTACTCATTTTCATAAAATGGTAGAAACTCGCTTTTCCACTTCCATCAAATGCATTCAATGATCGGGGAGAATATAGGAGTGTTGAGTCCTATCTGAAAGACCAGGGAATTGCTTTCAGGCATCCCTGTCCACATGCTCATGGTCAGCATGGTAGAGCTGAAAGAAAGCATAGGCATGTTGTGGAGTTAGGTCTAACTCTCTTAGCTCAAGCCTCTATGCCCCTAAGTTTCTGGTGGCATAGTTTTCAGCAAGCTGTTATGATTATAAACTGTCTTCCTACCACTGTGTTGAAAAATAAGACTCCCTATGAGTGCCTTTTTCATGTTAAACCTGACTACAAGCAGTTTAAAACTTTTGGTTGTGCCTGTTATCCACACCTCAGGCCCTTTCAAACAACAAAATTTCAGTTCCACTCTAGTAGATGTGTAAATTTGGGGATTAGTCCAGCACACAAAGGGTATCAGTGTTTAGACATGAGTGGCAGGATATATATCTCTAGGGATGTGGTGTTTGATGAGTCAACTTTTCCCTTTTCTACTGGTTTTTCTCAAGGCCCTAATAGAGCAGTTCATGTTCTAGATGAAGCTGTTAGTACCTTTTTGATTCCTCCACAGCCACAGCAAGTTGACATTTCTCATGCCTATACAGACACTCCAGTTGCTTCAGCAGGTACACCTGATCATATTGATTCTGTTTTACACAGTTCTCCACATATGCACATTCCAAATTATGCATCATATACACCACATATGACTCATAGCACACCACCATCCTCTCCTCATTAACACATCTCGCCTACCCCTAGTCCCGATGTGCATTCTCCTCGCATCCTACCAACAACAAATCCTAACACAGTTCACCAACACCTTCACACATGTCCATAGCTTCTCCCTCGCCTACACTCACACCACCACCAAAGACTGCATTTTACTAACTCTCACCCCATGATTACTAGAGCCAAGAAGGGCATCTTTAAACCTAAAGTCTATTCAATGATTTGCTCACATTCATCGAACCTACAAGTGTGGCGTAAGCCTTGGCTAGTCCTGAATGGAAATGTGCTATGGAAGATGAGTATCATGCACTTTTGAAGAATGGTACATGGGGCTGGTTCCTCCTCTTCACATCATACAGTGGTAGGCATTAGATGGGTATATAAACTCAAGTTGAAGCCTGATGGATCAGTTCTGAAGCACAAGGCAAGACTTGTGGCTAAAGGGTTCAGTCAGACCTATGAGGTGGATTTTACAGAAACCTTTAGTCCTGTGGCAAAGGCACCAACAATTAGAATAGTGCTATCTCTTGCTGTCACATTCAACTGGCCTATAAATCAGGTAGATATCAATAATGCTTTTCTTAATGGCCCCCTGAAGGAACCAGTTTATATGGCTCAGCCTGAAGGATATATTGATCCGCATGCACCTCACTACATCTGCAAATTACACAAAGCTTTATATGGATTGAAGCAAGCTCCAAGAGCTTGGTTTGAGGCACTTAAATCACAACTTCAGGCTTGGTCCTTTAAGCAGTCTGTATGTGACAACTCTCTTTTTGTGTTCAGCACTTTCACTCATATTCTCATTGTTCTGGTATATGTGGATGACATTCTAGTGACGAAATTCTCGTGTCTTGATCAAAAATTCATACATATGCTAGATGCAAAGTTTGCTCTTAAGAATCTGGGCCAGGGCCACATTTTCTTGGCATGCAAAGTTACAAGAGATGAGTCAGTCTCAGACTTAAATCGGACGTGATGCAACTCGACCTTCTTACTAGATTGGGGTGTGCTTCTCTTAAGCCCTGTCCTACCCCTATTGTCCCTGGAAAGAAACTAGAAGAAGAGCCAGGGGAAGTGTTTAGAAATGTAACACTTTATAGAAGTTCTATTGGAGGTCTACAATATCTAACATGTACCAGACCTGATCTAACATTTACTGTTAATTATCTAAGTCAGTTTATGCAAATGCCACACTTGGAGCATTGGAAGGCAGTCAAAAGACTTCTGAGATATGTCACTGGTACTCTTAAACATGGATTGCACTTCAAGCCAGCTGCCTGCCTTAGTCTTACAGGTTTTTCAGATGCAGATTGGGGTGTCTCAACTCATCGATAGAAAATCACGGAGGATATTGTGTGTTTTTGGGTGAGTCCTTGTATCATGGAGTTCAAAAAAACAAGGTGTGGTTTCAAGATCAAGTTCGAATCGAAATACGAGCTTTGGTGATCTTATCACTGCAGTTAAAATGGATCATGCAAATGCTTTACATGAGATGCACATCCAGTGCGAGGTATTCTCTTGTGTGGTGTGATAACACCAATGCTTCATACATAGCTCGTAATCCTGTCTACCATGCTAGGACAAAGCATATAGAGATTGATGTGCACTTTGTCGAAATGAGGTATTGGCTAACAAGTTGAAGGTCTGTTACATTCCGTCCTATGATCAGATAGCAGATTGTATGACCAAACCCTTGGCACCATCACGCTTTCAAATTTTCAAAACCAAACTCAATGTGGTATCACCACCCTTGAGTTTGAGAAGTGTTAAGTGATGTGGCAACATCCTGGCCTACATGTGTGATATGAGTTGAATGGTTTGTGATTAATTCTCAGTGTCTCCTCTCCCAAGATACCTAATCCTATTTTATCTGAACCTTGTATTGATGAATATTCAAGACAGTATCATGAATGTAATGAAGCCATTAATGACAGCTTAATGAAAAATATACATTCTGTTTTTCATTGTTTTTCTAACTTGATTAACCGAGTAAATTACAAAAATCCAATCTAAGTAAGAATAATACATTCAATTATTGAACAATAATATCTGTCATATAAATTAAACAAGAGAACTTGATATTATATTCAACTCTGGTATGAACTTTACAACTACACACATGTATGATGACAAATACCAACATATTTTCATTTAAAGATCAAATTCCTTTTTGTAAATATGTGCTAGCGTGCCCTCACAAATTAACTTTCTTACATTACACTTTGAGTCGCTATCCAAACTTTAGAATCTGATTACTTTTCAATGCTTAAATTGACAATGAAATCATTAAATATTTTAAATAAAAAATTAAATTGTCAAAGTTTTGATCTTATATCTTTGTGGTATATTTACATTTGCATTATCTGAGGCAATTGTCAAAATCACGCATATTAAAGATGCGGGTTATTGTATTAATTTTACAATGAAATGACTATAATGTTCTTGGATAAGATTAATGTGACATTCTTTTTTATATCTCATATTGTAATAAACAAAGATAAATCAAGTAAAAACATAATAAATGTTGAATTGAAAATTATGATGTCTCGCATAATATGAAACAATACTTTTTGACAACCGCATCAGTTATTTTGGAACAGAAGGAGTACATACAAATGAAGTTATGAAATGGCTATTGTTAAATTATTATTTTGTGGTGTGTGCTTAATTAAGACAATTTTTTTCTCTAAAAAAGACAATTATTAGATAATTTAAATTTATTCGGGTATTTTTTAAGAGTAATCCTCCGTTCACTTTTATAGGTTCTTTTGCATTTCTGTTTTCGTTCCATGAATTCGCTTTTGTATGAGTTGATAATTTAATTATTCATGTTATCATTATTTTATAATACAACTACTGCGATGAGGACAATCAAATTGTTTTATAGAATTTTCGGTTAAAGCTTATAACATTTTTTTTTCTCAAAAAAAAAATTAAGCTTATAACATTTTCCATTAAAATAATTTACGTGAAAACGTGAAAATCCTTAAAAGATGTTCATTATGGGTCATAGTATGTAGTAGAATTGTGTCTTATTGTAACAGGCTATTTACTTTTTATTTTAGAGCTATTTATTTCTTCTTCTTCTTTCTTTTTTTTTTTTTTTTAAAAAGGGTTATTTACTTTTGAATCAATATCACATGTAATTTTTTTTATAAAACAATAAATGAGAAACATTAAATATTAACATTTGGACCACTCGAACGGCAGCTAATAAATGCATTGGAGGGCGATTTAGGGGTATTGCTCTGGACAGTGTAAAAGTGCTCTAACAATAGTGCTAGCAGTAGGGAATTCTACCATGGAGACTGTCCCATAAGGAATGAAACTGTGTGGTCCAGAATCGTCTACATGGGTTACTCTCCATTACATTACAGTAACTCACATTAATCACTTAAATTGCATGTGTTGAAAATCAAGTGGCAAAATAAATAAAGGGATGAGATCACCTGCTCAATTTGTGTGTCTAATTTATGTGTGTTTTATTTTTTGAAGAAAATAAAATAAAAATAAAAAATAAAAACCAAAAAATAAAACACACATAAAAATAAAAAACAAAAAATAAAACACACATAAAATGAAGTCGTTTTTACTTAGATACCAAAATTAGATACATAAATTGGACAGGTGATCTCATCCCAAAATAAATGGTTGTTGACAGAGATGAAGGCAAGTATTCGGCCTCTCTCAATCAGGCTGCACAATTCTAGAATGGATGATTTGAGATGTCAATATCGTTAAAGCTCTTAAAAATGTTTTTATTCCGTCTTAATTTTGTAATATGGTGGATTTGAGTTGAGAATATTTATGAAATTTATTTTGTGAATCCTTTTCATTTTATTTGATATATTGTTTCATTCTCACTATACTTTCATAACTCTGCGTGCATCATGCTCAGATTTTTTTATGGGTTTTATATTTATAATATTTACATACTGGAAGTTCCTTCATTATTAATTTAGCATATTTAGTCCTCATACATTATGCATGTGTTTATGACAAGTATAAACATAATATACACCAAATTGAAATGGGCCCCTACAAAAAAAGGGGAATGGCACATATAAGCGGGCAAAAGAGATTCATTTGCAATTTTAAGCTTTCACCAAAATTGTATTTTTAAAGAAAATTTAAATACCCAAAAAGATTATAAAGAGATGAATTTCTGAAAATACCCTTGTTTAATGAAATTAGAGGCTCAAAATTGTCCAAAATTGAAGCTACCGATGTTCAAACTCGTACATGTCAAGGAGAAAAATTAAGGGATTACCACCACACAATATATATATATATATATATATATATATATATATATATATATATATATATATATATATATATTCTACAATTACGATGCGATTGTTGAAATAATGTCCTAAACCCAATTGGGTTGGACTGAGATCCAACGGATCGGATCATTTATCTTATTTCTTTATGGTTATATATATATATATATATATATATATATATATATATATATATATATATATATATATATATATATATATAAATGGTTTTTCCTGTTGTAATAAACTTGTTCTTTTAAAAATCAATTATGAATTGTTATATGATAACATCCTTAGTATTATATTGTGATAGAAAACCATGATAAAGCGATTATTGTTGATGAGATCTCTAATCACTTTAATAAGTTTGATATTTAAATGTCTCTGCGGCTTATGTATTAAATGGGGTCATTGATAGTACAAACAGACTAAAGCACGTATTAGATGTCTTCTCGCCTTTAAGCAAGCGAGAAATAGATCTCGCCTATCGAAGTGTAGAGACACTTGGACCGCGTGGGGACGTGTATTAGAGAATGCGACGTTAGGATCGACTCCACTTACACCGTGTCACACACTATGTGGCGGTTGTGTAATTATCCTTAGGACCGGAGTCTACATGGCATCACGGTGTGGATCGTCATGCTTTGACACTATTGAGGTTTCCTTTAGCCATGGGGAGATCATGCGGTGGTGATTGAGTGTGATGTTGTAGCATGCGGATTATACATGTATGGTCGTCAGGAAATCGCGTACCCTATAAGTAAGGGTGAATATCCGAAAGTGTATTCTTATAAGGAATGTCTTACTCTCGTGAATCTTTGCAAAGTGGAAGTAAATGAGTTACTTCGAGAGAGCATGATATCCAGATTATAAGATACGGTAGTTGATGTTTTGACACTCGACTAATGACCGTATGGATATTATTACAGCGATATGATTGTAAGTTATGTTAGGAAATCTATGCGGGAAAAGAGCGGAATTCAAAAAATTTGATTTCCTTTTACCCAAGATCGACTTCGTTTAAGCAATAAACGAATAAGCTAAAGACGGTGGTTACCTTGGTTGATCTAAAAGATCGACGCTTTGACCGTCTAAGGAGAGTAGTTCAGCATGGAGCCGCCCAAGTGTTTGGCATCTACCGCTAGTCCACATGAACGACTCACTGAATCCCATCATGGATTGCTATTGGAAAAACTCCGGTTGCTAGACCGCATTTTCCTCCTCACAAACTCACCTTGTAGAAGCTCCTCTTTTTTACACAAGAACTATGAGCTCTTGCAATTTTCACAAGAACAATTAGTTCTTGAATTGTGATCTACAAAAGAGCTTGACAACCCCTCATATATATAGGGGAATGGGGCGTGTATACCTATTGGAGTGTTGGAGAAGAAAACTTTTTCTCAATAAAAATAAGGAAATTAATTAAATTGATTTATCTTTCTTTCCATAATTAATTTTTTCAATACCTTATATTGAATATAATTAACTTTATTACCATAAATCTATTTTCTCAAAAATCAATTAATATCACATATTAATATTATGGTAAATTTATTAATTAAATTGCACAATCCAAGTGTATCATAATACACTCAAGATGGCGACACATTAATCCTAGATTTGGCATCCGGAATATTCTTTAATTAATATAATTTGTTTATAATTAATATCTTGTATTTTATTTATTCATAATAAATAAATATCACCATATTAATTTACCACTACAACCCTTTATAGTCTCGAGATAAACTTTCCTTATTTGGTTATCATCTATAACCACATTTTAATCCGACTAGATGTTCATATGTGTGTGACCCGATAGGCTTCCGAATATGTTGGCCGTAGACACAAAGTGCAAATTACTTAAAATGCCCTTCATGCCTAACGATCATGGGATAGCGCCTAGCAAAGAACACACCTGCGACCCCAATCATCGGAAGAGTCAAATGCAATGACTACTACCTTTCATGTGAAACAGTTACCGTGTAACTTACAATCCTATCGTTGTAATAATATCCATACGGTTGTTAGTCGTGTGTCAAAACATCAACAACCGTATCTTATAATCTGGATATCAAGCTCTCTCGAAGTAACACGTTTACTCCCACTTTGCAAAGATTCACGAGAACAAGACATTCCTTATAAGAAGGCCATTTCGGATATTCAATCCCAATCATAGGATACGCGATTCCCAGACGACCAATCATGTATACTCCGCATACTTCAGTATCATACCCAATCACTACCGCACGATCGCCCTATGGTTAAGGGAAATCTCAATAGTGTCAAAGCATGACAATCCACACCGTGATGCCATGAAGACTCCGGTCCTAAGGATAATTACACAACCGCCACATAGTGTGACACTTATCCGTAAAGTGAGTCGATCCTAACGTCACGCATTCTCTAATACACGCCCACGCATACCCAAGTGTCTCTACACTTCGATAGATTTAGATCTATCTCCTTAAAAAGCATGTAAGACATCTAATACGTGCTAGCCTGCTCGCATCTATCAATGCCCTGTTTAATAGTACATTAGCTTTGTAGACATTTACGTATCAAACTTATTAAAAAGATTAGAGATCTCATCAACCATAATCGCCTATCATGGTTTCTCTATCACAGTTTAATACTAAGGACGTTATCATATAACAATTCATAATTGGTTCTTTAAAAGAACATATATATGACAACAGAAAAGCCATTTAATATATGTACAAACATAAAGAAATAGTAGAAATGATCCGACCCGGTCGGATCCGGTCCAACCCGATTGGGTTTAGGACACTATTCCAGCAAGTTACACGGTAAATGTTTCACATGAAAGGTAGTAGTCATTACATTTGACTCTTCCGATTATTGGGGGTCACAGTGTGTTGCTAGACGTTATCCCGTGATCGTTAGGCATGAAGGGCATTTTCGTAATTTGCACTTTGTGTCTACGGCCAACATATTCGGAAGCTTATCGGGTCACACACATATGAACATCTAGCCGGATTAAAATGTGGTTATAGTTGATGACCAAAGAAGGAAGGAATTTATCTGATACTGTAAAGGTTATAGTAGTAAATTAATATTGTGGTATTTATTTATTATGAATGAATATAATACAACATATTAATTATGTTGATTAATTAAATATACACATAATGTATGTGTGTCGAAATTTATTGTGTGTATTGATACACATGGATTTTGAAAATTAATTAATCATAGTATTATATTAATTAAAGAAAATCTCAATTCCCAAATTAATGGAAAAAGGGACGCCATCTTAGAATGTATTGGATACGTTGTGCAATTTAGTTAAAGATTATCATAATATCAATATTAGATATTAATTGATTTTGAAAAAATATATTTATGGTAACAAGATAAATATAATCAATATAAGATATTGACAATATATTGAAAATATTTAATATAAGATATTGAATATTAATGAGATAAATTAATCAAAGGTATTTTCCTTATTTTATTAGGAAAGGGTTTTCTTTCTCCTCAATCTACTAGGAAGCTAATCCCAATCAGATTGGGACAACAGTACGGGCGCACCATCTACTATATATATGTAGTGGGTGTCAAGCTCTTTTGTATATCACAATTCCAAGAGCTAATAGTTCTTGTGAATAGAGAGCTTCTTAGAGAGAGAATTATGAGGGAGAAAAAGTCGGTCTAGCAGCCGAGATTTTCTGGTAGCAATGCATGATGGGATTCCGGCGAGTTGTTCGTGTGGATCACCGCTAGAGGCCGAACACTTGTGCGGCTTCGTGTAGAAACTATAACCGTAGACAAAGCGTGGATCCAATTGGATCAACCAAGGTATTCTTTTGTCTACTTCTTTTATGCTTGTTGCTTAAACGAAGTCGATCTTGGGTAAAAGGAAATCAAAATTTTGAATTCCGTTGCGTTCCCGTGTAGATTTCCTAACAGTGGTATCAAAGCGAGTTTCGAGCTTAAGCAATAAGCATGTTAATTTGTGTAGTTAATTTTATCGTTTAAATCACGTAATTAAAAGATGAAAGATTTTTTATTCGCAAAACGATACACGGGAAAAAAAAAGGATCCGGTGATGGTTGGCCGACTGGCGGCAGCACCACCATTGGTGGCCGGTCGGCGGCGGCGGGGCAACCTGCTTCCGGTGTCGGTTGACTGGTCAATGGTGGTGGATCCCTAAATTTTGTTGTGTATTTTGTAATTTAATATGGTTCATAGTTGTGATTGGTAATTCCTCTTTTATTTAGTTGTGTCATTTAGCTGACCAATGTTTCAAATAGTTTTGGCCATTGGGATGCTACATGGCATTAAAATAATAATGGTTTTTCCAAACTTTTTTGGAATCCAAATATTTGATTTGGGGAAAGTCCTAGGTCATTTTCAAAATTTTGATTTTGAAAAGTGGTCAGACATATTAACCAAAATATTGGTCTTTCTAAATTTTGTTTGCATAGGCCTATGCCTGTTCAAAATATTTGATTTTGGAAAAAAACCTAGGCCTAGGCCCTTTTCAATATTTTGAGGTTGGAAAGGGCGAAAGAGATGCCTCTTGGTTTAGGAACGAAACAAAAGAGACCTAATTTTAATTTTGATTTATTTTTGGAATAGTTCTAATTAATTAAAATTAAAATTGAAATCGGTTTAAAATTAATCGTTAATTTTATTTCGATTAAAATCATTTAATTAATTAAATGTTAATTAGTTAATTGATTGGATAAAATTATGTAATAGATTAAACGTTAATTGATTAATTAAGACGCAAGTAGTCAAATTTTAATTTTAGTTTTTTCATAAGATTTTATTGTATGGATTAGATATAGTAGATATAATATGATTATACTGACCCGATCGATCGCTTAACTCGACCGATAGGATAGATATGAATGATTTAATTTTTCTCATTGGTTTAAAATTGTCCTAGCGTCATTATGAAGAACGCGACCTAGTTTATCTTCTGCGTTTATCACATTCCCGTTAACTCCCCCGTGTGCAGCGGGTATATTTATTTTATTAGATAAAATTAAATGTAACAAGAATGGAGCAGAAGATGGAGGCCAAAGAAAGAAGAATAAAGATCCCATTAGAGATGTTGTATTAAAGATCCTATTGACGGTTGCAGCTACCCTTAGATTGTGACCCGCGGTTTTGTCAGTTTGTATTCGAAACCGCACCTAGAAAAAGTCCATGATCATACCGGTTACTTTACGTATTTTGTATTCGAATCTAATAAAGATTCGACATTATCAAGATTCACATATTTTGATGATTTCAAAAACTTATAAAAAATTACAACCAGAAGATACTACAATGGTTCTTCGTTTTGAAAGACTATTCAGAATTGGACGTGTCATGAGCTGGCATCAAGACAAATTATGTCGAGTTCTACAAAAAGCTTTTACTAAAGTTAAATTGGAATACAGCTGTACACGGTGCATCAATTCCAACAAAAAAGACAAGGATGATATTAAAGGCCTTGAAATAGATGACAAAGATCTCGCAAGTGGATCATCATCAGCATACACAGATGAAGTGTAAAACGTCATGCATGACGATTATGGAAATTATTGAGAATATTTTACTTTTCTCAATGGAAGAAAAGCTGGCGGCCATTGGCAGTAAAAGACAAAGAAAAGAAACTGCATTATCAAATACTTTAACTTTAATAATTTAAAGATCAGATAGTGGGATGTAAATCGTCAGCCATGACGAAATTGTAAACGAATATTCGGATCCTTCTTCCATTCACCTATAAAATGGAGAAGTTCTTTCATTTGTAGATATCTCGAAATTTTATCATCTTTCCTTTACATTTCTAAGTTTTCAAATAATGTATTGTGAGTAAACCTCTTTTGTGAGGATTTAGATAATATGTTTGTAATGTTTATATAAGCTATAAAATTTTGTATGCTTGAAGATTTATATAATAAATAAAGATGTGTTATTTGTTTATAAGGACGTGTTTTGAGACTTAATTAGACACTTAGGACATCCAAAAAAGGCCATCGTTTATAAGGATGCATTTTTATATTAGTTTCCTATATTACCCCTAGTTCTAGTCCAGCAAGAAACAAAATAGAAAGAAAAGGCGTACCATTCACATCGTCCATTACCTAGTCGCTTCAATGGCCGATTCCGGCCGCCGGACTGTGACGACTACCGCCGATCTTAGCCTCAGCCCTCCCTCTTCCCTAAAATGGTGACCGGATTCCACCTTAAATAGGCCGTCGTCCTCGGCGTTTTCAGCGCTGTTGTCAGATTCGTTGCCAGAGACTCCGGAATTATATTTGTTGGATTTTATTGAGTCTCATTGGCGGAGACTTCGGAATTAGATTTGTCGGATTTTGTTGAGTCTATTTGGGATAATGATTCCGGAATCCGGCAGCCAGTTCTCGAAGAAATCAGATGATGGTTCATCGCCAACTTTTCAACTGTTCCTTTAGTTCTCTCGTGAGCTCTGCCGATCAAACTTCGATTCGAAATCCGATTCTAGTTCCTTTTCTCTTCCCTAAGATCATGATTTCCAGGTGATCACGGTGAGTTTTCATTCAATTTTAAATTAATCTCAATCTGGAAATTGCCGAATTATTTTCCATTCGTTAGCAGTTCAAAGAGCTGAGATTGAGGCACGAGATGTGATAGTCGATAATCAAAAAAAGAAGTCAGATGGTCATGTCTACAAAACGAAATGATCGAGGCTTTTTTATTTTTAGATTTGTTTGTTTTGGTTATAACTTGTCACCTATGAAGCTTAATGGCAGCCAATTAGAATTTGATAAGTAGGCTGATTAATTCATAAAGGTTGATCGGGTACTGGAGCGAAATTCCCAGCAATTTTTACTTTTGGGTCAGCTATTTTAGGTAGTGGATGCTTCATTTCACGTGCGTTTAGCGCGCTTTCCACTGTATCCATGGCCATTGCAGCAGCCCTTTGTAGTATATTTAGTTGTGGGCCTGATTGTGATGTGGTTGCTGTAAGTGTTTGATAATTTCCAGCAGAAGTTGGTGTTGATGAAGGTGTTTGTGTAGGAAAGTTAAGTAAAGAAGGTGTTTGTAAAGAGCAATTAACATTTTTTTGTGTCCTATTTACCTTGCCATGATTATTGAAAGACCGATTTGAAGAGTTACTCCCCAAGTCTCTTGGGGAAGATGTATAGTTTTGGTTTTAACCAAGAACTTGAAGTATTTGTTGTATAAGCACAAGCCATGGCCCTGTATTTGTCTCTGTGTTTTTTATGGTTATATTGTAAGCTTTTGTTTGTGTGTGAAGCTTGACAAAAAAGGGAAAGGGGGAAGAGTAGAAGAGGGGAGAGAAAGTATGTTTGTTTTAGTTATATTTTATAACATGTTATCAGCACGAGTCTCTACCGTTTGAGCCGTGTTCGGATAAGCTTCAGATCCCAAAACCAGACATATCAACAAAGCTTTAGCCGGTGAAAAAAAATGGAAGTTTGAATGGAAGTTGAAGTGAGAAAAATGAAGATCAAGTTCTGTCTCTCTCATCACTTCTTCTATATACCTTTTGTTGTTGTTTCACGGCATCAACAACGATAACATCTGAGAGATGGTGTATCAACAAAAACCAATTAGGATGGAGCAATTCCGAGTTCTGAGTTCCGTGTTCCGAATTCGACGGAGACGATTACGGTTACGGTTGTCTATCGCTCTCTTGCTTCGTGTAGATTAAATCATGAAGTGTAGTGTGAAATAATTGCCCACATGGAGATCATGATTGTGTTGCAACCTGTAAGAGAATGTGGAGTTTATGCCATTTTAAATCAATGGCTTAATGTTGCAAATTTACATTACTTTTTAATGTGTTTGTTGTGCCTGTTTTCATGATGTTTTTTCCAGGCCAATGCTAGTGCGATTACAAGAGGTTGAAGGGCATTCTTGAGTTTCCAAGACAACATTTTCTTGATGAATGCCATCGTTCTTGGAGAATCTCTTAACAGATAGTCATTTTAGAGTGTATTTCCTTTTTCATTTTGGACATGTAGACGGGTTTATGATGTTTGGTCATTCTGACTCCTTCCGGTACTACTGGTTTGAATGAGGGTTCTCATTTGCAGAAAAAAGTGTCTGAGAAAGGAAAGAACAATTTATGTATGTATGATTGGTGTAGTGACATGAATTTGATGGTAGGTTTGTGTATGATTTGTAATAAAATTGATGGAGTGACATTAATGTCAGAGCATTTCTTTTTTTTCTTAGCGTTGTTGTTTATTACATTGAAGCCTTTTTCTTTAGTTGTCATTTCTTTAGGTATAATCACTTTATAGAGTATACATTCTTGAAATTCAACGGCATCATGCAATCTATAGAATTTATTGTCTTACGATGCATAATGGGTTAAAAACCACATTCATAGTGACCGAACTCTTGGCCGATGTCACTGCATAAATTGTTGATGTCACGCATATTTATTTTCGATATCACTGCATAAAATGCCGATGTCACTACATAAATTGCCGATGTCACTGCATAAATTGTTGATGTCACTGCATAAAATACCGATGTCACTGCATAAATTGCCGATGTCACTGCATAAAATGTTGATGTCACTGCATTTCTGATTGCCGGTGTCACTGTATAAATTGTTGATGTCACGCATATATGATTGCCGATGTCACTGCATAAAATGTTGATATCACTGCATATATGATTGCCAATGTCACTACATAAAAATATGAATTACGGTGAAAGATTTATGTTGATCGTAGATTTATATCAAAAGATATAGCCATTTGAAATCGATTTTATGAAAAAAAAGAAATCGATTTTATGAAATTAAGTCGGAAAAATATCAAATGTCATCATGGTGTTGCTTCATCAAATGTCACTGCATCCCGGTGATCAATGCATCCGATGGTCTCGCGTCGCGGTGTCTCTCAGATCGGGAGTGGCCACTTCATGGCGGTGTCTCTGCATCGGGAGTGGCCACTTCATCGCGGTGTCTCTACATCAGGGGTGGCCACTTTATCGCGATGTCACTGCATAAATTGTCGATGTCACGCGTATATGATTGTCGATGTCACTGCATATATAATTGTCAATGTCAATGCATCACGGTGTCTCTGCATTGAGGAGGTCAATGCATCACGGTGGTCAATGCAGCGTGGTTGTTAGTGCATCGCGGTTTCTCTGCATCGAGGAGGTCAATGCATCACGGTGGTCAATGCATAAATTGTTAATGTCGCGTATATATGATTGCCGATGTCACTGCATAAAATGCTGATATCACTGCATTTATGATTGCCGATGTCACTGCATAATAATATGAATTAAGATGAAAGATTTATGTTGATCGTAGTTTTATATCAAAAGATATAGCCATTTGAAGTCGATTTTATGAAGAAAAGAAATCGATTTTATGAAATTAAGTCGTAAAAATATCAAATGTCATCACGGTATTGCTTTATCAAATGTCACTGCATCCCGATGATCACTGCATCTCGATGGTCTCTACATCGCGGTGTCTCTGCATCGGGGGTGGCCACTCCATCGCGGTGTCACTTCATCGTGATGTCTCTGCATTTATGATTGCCGATGTCACTACATAAATTGTTGATGTCATTCATATATGATTGCTGATGTCACTGCATAAAATGTTGATGTCACTGCATATCTAATTGCCGATGTCACTGCATAAATTGTTGATGTCACGCGTATATGATTGCCGATGTCATCGCATAAAATGTTGATGTCATCGCGCGTATATGATTGCCGATGTCAATGCATCGCGGTGTCTCTGCATCGTGGTGGTCACTGCATCGCGGTTGTCGGTGCATTACGGTGTCACTTCATCGCGGTGGTCAATACATCACGGTGGTCAATGTTTAAAAAAAAGAATAAATCAACTTATTCCGTCCAGGAAAAAAAAAAGAAAAAAAAAACCCACAATCAACGTCCAGGGAGTATAATTAAAATAAAAAATAAAAAAACCACTTCATCTTCCAGAAAACAAATAAATAAAAATAATAATAATAATAAAAAGAGCAAAACATAACAACAACTAACGCTTCATACAACAAAAAAAAAAAAAAAACATTCAGCAGCGCTCCCATTCCCACGTCCCCTCTTTTTATTTTTTTTAGTCTTTTCTTCATTAAGGGTATTTAGGTCTATCTATCTATTTTTTTGTCCTTATAACAAAGTGTTTGTTTTGAATGTCCTTTTTGCCTAATTAAGTCTAATATATGTCCTTTTAGATAATTGCCCCAATAAAGATTTCAAATTTTTATTTTTAAATTTTCCGTGGGTTATATTGTTCTGAGAACCTGGATTGACTGAAGCAACATAGGTGAGTACCGCAGGCAGGAGGCCATAGGGAAAGTGCTGCAGTTGTTGTCATTGGTGCTGAATAATCCAGCCTTGGAAGGTATAAATTTAAAAAGAATTAATTTCATTATATATCTATATGTTGAGATCAAGCATACAATGTATTTTTTGCTTATATTTTAAAACAATACTTACTATATCTATTTCCTTACAATTTTATACATTTTGAAACACTCCCCTTTTTTCCGCCGTCTATTATTTTATTCCGCAAGAGACCCTTTCCGCATGCAGAATTTCTTTCTTTCTGTATCTTCTTTATCCGTTTTCTGACGGGGCTTAAAATACTTACCGGGCTTAAACCGTTTGTTTTTTATTTTATAAGGGAATTTCTTCTTCTTATAATGTTTTTTAAACTTATCTTTTTTATAAGTTTTTTGTGGTGTACATCCATATTCTGTGGATGCTTCTAAAAGGGTTGTACAACAATTTTTATTGAATTTCTTCAACCTTTTTTGTTGTTTAGAAAGTTCACAAATCTTTGTGAGTTCTTCTTGAACTATTCGTTTAGTAAAACAAAGACTGTATTTGCTTACACTAATCGATTCGTTTTCAAATCTCTGAAGAGATTTTTCTCCAACAATAGGGATTTTATTCAAATATTGTTTTATAAAGTCAGGAAACTCTTGATGAGGGACTTTATAAAGAGTTGTTTCAAAATCATTTGTGAATGTGTCTAAATAACAAATATCACAAAGTTGTAACTTAATAAGGCGCTTTCTAGTCTTTTCTTGCTCCTTTCGGATTTCATTTTCTTTATCATTCGTATAATTTATTCCTAAAAACATAGAATATATCCCTTCTATAGTTGTAAGAAGGAAGTACTTATTAATTGTGTATCTTGGACGACCATTTTGTCCTTTTGTGGTTTCTGCTTTTTTTTTTTTTTTTTTTTTTTCGGGCTTAGACAAAACAACGTCATATCAATCCTTCAGTTTTTTTTGTAATTTATTTTTTGGGAAAGGTAAAACGATGTCGTATGATTTGGTACGGTAGCATTTTTAGGTTAGGCAAAATGACGTCGTATGATTTGGTACGGTGTTATCACAGTAACGTGTTTATCACTAGGGTGCATTTCGATCTTCACTAAGGTTTAAATGCTTTTCTAAGCATTGAAATTGGTTCATATTTTTTTAATTTTTACTAAAGTTAATTTATTGCAGATATAAAAACTATAACCGATGTATAAAAAAGTGAGGGCTATAACCGATGTATAAAAAAAGTGAGCGCATACATTTTTTTTTTGGGTTAGGTAAAACGACGTCGTATCATTTGATACGGTAACATTTTTGGGTTAGGCAAAATGACGTCGTATGATTTGGTACAGTGTTATCACAACAACGTGTTTATCACTAGGGTTTTGATTTGGAGTATTCAATTCTCTGATAACCATATTGTCACCTGTAGAGGATGTTTTAAATGTTTTTCCAAGAATTGAAGTAGGTTTATATTTTTCTTTTTTTTGTTACAATGAATTTATTGCGGACATAAAAACTATAACCGGTATATAAAAAAAAATGAGGGCACACCGTGCATCGCACGGTATGCCCCACTAGTTTGGAATAAAAGTTCAATTTCAATATGCTGCCAACTTGTCATTTGTACAAATATTTTGACAATTCCTGCAGTCCTATGTTCTACTAAAAGGAGTATATTTCTTGTTGAATTATAAGCCTCTTTATTTGTTTGAATAATCAAACTTAACTCTGTTGCCCATCTATCAACGACCTCTTTTCTATTCATCCTATTATCAATATTGAGAATAGGAAGTCCTAATTCCTTTGGTTCTCCTGGAACTTTAGGATAACTCGCATAAAAGGTTCCATCGTTACCTTTTCTCTTTTTTGAAAAATCTTCTTTAGTACTAGAAGATTCTGCTTGTTTAGATGGATTATCTGAAGGTTCGTTTTTAGACGAAGTTTCAGTTGTTCCTTCTATCATATAGATAGTTTCAATACCAAGAATAGTACTTAATTCTGGTCTAGATTTAAAAAAAAAATCGAATGTAATTCGGGTTTATTCAAGACCGAACCAAATAATTCGATTTGTTATTAATTTGGTTCATTTAATTCTGACCGGTCTGATTTTCGGTTTACATTGATTTTTTTCCCTCATCCTTCTTTTTTTTAACCCATAAACAGAATCCAAAAATCTCAGTTTGGGGTTTCCCTTCGCTTCAGTTTATCCCCCGGCGAAAACAATTTCTGCCGAAAAACGAAAATCGGAATAAGAAACGACAAATAATCGTTGCTTTAATTCTTTATATTCCCGTCAGCTTATTTCTCCGTTAATTTATAGTTCCGTTAGTTTATAGTATTTGTGTAGATATACTGGTATCGCGATACACAGAGATTGATTAGGGTTCTGGATTTTGATTTTTTTTTTTCATGGCGGATTTTGATGTTTAGCTATTAACCATCAAATCACGGATTTTCTCTACGATTATTAGGACTATAAGCGAAATTAAGCTTAGTATAAGAATTTTCGAGTTGAAACTTAGAAATGGATGTTGCAAATGGCGGCGACGGAGGTCGAACTTTTAGGGTTGATTTCAGCAGCGAGGGAGTGGAGTTGTTGCGGGAGCGAATTAAGGAGAAGCTCAAGGAGTACATGGGAGATTATACAGATGACACTCTTGTGGTAAGTTTTAATTGGAGGTTTTTGATAGAATGCTGAAATTTCGTAATAAATGCTTTGGTTTTGGATTCATTTTACGATTGCAAATGTTTGCTTTGGAAGGGAAATACAGTGACTTGATGAATTTGTTGATGAAAGATTGGAAGTGATGTGAATTTCTTATTTGCTGAATCATGACTTTTTTTTCCTGTTAAATTCAATGCTTCATTTGTGATTGTGTGGACCGACCTTGGTTGAATATCATTCATCCACTAGGATCTGGGGTAAACACATAGTATTAAGAACTATGGTTTTGAATTTGGTTGTATTAGTTGTATACTTTTATTCATTGCAAAATACTGTTGATTCCTTTGTATGGAGGTTATTTCCTACTTTAGAGAGGACATGTTCTCCGGACTTAATATATCTTTCTTATTTACCTGCAGGAATATGTAATAGTATTGCTGAAAAATGGCAGGAGTAAAGATGAAGCAAGGAGTGAATTGAATGTTTTTCTGGATGACGACAGTGATTCCTTTGTATCATGGTAATATAGGTTGATACCGGATGACTGTTACTTTACTTGTTATTTCGTTTTAAACAGTATCCTCTTACTTTGTTATTTTTGTTTTCTTGTTTATACTGTTGTGTATTTGGTGAAGGTTGTGGGATCACCTGGGATCAAATATAAATTTATATGTTCAAGCACGGGAATCTACTCAAGACCAGCCAGCTAAGGCAAAAATTGATGCAGTAGAGCCGGAGGGGCGAAATGTTTCTCATAACTTGGACTCTGACTCCGAAAAGACGAAGCCAAAGTCATCAAGGTCCTGTCACAATAGGTTATGGAAAGGGGTTGTGAGAGATGCGGCGGAACAGCCTCGCTTACAAAGTTCTGTTGTTGACATAAGTCATGTAGAGAAGGAAAGAAATCATAAGGCTAGACATGAGAAGAGATCACTATCTCCTCAGCCGGTTCACAGAAAACGAAAGCAGCCTGATGAACGCCCGGAGAATAAGGTATTTGAAATTCTCCTAGTTATTGTCATTCAGCAGTATTTCCTGGATCACATAGTTTCATAGCAGGAAGAATGCTGGTTCAGTTATATTAGTAATAAAAACTTCAGCTGGAACATTTTGTTCCTTGGTCTTTGAGTCTTTCTCCTAAAATTTGGATCCCATTTCTTTGAATATCATTTTTGTTTTCTGCCTACAGCTCAAAATAGGATATTACGCATTTTCCTTTTATGTAAGACGGTCATTGGTCCATTGTTTCATTGCCTGGTGCTGGCGACATCTATTCATGCTTCAATTGGATTTTTCTTTCCATTGTATGGATTTGCAAGGATTGAGATTCACTTTAGTATATATGCTATCTTTCAAAGTTTTGTTGCTCTGTGATGTTAATTGATTTCTGGACAAGGAGATCCAGTATCGTCTTTGAGAAATTGCATTCAGATTATCATTACACAACCAATAAATTTGAGCTCGAACATTCTAGCACTTTAAATAGAGAATACATTGACTGTGTTTAAAGTTTTATCAGCTTTTTGATGTGTGGCATGTCATGGTTGACATGAAAGATCCACCCACTCCATAAAATTCATTTACAAGGGTGTCTGCTGGTCTTTGATAGACGTTTTGTCAACTGCACAATTTCTGTTTGTGGGAAGATATAAGTTCATGGTTTATTTCTCCAACTTTTCAGTTTTTGTATCTAATGGTAGTACGATGCTGCATCTTGACCTCTAATTAATTGCTCTTTTATTTGAAGTAAAGTAATTGCAAATTTTTAGTTCAGAGGATGTTGCTCTGTATTTTAGTTTTTGGACATTGGTGAATGACTACTTTCCCTAAGGAGGAATTGGTAAGTGTTAACCTATGATGCACAAATGCTTCTATCCGGTAGCATGTCGTGTATCCGATATGTATCCGACACAAATACGCACCGGATACTATGGGTACACACCTGGGGCAAATTTGTTATTTTTTAAAAGTTTGATATCGGATTCGGTTATGCATACCCATAACTCGGATTTGTGAAATGAAGAACCATGTTGTAAAATGAGTAAAAAAAACCATATAATGAATGAAATGCTCTCCAAACTAAAAATTACCAAACATTTAGTGAACTACTATAAATTATTTTATTATCTACATTTCAATCCTTATATTTTTAGAATTTATGCATATGCTCTCTGTAACCCCGTATCCTATATGATTCAAGAATCCTGCACCCGCGTATCCCGTATCTACGTATCCGTACCCGTGCAACCTAGGTGGTAACTAGAAATAATATTCAGTCATTGGTTTGCAATGGAAGTGCTAAATCTGCTGATCCAAAATATCAGTTTGCTGAAATTCTTACCTTCGATTTTTTTCTCACCTAGTTAACGGTATGTGTGTCATTTCTTTATTTTTATGTCGCCAACTACTTGTGCTTGGTGTTATTTCAATCCGTGGGTCAGTATTTTTCCATTTCATTCCTATGCTATTTTTTGGTAAGCAGCACTCAGTCTTCTAGCAATGCAGATCTGCAAATGCAAACCAGAAATCCAGAGTGCTTGATTGTATTCAAATGCCTCAACTTCCTACGGACTGTGCTATCCAATTGTGTCTGTGCTTAGTTTTAGCTTACAACCCCCCTACCCCCTCCTCCCTCTCCCAACCCCCATTTAAGCCTTTTTATATACTTGGCCATTCAAGAAACCTTGGGATCTATCGTGAATAAGTTTTTAACCTGTGGCACAATTATTCTTATTGTTTTCCACTGAGGGACTTTTCATTTCCCTTTTCTTCTTTTATGATAATAATTACATGAGTTGAAAATTTCACAAGTTAATGCCAAGCTCGGTTGCACAGACACAGCACTTGTGCGGCGAGTCGCATGTCTAATTCGTATTGGGTACATATACGGGTTGGATGCATCAAATACAATTACAAATATGTATTGGGGGGGGGGGGGGGGGGTATAATCTGTAATTCTTGAAGGGTTGGGGACGAATCTGGATACGTATATCTGAAACCGGATACATTAGGGTGAAGAGGAGGAGCTTGAACTGGGATAGGAGGCTGCTATCGAGTTTCAGATGAAAGAGGTAAAACAAATGCAAGAGAAAAAACCATGCAAGAAAAATGAACCTTTCCAACTTGTCTTTCAATCCTTAATTGGAATTGGGGGAAGATCGGCACTGGGATGAGCAATTGGAAAGCTTTTGAATGTGGTGGGAAGCCGATAGCAACTGGAGGGAGAGCGGTGGCTGTTCAAAGGAGACATACGCCATGCTTAGGGTTCAAGCTTACAGTCTTTTTTATTTAATATTCGGTTTCATGTTAGATGGATAATGATAATGGTATAGAGCTGTGCTACAAAAGGCTATGGTTAAGCATAGGACCGAAGCTTGCATATGAAGCCCGTTAGATTAATCAACATACGTATCTATATTCTGAAAAAAACAAAATATTTTTGATTTGACCACTATAGTTTTATTTATTCAGGACCGATGCTTACCAATAAAGCCCATTGGATATATCGACATGCATATATTTTATTTTCTCTGACAAACATAAATGATTTTTCACTTGACCACTGTTTATTTGTAAACAGATCCTTGTATTTTTAATATTTACAAATATGCCTAGGGCCTAGGGCCTAGGGCCTAGGACCTAGGACCGGTATCGTCTATTTTGATAAATTCATGTACCCCGTATCCCGTGTAAGCGTACCTGTACTTATGCATCATAGATGCCTAGTTGGAATTATGTTCTAATAGTGTGCATGTGTGATTTTTTATTTGGTCATTGTTGAAATCAATGGAGCTTTTCACGAACAGAGTCCATAACACATGTTGGAAAAAATGGCATCTGCCTTCTTTCCGAAAATTTTGTGGAAGGTTATTTACCTTGGTCTTAATTTCCTCAGTGTCATGTGGAGTGGAATGACTATTTCCTTCTCAATTGCTTCTTTGCCAGAAATGCTGTTATTTTAGTTATGCGCTTTTTGAAATCTGATGAGTAAGCAAGGTAGACTTTTAGGATAGTTTTGCTTTTAGTGGATGGTCTTTCTTCTTTCTTCTTCTTCTTACCTTTTTAACATCAACTTACTGTTCTCTTTGTTTGTTTCTTCTATATTCTGGGGTAAATTGCGGTTTCCAGTTTTATCTTCAACTGGAAAGAGGGTATTGCCAAGTGTCAAGTTTACTGTAAACAATGATCCAACTCTAATGAGTTCTTTTTCTTTGTTCTAACAGAGGGATTTATTGCCTCAAGCAACAGTTGATGCTCCACGAAGACTGCTGCAGTTTGCAGTCCGTGATGCAGTGGCAACTTCAAGGCCATCAAAGTTAAGTAGAGAGTCTTCCTTGAAGCGTCTTTCTTCTGTGGTATCTGCGCCTGTGGATGATTCACATATTGAAGAACCTCCTCAGAGAACTCAACCACTAGCTAGGGTGCCAGTTGTCATGGCTGCTGTGAAAGCAGTAGCAGCCAAAGATGCAAAGAGAGTAAGATCTTCTGGTAGTGTGTTCGATAGACTTGGTCGTGCCAGTGATGTTGCAGACACCTTCAACGAGCTAGAGGGCATAGAAGATGAAATTGCTGTTGTGGGTCAGGGCAGAACTTATAGTGATACAAGGGGGCATCTTGGTCCTTATGATATCAGAAGTGATCAAGCTCAAGCTTATGATGAGAATTTGTCTGCATGGCAAAGTGAGCCAAGGCTGGAAATTGATGCTGAACCTGATGAAGAAAAATATGGTATGCATGTACAGACGCAAGGGGCTGTCAACATATCACAGACTGGGACATCTGGTCAATACAAGGTTGAGGATTTTATTATAAACCAGGATTCCACGTCTTACAAAGCTGATAAAGTTACGGATAAAGCATGGAACACCCGAGATCAGTCTGTCGTTATGTCTAATACGCCTTATAAGCCAGCCAATGCGTCTTCAAATTTGAATACTTGGGTATCACCTCAATATCAAGAGACCAGGGAAAGTGCAGGGCCAGATAGTCGTAAAGATGCACAAGTGAGCGAGGCAACAATATCGACATCTTCTGCCCACATGATAGAGAACAACAATCACGTGTTGTCTGCTAATGGAACTGTGAGATTGCATTTATGTTGTGCATATGAAAGCTTGAAATAGTAAACTCATTTGTTTATCAATGGACTTTATATGTCATATTTATTTCTGTGCTTTTCTCATCCAATTAGGCAAAAATTGAAGCTAGTCTGCAGAAAGAGTCTCAAACCACTCTGTTATCTGCTCCTGGTGAGTCTTTCATTCTTTTAATTGCTTTTCTCTGAGTTCACTAGTTTCTGAAACATAAGTCTTGCATGATGAATGCCAAAGACTAGTTTAATTTGAGTCTTCACAGATAGTTGATTTCAGAATGCACTTGATTAAGCAATTTCTATGTTACATTGTTGCTCATTATCTTTTTGTTTCTTTTTATTTCTTCTGTTCTACATCTTATGCCAATCTCCTTTGCCAGCTAAAAGAAGCATCTTTAACGCTTAATTCTGCTTTTGCTCTCTGCAGGTTCATATCCTGCCAACCGGCCCATGGAAGATGCCGATTCTCGTACTATATTTGTTAGCAATGTAAATATTGTATATTTTGCAATATCAATAATGCTGATGATAATTTCTAGAATCTGATCAAACTTTCCTTGTCAGGTACATTTTGCAGCTACTAAGGATAGTCTCTTGAGGCACTTCAACAAATTTGGTGAAGTTCTAAAAGTGATTATTCTAACGGATGCTGCAACTGGACAGCCTAAGGGGTAAGTTGTTTTGGATGCATAATTTTATTTTTCAAGTTAAGTCGTGTACATGTACTTATGGAATAGTGCTACACAAGCAGGTCTGCTTATGTTGAATTCATGAAAAGCGAAGCAGCAGATAGTGCTTTATCTTTGGATGGAACTTCATTCATGTCACGTCTTCTTAAGGTACCGATTATCTCAAAGATTCTTGTTTTTTCTACTATTTATTGGCCGATGTGTTGTCTTTCGGTTGTGTTACTACCTCTATGCATGCTCTTTTTATGTTTGCGTGATCGTGTTGGAGTTCCATTAATAGCCATCCACGATCAAACCCTACCCCATGAACCATCAACCTATTAATATGAGGCAGGTAGGTTTACTCTTGACCGCAAGGATTTTCTTGTTTTCTAGAACTAGATGACATTCCTGGTGAATCATCCTTTATTGCATTCATAATAAGCTGCTATATCTTGAATATTATGATGCTATAATGCTTTATATGTCCAAGATTTTACTGCCCGGAATTCATTCACTGAAATAGGGTGTGGCACATGAGCACCACCATAGCATGACATTTTTTTAAGTGTGTTAGTATTAGCACACCATATTGTTCAGGGAAGGGAAAAATGTATGTATGATATGATATGATATGATTCACACTACTCAACCTGCATCTAGTCTGTTGTACTGAATAAACTTCATCCGCCTGAACCCCTTCCATCACAAATCTCCTCCTGCATCACACCCTTCCCAAAAATTCCTCAGTACAATACTTGCTCTGTATAAAAAAAAAGAGTAGGAAGAAGAGTACTCTCCCCTGTCCAAAAATTTTATTTTATTTTTATTTTTTTATTGTAAAGCTCTGTTTTTAGTTGGTCTATGCAGAAAATGAGCCAGTCATGTTTGAGATGGTTAGACATTTTTGATTCGATCTTTAGCTACATTTGTTAGGCGTTTTGACATCCAAGAGAGGCCTCTTACTAATGGTCTGGGAAAACAAAAAAGTTGTTTAGAGAACCTTTTAGTAATGATACATCTTTGGGTGTGCAATTGTGGAGGATATAATGATGGTTTATTATAGAGTGCAAGAAAGATGAAGGATCCATATGGCAGGGCCCAATCATATTGAAGGGAATAATGAATTTGATGCCTAGTTGTATTATAATTAACATTTTTCAGTCCCATATTTTTATGGCGCGCCTTCGAGGGTACTAAAGAAAGGTGCAACACAAGCGGGTGTTGATGCTTCACGCTTTCATTTTGTTACGGTTTTATCTCTCTACATGTTCTAAGGATGGTTATTGGCCCCCTGTGTGGCAGAAACGTAACCTCTTAAGAGCAGCTCCAATGGATGGTCTCAAACATAGTCCGTTTTTATGATGTCCCTGGTTTTTCCATATGTGATATTTTTTTTTTTTGAGAAGGTCCATATGTCATACTTGATACAATGGTTGTTACAAATTACGTCTATGCTTATAATGTCTGTCTGCTAGTGTTTCAATTGGGTTACTAAGAGTGCCATGTGACTGTCTTTGATACAGGTCGTGAGGAAAAACGCAGCACATCCAGAAGCAGCCGCCTCCCCTATTAATAATAACGCAATGACACGCATTGCCAGAGGAGGATCTCCTTTTCCTGCTATGTCAAGATACGGCAGCAGAGGAGTAGGGGTTGGTTTTCCAAGAGGCATCCCGAGTATGTATCGAGCTCGCTTCCCAATTAAACATGGTGCAAGGAGTCTGCAGTGGAAGCGTGATGGTCAGTCCACTTCCGGCGAGCTGCCTTCTCCATCCGCAGCCTCTGTCAACAGTCCGTCTACTACTGCTACTAGGGGTCTTACCTATGTTCGTCCAGAGTCCAAAATAAATCAAAGTAGTAGTGCTACTTAAAGTCAGATGAAGGATACTTTTTGAAGGAGGTTCCAAAGTTGTTGCTGAACTCTGGGGGTAACTTAACAATCATTTTGGCCTTTCAGTTTCGTTTTTCTTGTTTTTGCTGGGGAAAGCTTAGCTCGAAAAAAAAAGAAAAAAAAAAAAAAACGAATTTGCGGCGGTTTTGCAGATTTACATATTAAGAGCTTCGTATGAACCTTTGTTTACCGTTGAACAGCGTTTAGACTTGATGGCTCTTGCAATTTGTGAATAGCTGACTATGAAATTGTTTCTAGTCTTTTGCTATTTTGTTTATTGAACAGATTTCTGAGGTTTAAAAAAAGAAAAAAAAAAAAGAAAAAAAAGAGAGAAAGTGAAAAGAAGAAAAACCAAAATGGGTAGGCAATGAGTATCCTTTGCTGCTGTTGACTTGTCCTTGATTATTGTTATTATTTTTTTTTTGCTCAATTTTATCCGGCCTTTATCATGTGAAAATGTTATTATAACGTTGTTGTTTTGGCAAACGTCTCAGTCTAAAGTTTTTCTAAGCATCATCTATTCTAATGGAGTATAGTTGTTTTTCGTTATCTTTTTCTTGCCCACATGGCCACATTAAGTAATGCAATGACATGTTCTTTTGCTCCATTACAGCAGACATTTAGGTTCTTGAATATTCTTCACCTTTTCCTTTTATTTGGAGGTGTTTAGGAAATTTTTGTTTGTGTTCTTGAACTCACTCTGTTTATGCTTAAAGGAACTCATCAACAGACACCACTCCTGTATTTCCAAAACATCCCGGTGGTAATGATTTAGGTGAGTAACCATACAAGGCTTCCAAAAGGAATCTTTCCCAATGATGAATGATAACTAGTATTATACCAGAATTCTACTAATATTAAACATTTCTTCTACTGCTGGGGTTGTTGGTCATTTGAAAAAGCTGACACAAGTTTAGAGGGGGAGGGGGTGTGAATAAACTTGTCACCAAAAACTTGATACTTAAAAAAACAAATTAGGTTCAATTTTAAACTTGTGTGGAGTTGAGCTAACTTAGCTGAGTATAAGTCAAACTGATTTATGCTTAAACTGAGTTAACCGGCAGCGGATTAAGTTTTAGCCTTTTTAACCGATCTTGTTACATCTATGAAAAAGCTGATATGCAAAACTGAATTCTGATGAATGTCAGTTTGTGTGCCGTGTGAATATTAGTCAGTTCTGTATGCTTGAACAAACTGTATAAAAGCAATCACAAATACTGAAATGTAAATAACAATAAGTAAATGGGTGCAATCATACCAGCACTAATGCACCGGATCCCAACAGAACTCCGAAGTCAAGCGTGCTTGGGCGAGAGTAGTACTAGGATGAGTGACCCTCTGGGATGTCCTCGTGTTGCACCCCTTTTAAAAAAAATAACAATAAGTAAATGCGTACAATAAAGTAAGGCAAGAAATTATAGATGTTCCAGGTGGTGTAATCCTGTCAGTGCTCTCTTCCTCTGTGATGTAGGAGGGAAATTCCATTAGAACTCTTTGAGGTAGATCGGTTACAAAAAGTTCTAATCTGTTTGTCCTTGGCTAATCCCTAGCTTCACTATCTAAGCAACCATAGAACATGTAGTATTGTTGCTCTGCAACTGCTTGCACTGGTCTTTAGAGGGTTGAAATTGCCTCTTCTCCAGCCCCACCACAAACACAGTCTACCCTGACTGCAGAATGTCCTTGGCAAATCCTAGACCGGATTGCTTCACAGTCTCAACCTTTGATTAAAATCAAAGTTGGGCCCAAAAACAAGTAAATGATTCTTGTTTGTGGTTCTTCAAAGTGTTGATATCTTGATAAATTCTTTGTAGCTTGAACACTTAGAAGAAATCTAGATGTAATGTCAGTTTCCTTATCACTCAATTTATATTTCCAGTGTCCTCAATCCATTTTTCCCATTTTTTTTTCCTTTAAAACCACCCTATAAAATATTACGCTCTTTTTAGTAAATACCAAATGATCCATGCATGCCCTTTATACAAATTTTTTCAATCACATATGAAGTACGAACACATACACATATCACGATGCAACACAAACATAGCATGGATACCAACGCCACACGACCCAACACCGATGTCAATATATAAGGAAATGACACACTGACATACGTGTGTGTATATATATTCATATGAATTTATTATTAAGTGATATAATAAGATTGAAAATTGATGCATAATTAAACTAAATAAAATATGTCATACATCAATTGGCAAAATAATATGTAAAAATTATATGATCATAAATAAAATAAAAAATTTGTTTGGTGTTCAGAATATTAAAATTTAGGAATTATTTTTAATGTTTTAAATAATTCCATTGACTTTTAAAAATTAAAGACGGAGAACATGATCCTCACCCTATTTCTTAATTAGTATCTACAATACTAAGAGAAAGAAAAATGCTTCTAAATATATATTGTTTGGGTACTTTCACATGGTCAGTCAAGTTTTATCCAAATTCATCGCTAGCATTCCGTGGATGCAATTACAGAGTCTTTAAAATCTCCAGTGATAATGTAATCTCATCGTTTCTGCCCGTGAACTAGTCGGTACATTTCCGGAATCACACCTGAAGTTGTTAAGTCTGAAGAAAGAGGAGGAATCTGGTACAGTACATCTGGCATTGACGAATGCATCTGGTACACGTACATCTGGTTATGCAATCTGTTTGAACGAGAGTTCAAGTCAATGTGGAGATTTGTTAGAAAATGTGACTTGTCCTCTCGTCAGAGCTGAGTACTAAGCAGAGCTAACTCAGCAGGACAAGGTCAGCAGTGCAATGTCAGCAGGACAAAGTCAACAGGGCAAGGTCAGCAGGGCAATGTTAGCAGGGCAAATATCAGCATGTTATGTCTGGTGGAGTCAGCTGAGCTGAGTTCTCATTTGGGGTATTTTAGTCAATCTTGTAGCATGTCTTTATGTCGGCTAGATCTAGGGATTTGTGACTATAAATACTCATATGTTGTAACCTAGAATTTTTACAATAGTAGCAGAAGTAGCAGTAGCAATTGCTGATGCAATTGTAGAGTCTGTAAAATCTGCAGTGATAATATAATTCCCTTGTTTCTGCCCGTGGACTAGTCGGCACATTGCCGGAAACCACGTTAAATCCCATGTTATTGTTTATTGTGTGATTTTTGCTTTCTCGTTTATTCTTGATTATTGCAATCCATTTTCGATCTTTGACGGTCTTGTTATAACAGATCTGATTGTCAAAAGATGGTAATTCTTTCATCATATTTTTCATTTTTTCGTGCTATTTATTTAGACATTTCATTTGATATTTTTTCAACGTTATTTTCGTGGTCACTTTTGTAAAATACATAAATAGTTGAATAATGAAAATTGAATTTGAGGTCACTTTCATTGTAGCAAATAGTGGATTTTGGACTATGAACAATGAATTTGTCATTATCACCAATTTATATTTCCACTGTCCTCAATTCATTTCCCCTCCTTTTTTTTTGTCCTTTAAAACCACCCTATAAAATATTACACTCTTTTTAATAAATACCAAATGATCCATGCATGCCCTTTATACAAATATTTTCTATCACATATGAAGTACGAAAACATACACGTATCACGATACAACACATATATAGCATGAATACCAACGTCGCACGACCCAACACCGATGTCAATATTTAAGGAAATGACACACTGACATACGTGTGTGTATATTTATTCCTATGAATTTATTATTAAGTGATATAATAAGATTGAAAATTGATGCATAATTAAACTAAATAAAACATGTTATACATCAATTGGCAAAATAATATGTAGACATTATATGATCATAAATAAAATACAAAATTTGTTTGGTCTTCAGAATATTACGATTTATGAATTATTTTTAATGTTTTGAACAATTCACCATTGACTTTAAAGTATTAAAGCCGGAGAACATGATCCTCACTCTATTTCTTAATTAGTATATACAATACGAAGAGAAAAAAAAATGCTTCTAAATATATATTGTTTTAGTACATTCACGTTGCACCTTTGATTTTGAACTCTAATAATCAATTATAAATAGAAGTGAATGCAATCACAAAAATAACGAGCTGAGAATTGAAGCATCCACTTGAATTATATATATATACACTTTGGAAATTCCACCGATCCAAAACATCAACAATGGCAGCTACTACTAATTCTACCATTGTCTTCATTGTCCTCTTCTTTCTTGTAGCATCACCACCATTGCAGGTGCAGGCTACTCTCTCTGCTCGGAAGTTGCTTGCTAATCAGCAAGTAGATGTGGGAGCAAATCTTAATGTTGGTTCATCAGGTGGCACTGTAGGTGGTATCCTCGATTCTGTGTTCGGTGTTATTGGTGGTATCTTGGGAACTGGGCAAGGTGATACTGGTTCGCCATAAGCCATTTCATCGATCAAGGTCTAGCTGGACACAGTATATATGTATATATGGTTGATGGATGGAGCCATATATAAACGGTGTCTTGGTTTTTTCTACGTTGGCTCTTCTTGTTTATTTGGTTGTATTTCCTTTTGTATTTGTGCATTTGCCTTTAATTATGTGTTTGATTTTCTCTTTTATCTTTGTTATTGTTACCGTTCATTGAAACTTGAAAGTTACCGTGTGTAACCCTTTTGAATGTTGTTGTTATGAATTAATATAAATGAAATAATAATTTGCGTGCTCGATCATGTGATCGTTATAGCATGCTTAATTTGTTGCTAAATATTTTGAAATCACTATAATTAATCTTGTTTGTTTTCTTATCCTACCTTACGTCACTACTAGAATTTCACGTTTTTGCGTCAACAAAAAGTTGATGCGAAAAGCCCATTGTTGTCGCAAATACGTTTTTTGGGACGACATGTCAACGCAAATAGGTTGACACAAAAACTCTGTGCCAAAAGTTTTTGTAGTGACAACACGTTGACACAAAAACGTTTGAGACAACATGTTGTCACTAAAGTGTCAACTGCGTCCAAAACTTGTTTGCTAACGTGGCAAAGGTTTTGGCAACAACATTGTTGACTCAAATACTGATGACGTGGATTATATTTTAGGACAACATTGTTGATGCAAAAAATGCTGACATGGCCATTCGTTTTCGAATCATTGTAGGCTTTTTGCGACGACAATGTTGACGCAAACACTCAAAAAAATTTAAAAAAAGATTATATATCATTAATTATAATAAAAGAGCCAATGTGTTTCCCCTTAAAAGTGTTTCCCCCTTCAAGTGTTTCCCCTCAAAAGTGTTTCTTCTATATTATTAAATTTATTATTTAATTAATGCGTTAATAAAAAGTCACTTATCTACATATTATGCAAGCATATATAATAATAAAAATTATGTACGGAATGATTATTGTGAAGAAGCTTTCAAGTTATAATTATTGTTGTTAATTTAATTATGATAAGTTTTTCAAAAGAAATTTATGGTACGCCAGAACAAAAAATAATAATTATGGTAAGCTTTCAATCAATGATAACTATTGTTGCAATAATTTGTTTTATCGTTTAAAAATAACAACCAAATAAGCAAGAATTTATGTATACCTAACTTTTTTTAACGATAGAAAAAAAAAAGATAAGCAAGAAATTATCTTTACCAACAATATATCTATAAAAAGTAAAAAATTAATTAAATAATACTTATTATTTCTTTTTGGAACAAATAAATTTTGTGATTACAATTGACAATTAATTTTCAAGTGGGGAATCATTCAAATAATGATTATTTTGTGAATAAGTATCCAAAGCAAGCATTTATCTATACCAAGTGAGAAATCTATTGTAAATTTGTTGTGAAGAAGCCTAGAAGTATTTACAAAGTAATTATTGTTTGACTTTTATTTATCTCTAATTGTTGTTTAATAAGCATCTACGAAAAAACATGATACAAATAATTTATGCATTTGAAACACCTACGAAAAAATATGATACAAATAATTTATGCATTAGAATCATCTACGAAACTTTATTCTTATAGAAACGTAATACAACTCACATACACTTGCCTGAAATAGGTTCAAAGTCTTGACCACTTGATTAGACACGGAATGAAGTAATAATTTCTAAATTTGCGGTAAAACATAGAATGGTGAAGAAGAATGAGAGAAAACCTGGTAGGCGAGAGCAAAGAACAATTCATAAGAGAAGATTCGGATAGTTTATCATTGCATAACAATGACTCACCGAATGGAGCAACCCTACCTCCTTCAAAGACTACGAGCAACCCTACCTCCTTTAAAGACTACCGCCTTATTAGTTGGATTGGCGGCATGTGTATAAAATAAATCCAAATTGCTAGGTGATAGACTCAATAGTGTCATCCTCTCTCATGGATCACCGTCAACCTACTTTCATCAAAGGTTGACAAATACTTGATGGTGTCCTAATAACAAATTAAGTGATTGACTATATGAAAAAACCTAATAAAAACACCTTTATCTTCAAAGCGGACTCAAAAAACATTCGACTCGGTCAACTGGAGTTTTACTGATTCCATTTTGGAACAAATAAATTTTGGATCTACTTGGCGTAAGTGGACAAAGAGGTGCTTATCTTCAGTTTCGCATTCCATTGATAAAGGGGTGCATAACTTCAGCTTCGGTGTCCATTTTCATCAATGGGAAAAATCTGTCAATGAAGCCTCAACCGATCCAAAATTTCTCAAATATGCCAAGATGAAACATTTGGTAGAAAATGAAAAACTAATACACACATCAACGATAAAAACAAAGAAAAAATGGAGAGCCAAACTACTGCAAGAAGTGAAATGAGTCAAATAACAACCATAAAATACGATGACATGAACCCAATTTATATTGATGAAGATGATGCGATTGGAACCGTTAAGAAAAAATTAGGTTATAAAAAATAAAACAAGAAAAAGACTAAGCGATCGAGTTATGTAAGGCTTGATTTACACTATTAATACATTTATTGTTTTTGGTTGCTTATATGTTTACGTGCATTATATTATATCGATTATAGTATTCCCTTTTTAGGGATATTATATTAATGTTTTTTTGCTTTATTTATTTATTTAAACTATTAATGTAGTTCATTTACACCATAAATCATACTCAACAAAAATATATTTATCAATACCTCAACAACATGAATGCTATAAATATTGTTAAAAATTAATCAATATGCATAAAAGAAGTGTGTTGATTGAAAAATGCAAAAAGAAGAAAATTAAATTTACATTATTTTAAGGGGAAATTCAACCATAGAGAAGTGATCTGACAGATAGTAGTTAGCTTAGTGATAACGTACTTAGCCTGAAATGAGACAACTACTATAAATGCTGAGCTCTTATGGCGTAATACACAACTTTTGTCAGTAATAAAACCTCTTATTTACAAACACCTTCGTCGTCGTCTCATCAAATTGGAACTCACCCACCACTTCATGACATCTTGCTACTTACGCCACATAGGTATGAAGCTAATTTCAAATTAGCTAGAAATGAGAAATTTGAGGAGGAAGTTAAGGTTCCTAATGTCTATCTCCCCTGTTTAATGGAGAATCACCTAAGGAATGGATACGGCATAGTAAAGATACATCTAGATGCACGATGCTTCGGATGATTAGAAAGTAGGCTTAGTAGAAAAACATTTTTAGGAAAAACAATTGTGCAGGTTGGTAACTGAGATCGAGTTTTATAGCAATTGATTTTGCATTACTGAGAGAAAAATTTATTAATCAATTAGCAGGTAGACCATTAGAATTGGCAGAAGATGAAATTCATCAACTCAAACAAAAGACCACTACATGACTGAAAAAATACCCGGCACCGAGAATTAACAAATGATACATAAAGCAATTACTCTGAGGAGTTGCAAGAGAATAAGTCGATGGGTTATGTTTTAGGTGTGATGAATAATTCACCTGGCTAAGTGTGCCAAAGACAAACACATACACTTTCGGGTACTTTGAGGATAATGGAGTTTGGGGAGATTGTAGTGGCCATTGGAGATAAAGAGAATGTGGTATGGGATGATGAACGCACCAAATATAGAAGATTCATTCTAGATCTTTTTGTGGTGCAATTAATAATATTGTTTAGTTTTCTCGATCGCCGTCATTCAATAATATAATTAAAATTTTATACTACTAAACATTATAAAATAACATTGGTACTTTTGCATAAACAACTATAAAACATATATAAATTAACAACAATAAACATCAATAACCACTTGAAAAATACACATATGATGGGCCTTATAGATTTTGTAAGAGATTCTCTGAATTCAAACACTAATTTTTCAATACCATACTTTGTCCACATGACTATTATATTAATAATCAGTTATCCATGCACACCTTATATGGACAAGTCACCTCCAACACCATCAAAATCAAAGGCCTCTTGGAACAAATCCAATTACCATTCTTACAGACAGTGGTACATCTCTCACTTTCCTAGACCATTAAGTTTTAACGAGGTGCAATGTATGACAAATCCAAATCACCTTATGTTAATCACAATAGTAGTTGGAAACAGAATGTGAGATTGATGAAGTTGAGAGACTGTGACATTGTATTAGGGATGGATTGGATGAAAAGGTACAACCATATGGTCTTTGACTTCAACAAAACGGAGGTGGATTTCACTAACGAGCGAGAACAAATTAGAATGAGAAGTTACATAGAAAAAACTCAACTTAAGATGATCAGTTCCATATGGTCTTTGACTTCAACAAAACGGAGGTGGATTTCACTAACGAGCGAGAACAAATTAGAATGAGAAGTTACATAGAAGAAACTCGACTTAAGATGATCAGTTGCAAAAGATATGCTAAGAAATTGAGAAATGGGACCTACATACTCTTAGGGAGGCCCAATTTGATACAAGAACAGAGCTCGAATCATGTGCCCATAGAATTGACTCTTGTCTTAGAAAGTATCATGAGGTGTTTGTATATTCCCAAAGATCGCAACCAAAGTGAGGACTATAAGCAAACCATAACTTTAAATGAATGTGTTGAACATGTGAAAGTAAAACCATATAGATATGCTGACTGTTAGAAGGATGAATAGAACATTTGGTAGATCAAATGCTACAACAAGGGATTATGCAACACAATAATAGTCCATTTCATCACTCTTGCTCCCTGTGAAAAAAAGGGAACCTGAAGATGTTGTGTGGATTACAGAAAGTTAAATGACTTGATTGTCGAGAATACCTACCATTTTTCCTAGATGATGAACTATTGGATGAGTTAGGAAGTACTAGGGTACTTTGTAATATTTTAAGGTATGGATTCCATCGGAACACGTGCAAAGCACGTGTATTTTGCTAGTATATATTAAATGCTGACAAGTTAGCTAGGTCTATGATTTAATCCAATAATACTATTAATACATACAATACAACCTACCACAATCAAAAAAATTGTTAACAAAACAAATAGATAGGCCACTTGTAACAAAATTCCATAAACGTAAACCAAAAATAAATATTACACACATCAAATGTCCAAGAAAGTAGTAGTAGGAAGTATTTATGGAGCATGTAATACTATATGGCTAACCTACTCCTTATCCATATACAGATGGATTCCACACCTCTGAATCAGTACCGCGGGGTCTGGTATCATCCGCCAACTATATAAAAATAAAAATAAAAAGAAGTTAGATTTGATTTTAAATACGAGGAATTGAAAATGTTAAATTTTGTTATGATATCCTTACGGCCAGAGTTGAGTGAGTTCTGAAAGACAAGGAAAGTGCAGCAGGATTCACTTTAACAATTAACACACAGTTGTACAACCGATCATTTTTTTCCTTGGGTAACCAGTACGTACTGCTGCAGCAACTTGTAAGAACTTCATGTCACCATATGATCTGCAAAGAATAGCCTCTCAATACATACATTTTATTAAAAAGTACATGGCGCAATGTGGCGATTTCTTTTCAACACTGGAAGACATGACAAGAGTTTACTCAACCTATTTCTATGGCTTACGTGATATTCCAGGCATTTAAGCATTCTGGTCCATTTCGAATCCAACTCATTTGTCTAGATGTCCCGCTGACCTGCTGTATCCAAATGCTAAAAGGTAAACAAAGGAACAAAATGTTAAAATTCAGATGTATCTCTAGACAATATGATTAAAGAAACTGTACCATAGGACAAGCTTTTTCTACAATAAGTGAGCCTAAACTATTAAAACTATAGAAAGGAAGCACATCTAGGCTTCAAACTGGATTAATATTTATATACAGGGGGAAAAAAATACAAACTGGATTCATATTTATATACAGGGGAAAAGTGGACTAAAACCTAATATTCCTTAAAATTAATTGTGACGGTTCATCATTGGGAAATTCAGGCCCAGCAGGTGGAGGGTTTGTGATTAGAGATCATACTGGCAAAGTTTTACAGGCAGGTTATAAAGCTTATGGTTGTTGCACCAATATGGATGCTGAGATTAAAGCTTTAAGAACTGGTATTCTGCATATGTGTGGAAGTGGACTCAAAAATATTGGTTAATATGCTGCTTGATTACACAAGGGTCCTATGGAAATATTGGGATGAGATACATGAGTTGAAAGGTTTTATAGATCTTCATCATATCACTATTTTTTTTTGAACAGCCAAAGAAATATTTTATTATTAGAAAAATATTCAAACAAGAAGTCGAGAGTACAACAAAACCAATCGAAAAAACAAAAAACAGCCCCAAAACTAGAAACAAGACCGCAAACTATGAAGAAGTAGCAGTAAAAAGGATCAAGTTTCCATTTGGTCCACTCCCAGCTTGAATTTAAAGCATCGACTAAACCCATTCAAGCATCTCGATCGAATATCCGCAAACACAAACATAACATCGAAATTCTTATTGTTAAAAACCGTATCATTTCTTTTAACCAAAGCATCCATAATGTCACTTTTCTTATAGCATCCCAAATCATGTTATCTCGAGCGATTCCGCGTGTGATTCATTTTTAGAGAGCAGAGATCATTCCATAGGACCGGAAGTATACCCGAGAATTTACACCAATTGAGAACCATGCTCCAAACTCCTTGAGAAAGAGGGCAGCTAAGTAGGACGTGAAAACCTTCTTCATCAACCTGTCTGGCAAAAGTACACTTGTAACATGGTAGACTTACACCTCTTCTTAGTAAATTGGATTTGGTAGGAAGTCCAGTTTAGAGATGCTCTCGAGAAGAAGATGTTGACTTTCGAAGAAGAGACTTATTCCAACTAATGTTGTCGTAAATGCTACCAGCCGCATTGGAACCAAGAATTGCGTGTTTCAGTTTGGAAACCGAAAAATAGCCCGAAGTAGACATGTTCCAGTAATGCACATCTTTGGTACCTGTAGTGATGGAAAAATAAGATAATAAAGAGTAAAGGTTATCGATCTCCCCAAGTTCCCTCCCTCTCGGCTCCCTCACCCAATCACATCTCCACCTCCAAGAACCTCCCTCCAAAAGTCCCACATCCCTCACCATTGCATCTTTATTAACAGCTAGTCTAAACAGTTTAGGAAACATATTTCTAAGACACCCTTGCCCCACCCAGTTGTCCTCCCAAAATTTGGTATCCGCCCCATTCCCGATTTTCTTCACATGCGACGTAAATAATGGAACCCCCCCACTATCTATTTGTTCCCCAACACAGACAATAGGTATGCTGGTGGTTATAGACCACATTTTATTTTTGTTTTGGATGAGATTTCCGATGTATAGGGCCCATACTCTTTCCGTAGCATCCGATTTTTCCCACACCGGGTTTTTCGGACTAGGGTTTTAAAAGGTGGGGCTATGCATTGATGACGTATTTGGTATTGAGGAGGCCAGTGTGGCAAAAAAAAACCAAGATGACTACTCTCAAACAGAAGGCATATACTTTGATGAGACATATGCATCAGTTGCTAGATTGGATGCAATAAGATTGTTCATAGCATATGTAGCTCACAACAACTTCAAAATATATCAAATGGTTCTTTAAAACTATGTCGTTTTTTTAGGAGACGGTGTTTTGTTGATAGTGTTAAAAACACTTGTACTTGAGAGATTATTTAAGACGTCTAGTACTCGACATAATCATTTCTCTTCCCATTCCCTCGATCTCTATTCAGGGGCGGACGCAGGATCTCGGGTAAGGGGGGGCAATAAAATTTTTAAAGGCAAATAAAAATTTAAGGGGGCAAAACTATATGTAGCGTCATAAATTTTAGTGTATTTTTTTTTCGATTAAGAAGCGATTCTTTCTCTACTGTATATGTAGGTCCGCCACTGTCTCTATTATTTTATGTATTGATTTTTTCTGAAATGATTTATGTTAATAAATTAACGGACTGTAGTTTGACATTTATAAAATAAAGAGAACATGTTCCTCACTCTATTTTATTACAGTAATGTTGAGTATCAACGATATCTTCGATATCCTAATATATAAAAAAATACATGCTTCTAAATAATATATACAAAACTCCTCCAGTTGTTCTTAATGAGCTCCAACTCAGTGACGGAATCATAAATTGAAGTTTATCTAGGATACTGAACTATATTTGTATGGCCGGGTAAGCTGGATTAAGACAACTAAATATGTTTGACTAAATTATATATCTTTTTTAATATATCAAAAATAAAAACCGAGTAGGCTGTGCCCACCCAAATGACTACGTGGATATTAATTAAGTGAAATGACGTATTTATACGAAAACCGTTTCAGAAGAAAGGTTCTAGTCAAAGAAATGACCCCTCCTCCCCCGACAATTGGGGATCGTGATACACTGGTAGGTCTCAATCACGATCGTTAATTATGAGTTATTTAATAAAATGTTTTTTAATGATAATAAATTAAATGGTTTAATTAATCTAATTCTGTTTAAAAAATATAATTCATATTTAGGGTCGACATATTCGTGAGTCTATTGGCTCATACACAATTGAATGATAAGCCAAAATTAAAATGTTGTAGTGTAAATAATATTTTATGCTATTCTTTATAATGAAATAAATAGTAGTATAAGAATACTAAATTTTTCTAATATAATATAGGAAAATAATATCCTAGAATCACTTATCTTACACTGAAAAGATTGTAAGGAAGTTACTTTCTTATAAGAGTAAGGAAAGTAATTAAAACGTAATTATCTATTATGATTAATATATTCCATATTCTACAAGTAAAGTGTTGTTGGTTCCTTGGAAAGACTTAGGTCAAATTTGGCCGGAAAAATGAGCTTGTGAGACGCACAACACCAATTTTGAAAAAAAAAAAAACTTTAACAAAGTTATAGGTCTAATTTTGTGATCGGAGTGAAATCAAGACCATAGGACTAAATACGCAAAATTGCCCCTTTAACTAAGCATCCCGGACATTACGCTCTAACTGCTCCGTGAAACGTGCACGTTCAAAATATATACTACCTCCGTCCCACAAAAAATGTCCATTTTTTAAAAATGAATTGTCCGATAAAAAATATGGAAAATTAGGGATAAGGACACAATCTGAAATATTTTTAAGTAACAGGACAACTACATATTTTTTATAGGGAGAAGGACAATGCATAATTTTTATAGCGAGAGGACAAACAAAGTGAATCCCTAAAATCGAATGAATCTCCTAGTGAATCCCAAATCGGTGAATTTCGATAGTGAATTTCGACAATGAATCCTTAAAAATAGTGAATTTCGACGATGAATTTTGAAAAATAGTGAATTTCGACAAAATTTCGCGAATGAATTTAAATAAAGAATTTCAACACAAGTGAATTTCGACAATAATAAATAGTTTTGTCCTTTATGCAAAAGTTTTAAAAAACTGTCCTTCTACTCAATTGATGAAATATTTCTGTCCTTCTCACTCATTCCTCCTAAAAAATATCCATTTAGAAAACCAATATATCATTTAATGTCTTATTTCCAAACATACCTCTATCATAACATTTAATGTTTATATATTCATTTCATATTTCAAAAGAGTATTTATTATGTGATAGGGGCATATATATTTATCACTACCTAAAATACAACACATTAATTGTTTTCACTAAAAAAAATGGATACTTTTATGAGACGGAGGTAATATATTATTTTACTTTCACATGGCCAATCAGCAGGTTTTATCTGAATTCATCGCTAGCATTCACGTTTGCATGTTTGATTTTTAAACTCTAATAATTAACTATATATAGAAGTCAATGCACGCAATCACAAACATAATTAACGAGAATTGAAGCATCAACTTGAACACACTTTGGAAATTCTACCGACCGATCAAAAACATCAACAATGGCAGCTACTAGTAATTCTACCATTGTCTTCGTTATTGTCCTCTTCTTTCTTGTAGCCTCACCAGTTACCATGCTCTCTGCTCGGAAGTTGCTTGTAAAGAAAAATCAGAATACTAGCAGAAATATAAAGACATTGAAACTGGTTGTTTTATTGATGAATAAAAATGATACAATGTATCTCCTTTATATAAGAGAGAAAATGACATAATAATTCAATTCAAAATAAAGCTAATGATAAATCATAAAATCTAAAATTAATCTATCATTTATTTAAAAATAGATTCATCTAAATATAACAACTCTATCATTTTGTTGGCATTCATATTTATCTCTGACTTTATCTTCTAATAGCTTGGTGCACCCGTTGATCCGCAAGTAAATGTGGAAGCAAATCTCAATGTTGGTTCAGACGTTAGCGTTGTAAGTGATATCCTCGGATCTGTGTTCGGTGGTAGTGATTCGCCATAAGCCATTATTGTGCTCATCGATCAAGGTCTAGCTGGACACAATATGCTTATATGGCCGATGGATGGCGCCATATAAACGGTGTCTTGGTTTTTTCTACGTTGGCTCTTCTTGTTTATTTGGTTGTATTTCCTTTTGTATTTGTACATTGGCTTTAATTATGTGTTTGTTCTCTTTTATCTTTGTTATTGTTACTGTTCTTGTTTTTTATGCATGTTCGTTGAAAGTTACCGTGTGTAACCCTTTGGAATGTTGTTGTTGCAATTAATATAAATGAAATAATAATTTGCACGCTCGATTATGTGATCGTTATAGCATGCTTAATTTGTTGCTAGAAATTTTGCACTCACTATAATTAATCTTGTTTGTTTTCTTATCCTACCTTAATTACAACACTTGCACTAGCTGATGGATTATGTATCGATCTTGCATACATCAACAATCATTTTCTCTATCTTATCAGATCTCTATTAAATACGTGACAACATGGGACAACATGGGCGGACCCAATGTAGAAAGGGGGTCCGGTGCCCTCACTGAGATCCGAAAATTAGTATAACTTTGTTGGCAAAAAAATGTAAAACCATTGATGCCCCACTCGCTTCTTGAATTTGTTTCGATGCCTCCACTGAGATTTAATTTTTTCTGGGTCCGCCATTGCGTGGCATACATCTTACTACGATAACTAGTGTTGTGAAGCTGTCTCAATCACACCGTCGGTATGAAATATGTTGTTTTGTGTATAAAGCTGATTTTGTTTTTATGAGGCTGTAACACCCTGGGTGTGACAGAGGTAGCTGGTTTTGGTGATGTAATTACTTAGTTTAAGGGTTATGAACACCCATAGCTCATGGAATCTTCGAATAATGTTGTGATTATGCACTTTTATCCCTCCAGCCAGCCTTATCTTTCCTAATCACCGATGTCTGAGTGAATTACAACTCTTTTGCAGCGTTATCTTTGAATTGTTTGAGCTGTTCGAGTCTGCTTGTACATGTTTGACATAATGTCTGAAAGAGTTTGTCTGAGTTTTAACTTGACATGTATTTATCTTGCATGTGCATGATGCCATTACTGAGGGTTTGATTATTCCACTTACGTACCGCCCAATATGCAATTAGCAGACATCTTTACTGAAGCTTTAGGATAACAAAAATTCCAGTTGTTGCGCAAGTTGAGCTTTTGAGATCTACACGCTCTCACTTGAGGAAGGATATTACGATAGTGTTGTGAAGCAGTCACACCATGGGTGTGACAGAGGCAGTTTTGTATATAAGGCCGATTTTGTGTATATGAGACTATCACACCCTGGATGTGACAGAGGCTGATTATTGGTGATGTAATTATTTAGTGTATGGGTTATATTGGGAACTAATTTTGCTTTAGGTCATCATGTGAATGTGTATATGTAACGTGACTTTGTGATGAATTAAATAAGAGAAAATTTACCTATGAAATTTATCACATATGTATCTCTATCACCCCTTCCATTTCAATTTATCACATCGATTCAGATATTAAAATCCACATATTAAGAGCATTATTAACATTCTACTTATCCATATCTCCAAAAATACTATTAAAAACTCATATCTCTACTTTACAACAACTAAATTCAGAGTACTTTACATCAACTAAATTCAGAGTACTTTACATCAACTTCCATATCTTTGTCCTTACACTATTAAAATATTCATTCTTTATCTATAAACAATATTTTTAAAATTAATTTTTGTTAGTAAGAGAGAGAAAGAATGAATAAAAAATTATGTATGGTGAGCTACAGTACCACGCTATATTTGGGGTGGCACTGTTCATGATCCCTATTGTAGGGAAAGGATGGGGAGGCTGATGAAGTGTGTTTTTGGCTGTATCCCTACATTTTATCTCTATTGTGGAGATAAATGAATTAAGGTGTATAGAGTTTGATGCTAATGCTCTTAGAAAGCTCTTTAACGCATTAATTTTATAGGTTTTTGGTGAGAAGGACAGATTAATTTAGTTATCAGGCTACAAGGAAACTAAATTTTAATTAGGACAAAACATCCGTAAACTTACTAATATACCCTTTTTTTTCTAGGTTTGTAAACATGCCCTGATCAATTATCATTTCCGTCTATGGCTTGCTTTCACGTCATCACCAAGTGGATAGTATCATTTCCGGCTGAGCAATCTTCCTCCATTTCCGTCTATGGATATTATCATTTCCGGCTGCCTGGTGGTGTGGTAGTCCCGGCGGCGGCAATAATTGATGTTCGGCTGCCTGATTTACGCCGGCTGATTTTCGCTGCTTGATTGGATTTGATCACCCGCTGTCTGATTTTCGATGCCGATAATTGATTCATAATCTTCTGTTGGGGTCGGTTTCTGCAGATTTGGGCTGAACGATCGGAAATGATAATTGATCAGGGCATGATAATTGATCAGGGCATGTTTAAATTGATCAGGGCATGTTTAAATTGATCAGGGCTGAACGATCGGAAAAGATTTTCTGCATTTTTTTTTAAAAATTTATTTATTGGACGGCCTGAAAAGTTAGCAACAACAATTGCAGCGGCCGGAAAACATGGCATCCGATGCCGGAAAAGTAACGGTTAAAGTCAGCAGCAACAATTGCAGACGGCCGGAAAACATGGCATCCGATGCACGAAAATCAACACCTCCGCTGATGATATCGACGCCGGAAAAGCAACGGTTTCTTCAGGCTGTTTTTTTTTTTAAAACTTTAGGGTTGTTACTATTAATTTTCAGAAGTTACTACAGTTTTTGATGTAATTTTATCTATTTTATTGGATGTTACTCCTTGTTTATTGACTGTTACGACTTGTTTATGGGATGTTAATACTTGTTTTTGGCCGTTACTATATTCTACGGGCTGTTACTACTTGTTTTTAGGCTGTTACTACTTGTTTATGGGATGTTACTATTTGTTTCTTGGTTGTTACAACATTTTATGGGCTGTTACTACTTGTTTTAGGTTGTTACTATTTTTTCATTAGATTTTACGACATTTTATGGGTTGTTACTACTTGTTCCTTGACTGTTACTATTAAAATTATAAAGGGGCATTTTTGTCACTATATTAGCAATTTGTCCTTACTAATCTATGATTTTGAAATTTGTCCATCTGGACCCATTTATCATTTTTTTTGTCCTTGTAGCCCCTTCCCCCTTAATTTTAATAATGAAACGACTAAAAAATCTTTTGATGTACTTAATGTACCATTCTTTTTTATACTCTTATTGTAATAAATAAGACTCACAAGAAGGAAAAAGACAATAAATACAACATTTGAAATCGAAATGATATTATTTCAAATAGAAAGAAACAAATAATTTTGACAAATAAATTGGAACAAAGGAGTATAATATATACAACATTAAAATATAGTTTTGTCAAAAAAAACATTAAAATATAGCTACAAATCCAAAATTAAAGGCATATTCTCACGTGTGTGTTTTTGTATATATAATTATTATATATAATGACACGTACATTTCGAGACACAAAACCTCTTATTACTTCCGGTAGCAGTACTATTGCAAATTAGACCAACGAGCAATCATAAATACACCCTGTTGCACTTGGCTTTTGGTGAGACCAACAGTTCGGGACCCGTAAACCCGGATAACTCGTCTTTTAGCCTAACACAACATACTTGGACACATTCATGCAATCTGCCCGCTATGCTCGAGGGCAATATATCAGCATATGAGACCCGAAGGTCGGGATAACTCATCTCGTAGCCTAACTCCGCATACTTTGACACTGATCGCATGACAATGATAATTCATTTGAACAATACTGATCCACAGTTTGGGGGTAACTTATCTTGGAGCCGAACTCAGCATACTTGAGCACACTCAGGGCCTCAGGCAGTTTACCCAATATGCTCGATGGCAATATCCTAACAAGTCGAGACCCGCATGACGGGGAATAACTCTCCGAAAGATGAACTTAGTATACTTATAGTTTTAGCATTCAAAATTACCAAGTATACTCCGCGGGCATATACAAACAACATATGCATATAATGTAAGGTGTAGAAAAGAAAATAAATCAGCGCAATTATGACAGGGGAAAAAGGTATTGCGGCTCGTATCAGCTCAGAAAACTATTACAACTACAAAGAAGATACAAAAATCCTAGACCGGATTGCTTCACAGTCTCAACCTTTGATTAAAATCAAAGTTGGGCCTAGAATCAAGTAAATGATTCTTGCTTGTGGTTCTTCAAAGTGTTGATATCTTGATGAATTCTTTGTAGCTTGAACACTTAGAAGAAATCTAGATGTAATGTCAGTTTCCTTATCACTCAATTTATATTTCCACTGTCCTCAATCCATTTTTCCTATTTTTTTGTCTTTTAAAACCATCCTATAAAATATTACACTCTTTTTAGTAAATACCAAATGATCCATGCATGCCCTTTATACAAATTTTTTCAATCACATATGAAGTACGAACACATACACATATCACGATGCAACACAGACATAACATGGATACCAACGCCACACGACCCAACACCGCTGTCAATATATAAGGAAATGACACACTGACATACGTGTGTGTATATATATTCATATGAATTTATTATTAAGTGATATAATAAGATTGAAAATTGATGCATAATTAAACTAAATAAAATATGTCATACATCAATTGGCAAAATAATATGTAGAAATTATATGATCATAAATAAAATAAAAAATTTGTTTGGTGTTCAGAATATTACAATTTATGAATTATTTTTAATGTTTTAAATAATTCTCCATTGACTTTTAAAAATTAAAGACGGAGAACATGATCCTCACCCTATTTCTTAATTAGTATCTACAATACTAAGAGAAAAAAAATGCTTCTAAATATATATTGTTTGGGTACTTTCACATGGTCAGTCAAGTTTTATCCAAATTCATCGCTAGCGTTCCGTGGATGCAATTACAGAGTCTTTAAAATCTCCAGTGATAATGTAATTTTATCGTTTCTGCCCGTGGACTAGTCGACACATTTCCGGAATCACAGCTGAAGTTGTTAAGTCTGAAGAAAGAGGAGGAATCTGGTACAGTACATCTGGCATTGACGAATGCATCTGGTACACATACATCTGGTTATGCAATCTGTTTGAATGAGAGTTCAAGTCAATGTGGAGATTGTTAGAAAATGTGACTTGACATCTCGTCAGAGCTGAGTACTAAGCAGAGCTAACTCAGCAGGACAAGGTCAGCAGTGCAATATCAGCAGGACAAAGTCAACAGGGCGAGGTCAGCAAGGCAATTTCAGCAGGGCAAATATCAGCATGTTATGTCTGGTGGAGTCAGCTGAGCTGAGTTCTCATTTGGGGTATTTTAGTCAATCTTGTAGCATGTCTTTATGTCGGCTAGGTCTATGGATTTGTGACTATAAATACTCATATGTTGTAACCTAGAATTTTTACAGGAGTAGCAGAAGTAGCAGTAGCAATTGCTAATACAATTGTAGAGTCTGTAAAATCTGCAGTGATAATGTAATTCCCTTGTTTCTGACCGTAGACTAGTCGGCACATTGCCGGAAACCACTTTAAATCTCATGTTATTGTTTCTTGTGTGATTTTTTTCTTTCTCGTTTATTCTTGATTATTGCAATCCATTTTCGATCCTTGACGGTCTTTTTATAACATATGTGATTGTCAAAAGATGGTAATTCTTTCATCATATTTTTCATTTTTTCGTGCTCTTTATTTAGACATTTCATTTGATATTTTTTCAACGTTATTTTCGTGGTCACTTTTGTAAAATACATAAATAGTTGAATAATGAAATTGAATTTGAGGTCACTTTCATTGTAGCAAACAGTGGATTTTGGACTATGAACAACGAATTTGTCCATATCACCCAATTTATATTTCCACTGTCCTCAATTCATTTCCCCTCCTTTTTTTTTGGTCCTTTAAAACCACCCTATAAAATATTACACTCTTTTTAATAAATACCAAATGATCCATGCATGCCCTTTATACAAAATTTTTCTATCACATATGATTACGAACACATACACGTATCACGATACAACACATATATAGCATGAATACCAACGTCGCACGACCCAACACCGATGTCAATATTTAAGGAAATGACACACTGACATACGTGTGTGTATATATATTCATATGAATTTATTATTAAGTGATATAATAAGATTGAAAATTGATGCATAATTAAACTAAATAAAACATGTTTATACATCAATTGGCAAAATAATATGTAGACATTATATGATCATAAATAAAATACAAAATTTGTTTGGTCTTCAGAATATTACGATTTATGAATTATTTTTAATGTTTTAAACAATTCACCATTGACTTGAGCCATGCGGAACTGCGAAAAAAAATTTTAGCTGGTGATGCTTGATATATAAATCAGAAAAGCTAAAAAAAATGTTGGTAGTGGATTTGAACTTACAACCTGGTGATTATGGAGATCGAAAAGAGTTTGTTTTAAACCACTATGATATAAAAGTCATTTGTTCAATAAAAGACACATAATAACATCTAATATTAACACTACTACTAATACATAATAAAAATATGGGCTTTTGGCCCATATGGAGAGGGCTGACCATTTGGGGGGCTGAGACCACCTGGGTCAAGCCTTGGGTCCGCCCCATTTGACTTTAAAGTATTAAAGACGGAGAACATGATCCTCACTCTATTTCTTAATTAGTATATACAATACGAAGAGAAAAAAAAATGCTTCTAAATATATATTGTTTTAGTACATTCACGTTGCACGTTTCATTTTGAACTCTAATAATCAATTATAAATAGAAGTGAATGCAATCACAAAAATAACGAGCTGAGAATTGAAGCATCCACTTGAATTATATATATATACACTTTGGAAATTCCACCGATCAAAAACATCAACAATGGCAGCTACTACTAATTCTACCATTGTCTTCATTGTCCTCTTCTTTCTTGTAGCATCACCACCACTGCAGGTGCAGGCTACTCTCTCTGCTCGGAAGTTGCTTGCTAATCAGCAAGTAGATGTGGGAGCAAATCTTAATGTTGGTTCATCAGGTGGCACTGTAGGTGGTATCCTCGATTCTGTGTTCGGTGTTATTGGTGGTATCTTGGGAACTGGGCAAGGTGATACTGGTTCGCCATAAGCCATTTCATCGATCAAGGTCTAGCTGGACACAGTATATATGTATATATGGTTGATGGATGGAGCCATATATAAACGGTCTTGGTTTTTTCTACGTTGGCTCTTCTTGTTTATCTGGTTGTATTTCCTTTTGTATTTGTGCATTTGCCTTTAATTATGTGTTTGATTTTCTCTTTTATCTTAGTTATTGTTACCGTTCATTGAAACTTGAAAGTTACCGTGTGTAACCCTTTTGAATGTTGTTGTTATGAATTAATATAAATGAAATAATAATTTGCGTGCTCGATCATGTGATCGTTATAGCATGCTTAATTTGTTGCTAAATATTTTGAAATCACTATAATTAATCTTGTTTGTTTTCTTATCCTACCTTACGTCACTACTAGAATTTCACGTTTTTGCGTCAACAAAAAGTTGATGCGAAAAGCCCATTGTTGTCGCAAATACGTTTTTTGGGACGACATGTCAACGCAAATAGGTTGACACAAAAACTCGTGCCAAAAGTTTTGTAGTAGATGACAACACGCCGACACAAAACGTTTGAGACAACATGTTGTCACTAAAGTGTCAATCAAGCGTCCAAAACTTGTTTGCTGACGTGGCAAAGGTTTTGGCAACAACATTGTTGACTCAAATACTGATGACGTGGATTATATTTTAGGACAACATTGTTGATGCAAAAAATGCTGACATGGCCATTCGTTTTCGAATCATTGTAGGCTTTTTGCGACGACAATGTTGACGCAAACACTCAAAAAAATTTAAAAAAATATTATATATCATTAATCATTAACTATAATAAAAGAGCCAATGGGTTTCCCTTAAAAGTGTTTCCCCTTTCAAGTGTTTCCCCTCAAAAGTGTTTCTTCTATATTATTAAATTTATTCTTTAATTAATGCGTTAATAAAAAGACACTTTTCTACATATTATGCAAGCATATATAATAATAAAAAATTATGTACGGAATGATTATTGTGAAGAAGCTTTCAAGTTATAATTATTGTTGTTAATTTAATTATGATAAGTTTTTTCAAAAAGAAATTTATGGTACGCCAGAACAAAAAATAATAATTATGGTAAGCTTTCAATCAATGATAACTATTGTTGCAATAATTTGTTTTATCGTTTAAAAATAACAACCAAATAAGCAAGAATTTATGTATACCTAACTTTTTTTAACGATAGAAAAAAAAAAGATAAGCAAGAAATTATCTTTACCAACAATATATCTATAAAAAGTAAAAAATTAATTAAATAATACTTATTATTTCTTTTTGGAACAAATAAATTTTGTGATTACAATTGACAATTAATTTTCAAGTGGGGAATCATTCAAATAATGATTGTTTTATGAATAAGTATCCAAAGCAAGCATTTATCTATACCAAGTGAGAAATCTATTGTAAAATTGTTGTGAAGAAGCCTAGGAAGTATTTACAAAGTAATTATTGTTTGACTTTTATTTATCTCTAATTGTTGTTTAATAAGCATCTACGAAAAAACATGATACAAATAATTTATGCATTTGAAACACCTACGAAAAAATATGATACAAATAATTTATGCATTAGAATCATCTACGAAAACTTTATTCTTATAGAATTGTAATACAACTCACATACACTTGCCCTGAATAGGTTCAAAGTCTTGACCACTTGATTAGACACGGAATGAAGTAATAATTTCTAAATTTGCGGTAAAACATAGAATGGTGAAGAAGAATGAGAGAAAACCCAGGTAGGCGAGAGCAAAGAACAATTCATAAGAGAAGATTCATCACATGAAATTTATCACATATGTATCTCTATCACCCCTTCCATTTCAATTTATCACATCGATTCAGATATTAAAATCCACATATTAAGAGCATTATTAACATTCTGCTTATCCATATCTCCAAAAATACTATTAAAAACTCATATCTCTACTTTACAACAACTAAATTCAGAGTACTTTACATCAACTAAATTTAGAATACTTTACATCAACTTCCCTATCTTTGTCTTTACACTATTAAAATATTCATTCTTTATCTATAAACAATATTTTTAAAATTAATTTTTGTTAGAAAGAGAGAGAAAGAATGAATAAAAAATTATGTATGGTGAGCTACAGTACCACGCTACATTTGGGGTGGCACTGTTCATGATCCCTATTGTAGGGAAAGGATGGGGAGGCTGATGAAGTGTGTTTTTGGCTGTATCCCTACATTTTATCTCTATTGTGGAGATAAATGAATTAAGGTGTATAGAGTTTGATGCTAATGCTCTAAGAAAGCTCTTTAACGCATTAATTTTAATAATGAAACGACTAAAAAATCTTTTGATGTACTTAATGTACCATTCTTTTTTATACTCTTATTGTAATAAATAAGACTAACAAGAAGGAAAAAGACAATAAATACAACATTTGAAATTGAAATGATATTATTTCAAATAGAAAGAAACAAATAATTTTGACAAATAAATTGGAACAAAGGAGTATAATATATACAACATTAAAATATAGTTTTGTAAAAAAAAAACATTAAAATATAGCTACAAATCCAAAATTAAAGGCATATTCTCACGTGTGTGTGTTTTTGTATATATAATTATTATATATAATGACACGTACATTTCGAGACACAAAACCTCTTATTACTTCCGGTAGCAGTACTATTGCAAATTAGACTAACGAGCAATCATAAATACACCCTGATGCATTTAGCTTTTGGTGAGACCAACAGTTCGGGACCCGTAAACCCGGATAACTCGTCTTTTAGCCTAACACAACATACTTGGACACATTCATGCAATCTGCCCGCTATGCTCGAGGGCAATATATCAGCATATGAGACCCGAAGGTCGGGATAACTCATCTCGTAGCCTAACTCCGCATACTTTGACACTGATCGCATGACAATGATAATTCATTTGAACAATACTGATCCACAGTTTGGGGGTAACTTATCTTGGAGCCGAACTCAGCATACTTGAGCACACTCAGGGCCTCAGGCAGTTTACCCAATATGCTCGATGGCAATATCCTAACAAGTCGAGACCCGCATGACGGGAATAACTCTTGAAAAAGTCGAACTTAGTATACTTATAGTTTTAGCATTCAAAATTACCAAGTATACTCTGCGGGCATATACATACAACATATGCATATAATGTAAGATGTAGAAAAGAAAATAAATCAGCGCAATTATGACAGGGGAAAAAGGTATTGCATGCTCAGATCACTCGTAAAACTATTACAACTACAAAGAAGATACAAAAATCCTAGACCGGATTGCTTCACAGTCTCAACCTTTGATTAAAATCAAAGTTGGGCCTAGAATCAAGTAAATGATTCTTGCTTGTGGTTCTTCAAAGTGTTGATATCTTGATGAATTCTTTGTAGCTTGAACACTTAGAAGAAATCTAGATGTAATGTCGATTCTTATCATCATTCAATTTATATTTCCACTGTCCTCAATCCATTTTTCCTATTTTTTGTCCTTTAAAACCATCCTATAAAATATTACACTCTTTTTAGTAAATACCAAATGATCCATGCATGCCCTTTATACAAATTTTTTCAATCACATATGAAGTACGAACACATACACATATCACGATGCAACACAGACATAGCATGGATACCAACGCCACACGACCCAACTCCGATGTCAATATATAAGGAAATGACACACTGACATACGTGTGTGTATATGTCGCAGAACCCACACATCTTTTACCTTCAAATGCATTGGACAAATCTATATAATGTGTGATATTTACCATTTTCTTTGTTTACCAGAAAGGTAATACCTGTAAGATCTTTAATTTCTGGTTTACTCTTACATCTTATTTACCTACCCACCCACACAGGCTTATTTGATATGCTACGTGGTTTATTCAAAAGCTAAACCGTATCATTATTTTCAGTTAATTGTTCCAATATTCTTTTGAAAGTAAAGTTTTTCTTTCGTGCTTTAGTGTTCTCTCTTTTGAAACCTTTCCTCAGACACATTGTACAAACAAGTTCTATATACTTGGACATACTTGAGTTTACTCTATTTCAAGTAGAACAGTGGGAATAAAGTTGTCTACTCTCCAAGGATTCTTGATTCTATTTTATGGTGCTAACCACGCTGTATTTATATTGTTATTATGTGCTCTACAATCTGAAAATGTCTGTTGAGACGGTTTAATAGGATACAAAACCTCCTTTTAATGACAGATGAATCATGAACGTCATGAGGTAGGAAACATGAACGTCATGAAAGATTGGTGAGATTGTTATTACTTCCCGTGCTTCGATAAGCATCCATACCAAGTCTCTATGTTTTTTTTTATAATCTTTGCTTAGTATTAGGATTTTGCTTTTTAAGGACAGAGTGCAACATTTTGGTTATCATCTCCTTCTTTTCTACTTTAATTTGTTTAATGCCAGAGAAGGATGCTTGCCACCTGATTTGTCCCCCTTCCTCCTCCTAAGATTAGTATAAAAAATATTCACTTTATTGTGTGTTGAGAAATAATCTATTTCTAGTATTTACTGCTTTGATATTATCCTAATTTGTGACACTTGTCTTATCCTTATTGTACCAAGTGTTCTAGTGTGTGTAACTACTATGTGTAGTAGTCACTATATAAGTGTGTCCTTGTAAACAACAAGATCTATGAAATAGATTCTCTTTTATCTGTTTTGTTACTTTCCTTTGTTGGTATCAGAGAAACGGTTTGGCCATGGCGCCTCGTGAGCCACCACCAAAGCAAGTGGTGAGCCACCGTCTTCCCTCACCGGACGTTCAGCTGGAGTGAGTACATACCCAGCAGCCGGAGCTCTCTCAGCTGGTCTAACTACTGGTGTTGCCACTGATCCGATGAATGTTGTCACTACTGGTGCCTCCACTCTCTGGCCGGACGGAGTTGCTTTCTTTGGAATCCCGGTCGTGGTCCGCTACTTCCAATATCACGCCTCTGCCTCCGATGTCCGGTATGCCATCCGGTTTTTGGTCAAATCCGCCATTTCTAAGCTCAAATCCACCATTCCCGGGTTCTCGTAAGTCCTCATGCTTCTTCTTCCTTACTTTCATCTCCTGCTTCGAAATCTTAGTCAAAGTTGTCTTTGTAAAGCTTGATCGCACCAACTATTTACTTTGGCGTTACACCATTTTGCCGATTATTCGTGGTCATAAACTTGAAGATCATCTTCTTCGTTCTAGTCCTGTTATGCATGAGTCTTCCTCTCGATCCTTACTCCCTGTTCCGTATGTGTCTGAGGAATGGATTACTAAAGACAACCTGTTAATGGGCTGGTTGCTTAGTTCCATGACGGAACAAGCTCTATCTGAAGTTGTTGGCTGTGTTAATGCTCATGAGATCTGGACTACTCTTGAAACTCTGTTTAACAGTCGATCTGAAGCTCGTATGTTGGAATATAAGGATGCCTTAGCCAAAGCTTCAAAAGGATCTAAGTCCATGTCTGATTATTTGGCCCAGATGAAATCCTTTTCTGACAATCTTACTGCTGCTGGATATCCCATCTCCAAATCCGAGTTAATTTTGGCTACTTTAGGTGGATTAGATCGAGACTATGAATCTGCCATAGTGAATATCACTTCTAGAGTTGGTTCCCTCAGCTGGCAAGATGTCCAGTCACAGCTTATGATCCATGAGAGACTGATTGCTAGGCTCAATCCAACAGCAGGCACAGGTCTGGTTAATCCATCAGCTAATTTTGCTCAGGGCTCAAGATCCAATGGTAGACCTACCTCCAACTACACCTCTAGCAGGGGCAGGAGCAGTTCTAGAGGAGGTAGAGGTGGAAGAGGAAGGAGCAATAGTAACAGTGGTGGTAGAAATTCTGGAAACAAGATGGTCTGTCAGCTTTGTGGCAAAAATGGACACATTGTTACCTCTTGTTGGCACAGATTTGAAGAAGATTTTGTACCCCCCAACAGTAACAACAACAACAGTGGGAGTCCTAAGCAAGTATCTGCCTATGTTGCTACTTCTCAGTCTATCAATGATCCAGCATGGTATATGGACAGTGGGGCATCCAACCATTTGACTTCAGACTTGAACAACCTCCATCTTAGTGCAGGGTACAATGGTTCAGAGTCCCTAGCTGTTGGGAATGGTGAGCAATGTCCTATACTTCATATTGGCCTTTCTTATTTTCCTACACACTGTCCACACATAACACTTGTACTCAAAGACCTATTACATGTTCCTTCCATTACAAAGAATTTGATTAGTCTGTCTAAATTGCTTTCTGATAATTCTGTTTCTGTTGACTTCACCTCTGATTCTTGTTATGTTAAGGACAAGAAAACAGGGACACTGCTTCTCACAGGGGTTCTCAGTGATGGCTTGTACAAGATTGTGACTGTCTCCACAAAGACCTCCTTCAATCCAAGAATTCTAGTCATGTCTCTCGCCAATGTAATAAGCAGATGTCTTGTTCTAGTCAGTCTGTATTAAACTCTTGTAGTTCTCAGTTAAGTTCTCTAAATGTCAACAAGGATCCTAATGTTTGGCATAGGAGATTAGGTCATCCATCCAAACAAGTGTTAGGACACATTCTGAAAACTTGTAACATTGATCTTAATGAGAATTTAACCTTTTGTGATGCTTGTCAATTTGGGAAGGGTCATGCCCTATATTATCCTGTTTCTGATTTTCATGCTGCAAATTTTCTTGATATGGTGTATTCTGATGTCTGGGGACCTTCCCCTGTCAAATCTAGTTCTGGTTTTGTGTATTATGTCCATTTCATAGATGATTGGTCCAGATATACTTGGATTTTTCCTCTAATAGCTAAATCTGAAGTTCTGTCTGTGTTCATTCAATTTAAAACTCTGGTTGAAAATCAATTCTCTAGGAAGATCAAATGCTTACAGTCTGACTGGGGAGGGGAGTATAGGTCTCTAGAACCCTATCTTCATCAACATGGTATCCAGTTTAGACATCCTTGTCCACATGCTCACCAACAAAATGGGAGAGCTGAAATGAAGCACAGGCACATTGTGGAACTTGGTTTGACCTTACTTGCACAAGCATCTCTTCCCTTAACTTTCTGGTGGGACAGCTTTGTGGAAGCTGTTACCCTTATTAATATCTTACCTACTCCTGTTCTTCAAAACAAATCTCCTTATGAAGTTCTATTCCACAAACAACCAGATTACAAATTCTACAAAGTTTTTGGATGTTCATGTTTTCCTCATCTAAGACCTTTTCTTCATCCTAAATTTAGATTTCACACCAGTAAGTGTACTTATCTAGGAGTCAGTCCCCTTCATAAAGGATATAAGTGCCTTGACAGTAGTGGCAGGATCTTCATAACCAAGAATGTAGTCTTTAATGAGTTGGAATTTCCTTTTCAAGAAGGATTTGCTCAAGGACCTCACAAAGAAGTCTTGACTGCACCTGATCTATCCAGTTGGTCTACTATTTCTATACCACAGTCACAGTCTTTTCAAGAAGCATCAACTCCTGTGGAAATCAGTGCCACTGATCCTGCACCAGCAACACCATCCTCACCACAGGTACAATCCATTGCTAGTCCTATTAGATCTGTGAGTATTACTCCCACACACAATAGTTTTTCCCCATTGACACCTCATGAGTCACCAAATGATTTGCTCAGTTCTGAGTCCCTCAGTTCACACACATCACCTGTCCAGCCTACACCTGATATATCACTAAGTCCATCACCTCCACCTGTTATACCTCCTCCAAGACACCATATGCAGACAAGATCTA